>JARGYO010005626.1:193809135-194202574 GCA_029206835.1 Rana muscosa | reverse complement strand
GCGAAAACGACAGTGTGACAAAAAATTGCAACACCATTTATTTTAGTCTCTGGCACTACTGCTTAATAAAAAAAAAATATCATGTTCGGGGATTCTAAGTGTAAAGTGAGTGTACAATCTTTTCTTTTTTTTCATATTGCGATTGAAATGTGCGTTACTTTATTGTAATATTCTGAGAGAAAATAATTACACATTCCTCTCCATTTAAAAGAAAAAAAGAAAGTCGCTGGGCTTGTGTCTGGCAGTATTGCAATAAAAGAATAAACGGTCTTCATTGATGATTACAATCCAATTGGAAAATAATTGTACAAGTGCAGTTGGCATCAATCAGTGTTATGTACAGAATTGGTACGTGTGGCTTTGCTGGGAGGCTTTTTTATGTTCTTTTCTAGTGCATTATGTCTTTATGTGTCTGTTTCTTCGTCAAAGCTCTGCAGACCTTCAGACACGCCAGTCTGGATTTTAAAACGCTCGGCCATGATGAATCAGAAAAAGACGGGGGGTCTATTATGTGGATGACAACGTAATTCTTAATTAACGGACTCCAGTGTGATTTACAACAAAGCAAAATCTGATTCCCCCCATCCTCCATAGAGAAGTCAGGTAGTTGTTCCATTGTGTGCACTCAGTAACACCCCCCTCCCCCACCCTCCCCTCCAACGGGCCGTTGTCTGAGTAGGATGTTGGGTCTTTGTGTGTCAGGATTGTGAGGGAAAAGGAACAATTATCTCTGGGGATTCACTAAGTTCCAAGCATTCTATAATTCTATTGGTGTGGTGACAAATCGGAGTACCGCTCTCTGGTGTCAGGCCTTTGACAATCTTTGTGTTTTTTTTTTTTTTTTTTTAAGCTTCATCATACATATTTTTGTTATTGAAGCAGAATTCCAGATTAACACTAACTAGTCCTAAAAATGCCCCTCCTGCTACGTGCCCTCCTGATATGCCTCCGATTGGCAAAAGCGGCTGTTCAACACACTGAAGCCGCCCCGCAACACACCGAAAACAGGCCCCCCCCCGCAACACACCGAAAACAGCCCCCCCGCAACACACCGAAAAACAGCCCCCCCGCAACACACCAAAAACAGGCCCCCCACAACACACCGAAAACAGGCCCCCCCGCAACACACCGAAAATAGGCGCCCCCCCGCAACACACCGAAAATAGGCCCCCCCCCCGCAACACACTGAAAAACAGGCCCCCCCCGCAACACACCGAAAATAGGCCCCCCCCCGCAACACACCAAAAACAGGCCCCCCCCACAACACACCGAAAACAGGGCCCCCCCGCAACACACCGAAAATAGGCCCCCCCCGCAACACACCAAAAACAGGCCCCCCCCACAACACACCGAAAACAGGCCCCCCCCGCAACACACCGAAAACAGGCCCCCCGCAACACATCGAAAACAGGCCCCCCCCCGCAACACATCGAAAACAGGCCCCCCCCGCAACACACCAAAAACAGCCCCCCCCCACAACACACCGAAAACAGGCCCCCCCCCCACAACACACCGAAATTAGGCCCCCCCCCCACAACTTACCGAAAACAGGCCCCCCCCACAACACACCGAAAACAGGCCCCCCCGCAACACACCGAAAATAGGCCCCCCCCGCAACACACCAAAAACAGGCCCCCCCCCACAACACACCGAAAACAGGCCCCCCCCGCAACACACCGAAAACAGGCCCCCCCCCCGCAACACATCGAAAACAGGCCCCCCCCCCGCAACACATCGAAAACAGGCCCCCCCCCGCAACACACCAAAAACAGCCCCCCCCCACAACACACCGAAAACAGGCCCCCCCCCCACAACACACCGAAAACAGGCCCCCCCCCACAACACACCGAAATTAGCCCCCCCCCCCACAACTTACCGAAAACAGGCCCCCCCCGCAACACACCGAAAACAGGCTTTTCTCCCCCCCCCCCCAGCAAACACACCGAAAACAGGCCCCCCGCAACACATCGAAAACAGGCCCCACCCCCCGCAACACATCGAAAACAGGCTCCCCCCGCCCCCCCCCCGCAACACACCGAAAACAGGCCCCAGCAACACACCGAAAACAGGCCCCCCCCATCACAACCGAAAACAGGCCCCCCCCCACAACACACCGAAAACAGGCCCCCCCCACAACACACCGAAAACAGGCCCCCCCCCCGCAACACACCGAAAACAGGCCCCCCCGCAACACACCGAAAACAGGCCCCCCCCCCGCAACACACCGAAAACAGGCCCCCCCCCGCAAACACACCGAAAACAGGCCCCCCCCCGCAAACACACCGAAAACAGGCCCCCCCCCGCAACACACCGAAAACAGGCTTTCTCCCCCCCCCCCCCCAGCAACACACCGAAAACAGGCCCCACCCCCCGCAACACATCGAAAACAGGCTCCCCGCCCCCCCCCCCTCGCAACACACCGAAAACAGGCCCCAGCAACACCCCAAAAACAGGCTCCCCCCGCAGCACACCCTGAAAACAGGCCCCCCCCCGCAACACACTGAAAACAGGCTCTCCCCGCAGCACACCCCGAAAACAGGCCCCCCCGCAACACACCGACAACAGGCTCCCCCTTGCAACACACTGAAAACAGGCCCCCCCCCCGCAACACACTGAAAACAGGCCCCTCCAACAGCGAGGCAGAATGTGACAAGTACGTTCTCCCTGCGCTGTTTGCATATTGTCGGACACTGCCTCGGACAAACAAAATCAGCTGGAGTGAGGTTTGGTGCTGCGCATGCGCAGACCCATTGTAGGCATTTTTGACGGGGGGCAGTATTCGTCAGAACACCGGAACTACAGATGGCATCGGGTATCAATACACGCTGACAGTATTGACTGTCGGCACACATTAAGAACAATACTGGGAATCACATTGGACGGTATACATCTGCCACAATGTTGATTGGCGGCAGAACCCCCTGGAAATTTTTTCGGGGACATCCGTGCTCCACAAACCACTGCTTGGTGACTCTAAACTAATAGTGGTGTATAGTCCTTTATTTGGGTTGATGAGTTGTGAAGAAACTACCAATGGGCTGGTATTATTATTTTTTATTTAATTTTTTTTAACTTACCGTATTTATCGGCGTATAACACTTTAAGAGGGAAGTTTCTGGAAAAAAAACGTTCCACAGCCCCCCTGCGTATAACACGCAGGCACAGTTTACCCTCTATCATCAGGGTAAAAAAGTGAGTGTTATACGCCAATAAATACAGTAATTACATTTTTTACAGACGAGAACCTGTCTTCTTTCCTTGCAATGAATTGGATAGTTGAAGTTCTCTCACATATCACATGGTCACTTTAGACCAGTGGTTCTCAACTCCAGTCCTCAGGGCCCACCAACAGGCCAGGTTTGCAAGATAACTGAAATGCATCACAGGTGATATATTTTGCTGCTCAGTGATTGCAGTATTCTAGTCTGCATCTCACCAAGGTAATACTTAAAAATCTGGCCTGTTAGTGGGTCCTGAGGACAGGAGTTGAGAACCACTGCTTTAGATGCAGATAGTTTATTTTGTAGTGTTCTTCTTTAATAGACACTTTCCTGCTTTTGATTTTCATATCACAGATGAGTGAGGCCTCACCCACCCCATGTGCCCATTATTGGTGTGCCAGTCATGGTAGGGAATCCGTGTTTTACTCATTACTACATTCCATTCCTAGTGATATCTCTCCCACACAACAAGCTCCGCTCTATTAACGCTCATGAATTATTCTGTATCCATTCAGTGTTATTTTTTTGTGCTGTTCTTCAATCCCATCTCTCGCTCCACCCGAGTTCTTACAAACGTGCTAGACATGCCGCGATTTAGCGACCAAATCCGTCTCAGAGAAATGTCTAATTTTAAAGGAAAATGGCTGTGATCGGGGCTCATTAAAGGCACAGTGTCTCGGAGTTGTATACAGTAATCAGATTTAGATCTCATAAAGATCTCAGTTTAGGCTCGTTTGGAAAAGTAAGATATTTGTTGTATTATTTATATGAGGATTGATGGATGGCCACACATCTGAGGAACCTTGTACAGCTTAACCATTATCATCCATCAGCTTTCATTCATTTCAGTTGCAATGCCAGTACACTTGTACCAGTATGCACATTATACTAGTATGCACATACTGGTATCTATGCATATACCAGTATGCTTATTATACTGGTATGTATATACCAGTATGCTTATTATACTGGTATGCACATACCAGTATGCTTATTATACTAGTATGCACATACTAGTATCTATGCATATACCAGTATGCTTATTATACTGGTATGCATATACCAGTATGCGTATTATACTGGTATGCACATACCAGTATGCTTATTATACTGGTACGCACATACCAGTATGCTTATTATACTAGTATGCACATACCAGTATGCTTATTATACTAGTACGCACATACCAGTATGCTTATTATACTAGTACGCACATACCAGTATGCTTATTATACTAGTACGCACATACCAGTATGCTTATTATACTAGTACGCACATACCAGTATGCTTATTATACTAGTACGCACATACCAGTATGCTTATTATACTAGTACGCACATACCAGTATGCTTATTATACTAGTATGCACATACCAGTATGCTTATTATACTGGTATGCACATACCAGTATGCTTATTATACTGGTCCGCACATACCAGTATGCTTATTATACTGGTCCGCACATACCAGTATGCTTATTATACTGGTCCGCACATACCAGTATGCTTATTATACTGGTACGCACATACCAGTATGCTTATTATACTGGTACGCACATACCAGTGTGCTTATTATACTGGTACGCACATACCAGTATGCTTATTATACTGGTACGCACATACCAGTATGCTTATTATACTGGTACGCACATACCAGTATGCTTATTATACTGGTACGCACATACCAGTATGCTTATTATACTGGTACGCACATACCAGTATGATGCTTATTATACTGGTACGCACATACCAGTATGCTTATTATACTAGTATGCACATACCAGTATGCTTATTATACTAGTACGCACATACCAGTATGCTTATTATTCTAGTATGCACATACCAGTATGCTCATTATGCTAGTATGCACATACCAGCATGCTTATTATGCTAGTATGCACATACCAGCATGCTTATTATACTAGTATGCACATACCAGTATGCTTATTATACTAGTACGCACATACCAGTATGCTTATTATACTAGTACGCACATACCTTGTGTTTTTTTTAATGCAGTAACTAGTTTTAAAAATGATCTGTTAATGTATTAAGTATTCCAATAAACCAATTGCCTGCGACCACCACACGATACAAGTGCAATGAAAAGCAACATCACTTCTTAGGCCTAATGCATGCTGGGCATTTAGCCCTGGTGCATGAGACACTGGCATTTAGGTGCTGGTGGATGGTACAGGTGCACCATCCAGCCCTGCCACCGGCAGCTAGCAAATCTCTATTAGAGGCTGGCAGCTGCAGGTGTGTCATCCAACCCTTCTGCCAGCAGCCGGTAAATCTCTATTAGAGGCTGACTGCTGCAGGCGCACCATCCAGCCCTGCCGCCAGCAGCTGATAAAACCCTATTAGAGGCTGACCGCTGCTGCTGCTGCTGGATGGCGCACCGAGTGATGTTGCGCTTTTAGTGCAGTATGCATCCAGGGATGAATGCCCACAATTCTTGCACTTGGAGCGTTCATCTCTGGGTGCATACTACAATAAAATCATAATATCACATATCGCCATCCAGCCACAGCAGCTGTCAGCCTCTAGTAGAGTTTTACCAGCAACGGTGCTGGATGTGTGCCTATACTAGTGATGGCAAACCCTGGCACCCCAGATGTTTTGGAACTACATTTCCCATGATGCTCCTGCACTCTGCAGTGTAGTTGAGCATCATGGGAAATGTAGTTCCAAAATGTCTGGGGTGCCAAGGTTCCCCATCACTGGCCTATACCATCCACCTGCACTGAAACGCTGGTGCCATCTTAAGTAAGGGCAGATGATTCATGTAGCATTTACTTCCTGCAATCAATCTGTCCTTAGCTCAGGCATTCCTGCTGGAGCGCTCCTCCTTCCTTTCTGAAGACTCCTGGGATGTATGACATCCTTTGCCTAGGCCTGGAAACCAGAAAGTAAATGAAGAAATGTAATGTAAAAAAAAAGGAAGAAGCTTAAAACAAGTAAATATGATATAATTTCCTATCTATTTACTAATGGTAGCAGCATGAGGATTAGAAAGTGTTGGTTGAGAGAGTGAGGTTCCGCTGTAAGATACAATTGTCTGGTGATGAATATATGGGATTGATCAAAACCGATCTCATCATTCATCTGTTACAATAAATTGTTGGCTATTTGTTGGTACGATTTACAAAATTCCGACGAAAACCTTTTAGACAAAGCAGAGCTGATAATAGCAACTCGGCAAAGAAAAAGAAGCCGCTCTCCCGAACTCTGCGATTATCCTCTTAGTGGAGTGAAATGCGTTGGGATGCAGGTGACAGACAGCCTTTGTACCCGATAATACCAGTAAACATACAGTACTGGGATTTTAAGATGGAGAGCGGCTTGTTTTTGATTGAGTTGCTGTGTTGGAGGAGCGGGTCATGGGACGTTTGCAGCCAGCACCGATCGGTCGGTGAAGAAGAGGGTTGGATGCCGCGAGCGGAGTGACTATCTGTCTGAGTCGGAGCTGATATTGATTGAGAGCTTGACAGATCAGTCGATCATCAATTTAGTTGCATTAATTCATCGATGGAATGATCAATATTGATATGTGTGGCCATCATTACAGTAGAAGACATTTTCTGTGTCCCATCAATCGAAAAATTTGATCTGATTACATCTGAAATGAGTCATGTATGTCCAGAATCTTCCTCCTTGATATGTAAAAAAAAAAAAAAAAAAAAAATGCTTTGTGTGTTTCTAGTGTGCGTGCTCAAATGAAGGCTCTTTTGTTTGCACTTCTGACTGTTCAGTAAGGCTCCATGTACACTGAAGCTGATAGGCCTCTTTCACACGGGGCGGATCAGTCATGATCTGCCCCGTGAAGCTCCGTTTGCTCAGCGGGGATCGCTCCGTTGATCCCCGCTGAGCCGGCGGATGACTGGGCAGTCCCCGCACACTGTGCAGGGACCGCCCTGTCAGAGCGCCGCTCTCCCCTATGGGGAGTCGAATGACGACGGACCGTAGAGTCCGTTGTCATCCGATCCGCCGACGGAAGGAAAAATAGGGTTTTCCTCCGTCACACTTTGGCGGAGCGGATGTCAGCAGACATGTCACCGCTGACATCCGTGGCTCCATAGGGCTACATGGAGCGTCCGTGCAGGTCCGCCTAAAAAACTGACAGGCGGACCTGAACGGACCCTCCGTGTGAAAGGGGCCTTAAACTGCAGTTTATTGGCGTTTTTTTTAAAAAGCCTATTAACTGCACTCTATGTTAGCCTATGTGTTCATGTACACAGTGTTTTTTAGCATTAATGAGCAGTGGAGTTAATGGGCTTTTTTCTGAACGCAAGAAATTGGCATTCAAAGTGCTGTTTTTCTGCAGGAAAAAACGCAGATAAACGCTGGTCGCTAGCGTTTTTTAGCGTTTTTTGATCCATTGAAGAAAAAAACAAACAAAAAAAAAACACTACACTGAAAAACGCTAATAAACGCTAGTAAAAAACGCTGATAAAAGCTATATTTTAAAGCAGCTTTTTCTGCCAGAAATCTGGCGTTCAAAACAACCGTTTTTGAGCTTCTGTGTACATGGAGCCTTAAAGCTTTCCGTTTTCATTAAATACCTTATTTTACACTCAGTGACATCATCATCAGGTCTCTCTGTGCTTTTCTATGCAATGTAGGGCCGAAACAACTAATCGATTAATCGACAACTAATCGATTATGAAATTAATCGATTACTATTTTCATTAACCAATTAATCGGCCAGTAACATAATAATGGGGTTAAAAAAAACTAAAATTAGCCCTTTATAGTGCAAAAAGAGCAAATCGCTACTGTAAATATTACTTTCACTGTCCCACAGTAAAAAATGAACCCCTTACAGCGATTATTTGCTCTTTTTGTACTAATTTTAGTTTTTTTAACCCCATTATGTTACTAAACATCTCAGGCCGGGTCACACCTTCTGTGTTTTTTGTGCTTTTTGTAGAAACACACTACAGGTCATTTACATGGTTTCCTATGGGACACGTTCACATCCATGATTTTTTCAGCTGCTGCGTATTTGGAAAGGCAAGGACTTTTTTTTAATGCAAAACGGTGCTATTTTGTTTTTTTGGTTCAATATACTTCAAAGGAGAAGCTGCAGAAAAGCATGTAATGATGTGTTTTTGCGGCAATTTGTGTTTTTTAGTCTGCCCAACAACAAATTGGCCAAAAAAAAAAAGTAAAAATGCAGCAAAATTACCTTATTTTTTAATATTTTTTCCTTCTTACGGTTAATCGATTATGAAAATAATCGTTAGTTGCAGCCCTAATGCAATGCAGGCAGGTCATGGCTGATGGGAGGGGCTGACAGGGTGCTGTAGATAGCTTCCTGAAAATGTCACAGCACCCTGCTGTCAGTCCTGTCACACTAGCAGTGGGCTGGTTCTTGGGAGGAGTGTAATATCATAATGCCTTGATGCAGGGACGTGCGGGGTGACTGAGCTGCTGACATAATGCGCCACGGCCTGTTCTCCCTGAAGTGGGGACAGGATGCCCATCAAAGACGGGTATGCACTCCCCCCTCTCCCCTGAAAGGTGTCAAATGTGGCACCAGAGGGGGTGGGGGAGGAGACGAATGAGCGGAAGTTGCACTTTTGGGTGGAACTCCGCTTTAAACTGTCCGAGCTGTATGTAGCTTCTGACAGGCTGCGCAAGGAGCCCCGTATCTCTGTGACCCCAGGTCGCTGAGCTATGATTCTCGAAGCTCGATCGTTTAAAAAAGAACAAATATGTTCATGGCAGGTGACACCCAGCCTCCCCTGACTGCACGGCCCTGCCTTGATGGGTGGATGTCAGTCTGGAGTAGTGGTCGCTAAACTGCGGCCCGGGGGCCAGACGTGGCCCTTTGCTTGGCTTTAACCGGCCCTTGGGACAGTTATCCTCTTCCGGATACAAGACACTATACCAGCCTTTCTCAACCTTTTCAAAACTGAAGAACCCTTGAAATTGTTTTCCGGTCTTGGGGAACCCCTGCTAAAATTGAGAAATCTACAACTTATGATACATTAGTGTGATGGTCAGTGGGAAGAATGGTCCTTATACTTGTGGCAATTGGGAAGAATTGCCTCCTTACAGATGGCTAAAAAGATCAATGGGGTCACTGTGAACTTATCTGAGAGGCAGAAATTGCCCAATGCTGAAGGAACCCCCAACAACCTCTGGAGGAACCCTGGTTGAGAATCACTGCACTATACCAACCACCGACACCAATGACCGGGCATTATTCTTTCTATTGACATTAACGATGGGTCACTCTCCCACTGACACCAACAATGGGGTACTATTCCTCCCACTGACACTGATTGGGCATTATTCCTCCCACTGACCACAACGTCTGCCACCCCTCCCCCCAAAGTCTGAAGGAGAGTAAACCGGCCCCTTGAAGTCTGGAGACCCCCTCTGGTCTGGAGGATTGGGCGTTCCGGGGGGGGGGCGTTCCGGGGGAATGTTGTATTTGGATGCAGACCGCCTGAAGGTAACACCTTCATGTAATGCTGAACCTCCATGATTGAGAAAGCTGCAGCCCAGTGAATGAAAGGGGCAAGCTGCTCTGTGCATGGGCTTAAAAAAATAAAATAAATCTAGCTGCATTCAGGTCTGTAAATTAAAAATGACTGATTTACAGATGTGAATCATGTGCAGATGTGTATTTAGGTCCATCATGGTGCATGGGCAGTGCATTTTAAGATGAATAGACTTTTTTATACTGCAACAATGCATGTTAATGTGCAACACAAAATATCATGTTGACAAATATCTGAACCTGATCTGACGGTGCGAAGATATCGAGACCGTCCCAGTCATGTTCTCTGTATAAGATATTTGAATAAAAGCAAGTGACCTGTGATATTGTGAACATTGTTGTAGTTCCTTACGGTGGCCAGCTGGGGGCATCATGGGAACCCCTGGAAATGTTTGAGAATAATCCTACTTGATGTTTTGAAATACTTTCCTGAGCAAGACTAATCCTCCCACTTGACTGCTGAAATCCTTTTGCTCAGTGGGATATGGTAGAAAATTCAATCAGGAAAACAAAACACAAAAAAAATCAACCATTGCCCCCAATTCCTCCGCCACCAAAATTAAAAATTTCCCTGGAGATTGGCTTTAAAGTGATTGTTGTAAACGATCACCTTGAAAACAACCCATTCCGTTTTAAAATTGAAATGAAAGGCAAAACATTTGTGCATAGATAAAAGGAAAAAAAAAGAAAAATTATAAATACTTTTTTTTTTTTTTTTTTACATTTAGTGATCACATCCTCTGTTCTCAGCTGCATATTAGCTGGGAGGGGGAGTAATGGCACCCTGATTTCCCCAGTGAATGGCTTTGTGAGGGGGGGGGGGGGTTGTCAGGACAAGTCTGATCATTGGAGGAGAGCAGGCTGAGTTCCCAGCCTTGCTAGAGATCTGACCGCAGTGTACTGCTTAGTGTGGTCAGTTTTTAATAGGAAAGTAGAGGAACGACTTGGCAGGAACACCAGGGATTTCACACAAATGACGCAATGCAAAGAGAACAGGATGCTTTCTTATACAAGTACATGACGTTTTGGGGTAACAAGTGCTTTAGAACCCCTTTTTAAGTATATCTAAACCCAGAAAAAAATGCCATGTTTTTGCAGCTTACCAGTCCTTAGATGTGGTGGCCGCATTCTTCTTTATTTTTCTGTTTGTTTCTACTTTACTTTTTGGTGATCATGCCAGTAAAAACCCTTCCTGTCTTGGGGTGACAATGCTCACTCGTATCCAGGGTTGCCAACCTCCCGCAGCATTTTTTACTGACAAAACATGGAAAATTTACTGACGGAGCACCTTTTTTTTTTTTTTTACTGCCAACCAGAGACATGACAGAACTCCTATTGAAAACTAACAGTGAATATTTGCACAGTATACACATGATATTCAAACACTGACAATACCTATAACAAAGTAATTTGCTTGATTTACATGAAAAAAGTCAACCTAGCATGAAATTATCAGCCCCTGATATTTACTGGCTGCTGTAAAAAAAAAAAAAAAACACAGATTTTTATAAACTTTCAGTAAATTTACTGGTGGGTTGGCAACCCTGCTCGTATGTAATGGAGGAGCAGTGTTGTCACCCAAAGGCTGTTTTTCTGATTTGGACTAAAAACACCTCCCATAGGCGTGTGCAGGAGGTGTGCCTGGGCATACCCTAATCCGCTACGTTCAGTGCCGCTTCCCCCCGTGTTGGGACCCCCCACCCCGCAGTGCTGCTGGCTTCCCTCCTGCGGGGGATGTTTCAGAGTGGAGAGTGGGGGAAGGGTCTATATATCATTTATCAGCCCCTTTCTTTTATAAGTGAGCTCACTGTGTAAATTCATAATTGAAGCATAGTAAACTGTTTACTGTGCTTCAGTTTGTGATTGAACAGGAAGCCGCACAGAGCACTTCCCATTCATTCACTGTCCAGTGCAGCAAAGGCTGCAGAGAAAGGCATATGTGTGTTTTTGAGCTTTGGGGTGCTCACCCTAATGCAATAAGGCTGCCCACACCTATACACCTCCCCTTCTGTGATCTACAGGACACCTTCTCCCCTATGTTCTGTAAATCAGTGGTTCTCAACCCTGTCAAGTACCCCCAACAGGCCAATTTTTTGGGAATTTCTCTTGGATAAAATAGCTGTCCAAAATGCCAAGCCATTAACTCTGATTTAAAGCACCTGTGCAAGATAAAGGAAAACCTGCAAATATGGCCTGTTGGGGGTACTTGAGGACAGGCTTGAGACCCGCTGCTGGAGATGAGGAGAAGTGAACTGGGAAAGCCAGTAATACAACCAAAACATCTAAGCACCAGTGTTAATTTTGGCAGCAAATTCCGATTTACCGTATATACTCGAGTATAAGCCGAGTTTTTTCAGCACATTTTTTTGTGCTGAAAATGCCCCCCTCGGCTTATACTCGAGTCACCTTTTTGCGCCTGATCTCCCGGATTTTGGGGACCCGGTACTGGCCGGCCGTAGGTCCCCTGGACCCCAAACTTGGCACACATGTAGCCCCACTCTTCCTCTACAAGTGTGCAAAGTTTGTTGTCCGGGGGACCTACGGCCAGGAAGCACCGATTTTTTTTTTTTAAAGCCGGGCACCTCTTCTATAGACTCCCATGTTAAACGATCATTTCTCCAGTGATTTTGGGGACCCAGTACCAACCAGTCGTAGGTCCCCTGGACCCGAAACTTGGCACACATGTAGCCCCATTTCTTCTCTACAAGTGTGCAAAGTTTTTTTTGTCTGGGGGACCTACGGCCGGGGAGCACCAATTTTTCAAACCCGGGCACCCCTTCCATAGACTCCTATGTTAAACGTTAGTCTGGTCATGGGCACAGTGAGGCATGGGCACAGTGAGGCACAGTGAGGCATGCACATGGACACAGTGAGGCAAAGTGAACCACAGTGAGGCATGCAGATGGACACCCTAGGCTTATACTCAAGTCAATACGTTTTCCCAGTTTTTTTGTGGTAAAATTAGGTGCCTCGGCTTATATTCGGGTCGGCTTATACTCGAGTATATACGGTAGTTTTAGTCTTAGGACTAAAATGGCATTTTAGCTTTAGTCCCATTTGAGCCTTCTGCAATTGTTTTAGTCGTATTTAGTCGACTAAAATCTCCAAGACATTTTAATCGACTAAAACTCATTTTAGTCATCTAAAATCTAATGGGTGTATTTAAATTGTAATGCATTAGTTAACAAAGTGAAATTCTAAATTGTATTAATTTGCACTCATTCCCCCCCCCCCCTACATTCATGAGCATTTCCCCCACTTCCTCTCCCAAGTGGAGATGGTCTCTAAGACAAAAAGTGGTCAACTTGTCACAAATTGAAAATGTTAATTTTCTTATCTTACATTAAAGGATGTTTTTTTTTTTCCTTCTATTTTGCAGATCTTTCGAGGCTTTCCTTCTCATCGGGTGAGTAGTGCTGCAGCTTTTGTTGTGGTTTCATCATAACTCATGTGAACTGTATTAGCTCTGACATAGGAAAAACAAAAACATTTGTATTAGTCTTTACCCGCAGAGGCGAAGAAGGATGCACCCCCAAGGCCTATGTTGACGGGGTTTAAAGCCAATCATTACCCCATTTTGCTCTGTAGACATTAGGGCAGGGATCTTCAAACTATGCCCACCCCCCCCCCCCAGCTGCTGCGGAAAACTACAAGTCCCATGAGGCATTGTAAAACTCAAAAGACATTCTCAGACATGACTAGGCATGATGGGAATGGTAGTTCCTGAACAACTGTAGGGCCATAATTTGAGGACCCCTGCATTACGCAATGGGTTCTCAACCTGTCGCCCGCCAGCTGTTGCGTAACTACAAGTCCCATCATGCCTCTGCCTTTTGGGAGTCATGCTTGTAATTGTCAGCCTTGCAATGCCTCATTGGACTTGTAGTTCCGCAACAGCTGGAGGGCCACAGGTTGCGCACCCATAGGATAGACCAATGGTCTCCAAACTGCGGCCTGGGGGCCAGATGCGGCCCTTTGCTTGCCTTTTATCTGTCCCTTGGGCCATTATTCCTCCCTCTGATAGGAGACACTACTCTATCAACTGACATCAACAATGGGGCACCATTCCTCCCAAGGATACCAATGATAGGGTGGTATTCGTCCCCCTAATATTAAATGTGGTGATGTTTACTCCCACTGATGTCAAAGTTTCTATTCCCTTCCAGCCCCCCTAAAGTCTGAAGGACAATAAACTTGCCCTTTGTTTAGAAACCCTTGGGATGGACCATCACTGTATGCTTGTGAAAATATTTAACATGGACATGGGGGAGGAATCCCACGTGGGTGTACACATTGGAACGCCCTTGTGATTGAGACCTTAGCTTGCTAAAGCGCTTATATAATAAGCAATTGCTGTGTTACTTTTCCATAAAACTCTGCAAATCTGTTTACAGAACTCTTTCAGTTTCCGTGCTGCCATTCTCCTCCAGCCTCTTTCAGACTCTTCCTGTTTACATGTGCTTGCTTAATCATTGCTCTGGCCTTGGTTTATGATGGTGACCATGATGGACCATGCATTTATAGTTGCTGCATGTGACAGGTTGATGACTCTGGAGCACAGCTGTGTGTGTGACTGCTGTCAACCAATAACGGGAAATGCCGTAAAAGCACCTTTAAGTGGAACTCCAGCTTTCCTTTTCCCTTGTTTAAAACAAAAAAAAAGTTCAGTGTTTTACTTAAAATGATAGTAAATCAGGGCATTAAAAAAAAAAAAAAAAAATCCCCTGCAAAAAAAAAAAAAAAAATCCCCAGCCCCCCCCCCCCCATTTCTTACCTGAGCCCAATCCGATCCAGCGATGTGCCCGAGCGGTGGCTTTAGCTGTGGTGTCTTTCCTCAATGAAGAGATTGATAGCGGCAGGAGTCTTTGGCTCCCGCTGCTGTCAATCAAATCCAGTGACACGGGGGCAAGTCCTGCTGTCTGTGTCAATGGATGCAGCAGCGGGGCTTGGGAGCAAGCCCGCACGGGTGCCCCCCAGGAAAAGCAGGTTTCCATGGGGCCAGCCAATGAAGAGGAGGGGCCTGAAGCACAGATGGGGCACCCCAGAAGAAGAGGATGTCGCCAGCTGCCAAAAAGAGTGAATCTCTCCTAAACGGTGCACGTTTAGGAGATATTTTTTTTTTACCTACAGGTCAGCTTTATTAGAAGCATTCCTGTAGACAAAAATCACAAAGTTGACCTTACTACCGCTTTAAGCTGGCCATTGACAGTCAATGTTGAACTGGCCAAATTTCAATCCGTGAGTGACCATCCCCACTTCCACATAAGTCAAATGTTAGATCAACTTCTGTTTGACAAACAAGTTGGAAGCATTTTGTCAGTCAGCGGTTGAATCCTGATGAGGGGGATTCCTCCATCCACCTTGTTTTGTGGATGGAGAAATCTGTTTCTTTTTTCATTCAGCCCTCTGGTTTCACATGACATGTCCTCTATCTCGGGGACACGTCATCTCGCAGGCTGGGCTCACCGTACTCCAGGACTGAGCTGCACTCACACATTTCTTAAATGCAGCTCAGTTCTGGAAGAATGCGCACTCCCTGCTCCTGCCAGAGAAAGAAGAATCGGACTGACAAGACTGCAAGAAAAAAGGTAGGTATAGGGTTTGAGGTG
The DNA here is from genome assembly GCA_029206835.1 of Rana muscosa. Classification (NCBI taxonomy): domain Eukaryota; kingdom Metazoa; phylum Chordata; class Amphibia; order Anura; family Ranidae; genus Rana; species Rana muscosa. The sequence continues at coordinate 194,187,232 of JARGYO010005626.1, read as the reverse complement.
AAAAGGAAACTGTAAACCAGAAGAGGAGACCTTGAGGTGACCCAAGTGGTTATAAAGCCTCAAGGTTTTGCATTCCATTAAGGTCGAAAACATTGTGCTGCAGCCCCCCCCCCCTCCCTTACTTACCTGAATCTGAGCCAGCGATGTGCACGAGCGCAGCAGCTTCCAGCCGCTGTCTCTCTCCTCAGTGGACAGATTGATGGCGGCAGGAGCCCTTGGCTCCCGCTGCTGTCGATCAAATTCAGTGACGCAGAGGGGGGGGGCCCAAGTCTTGTCTTCTGTCAATGGACGAAGCAGCGGGGCTTGGGAGCGAGCCTGCACGGGTGCCCCCAGGAAAAGAGGAGGAGCCTGAAGCACCGACGGGGCACCCCAGAAGAAGAGGATTGGGCTGCTCTGTGCAAAACAGTTGTACAGAGCAGGTAAGTATGACATGTTTGTTATTTTTATAAAAAAAAAAAGAAAGCGGGTTTACAACCACTTTCAGGGATTGAGGGGAGGCAGGTGGGCAGTTCTGTTGGAGTTCCGCTTTTATAGGCCTGATCATCAGATATTTTAATGAAAGCTGCAGATTTAAAAATAACCGTTTTAAAATTACAAAAATAGAATATGATAGAAAATCACAACTTTATATACGATTTTTAGTTATTGGGATTAAATCTACTGTAATGTATTTTGCAGCCAGTGGAATTTGCAATGACCTGCCAGCCTGAGCTGCAGATTTGGAATATTGATATTCCTGTAATCCTCCTCCTCCTTGCTATGACCATACATACTCCTCAAGCCTCGGGGCAATCGCAGAGACGCTAGGATGACCTTCGCATTTTACTGCTGTCTCTTGCTCCCTATGGAATACATGCATTTATATTTACTCTGGATGTCCAAGTGCATTGTGTTTCAGCTAGCGTGATGTGTCAGCAGGCTGCAAACAGCCTTCCTGCCTAACCGAGCTCAAATGATTTGTCTTCCAAACTATGCCCATCCGTCTTCTGTCAGCTCCATGGAGCCTCTTTTCTACGGATGCCTGAAAAATAGGCCTGTATATACAATGCTAATTCAATGGTTCTAATTGCAGCGGAACAGCCAAGTAATGGGCTCGGGTCAGACTAACCTTTTGTACCGAGGGGTCCGACATTGGTGACACAAAGCAGATGCACAAGCCGCTGTGTAAAATGGCCGGGACTCTCTTATGCAGCCGTCTGCCATGCTTGTCGGGAGCGTACTGATCAGATGATGGTCATTATTTACTGCTGAATCATGAGGGCTTTATGCTTCCTAGTACAGCTTCTATGAATGGAGGAGGGGGTGGAAAGGGTGGGTATAGTAGACACTCTTGACAGGTACCTGTGACAGGTCCAATCCCTAAAGCACTGGAAAATGACTGCCATGTTATTGGCCGTGGGGTGGGGGAGCGGGGCAAGGGAAGGATCGGAGGACTTTAGATTGCAACTAGGACAGACAACACCAAGGACACTGTCCTTGTTTTTTTCCCCCTAACCGTAAAGTGATTGTAAAGGTTTGTTTAAAAAATAAAAATAAAATAACAAACATGTCTATACTTGCCTCCTTTGTGCAAGGGTTTTGCGCAGAGCGGCCCCCGATCCTCCTTTTTTCTGAGGTCCCCCGGGCGGTGCTCCTGGCTCCTCCTCCGCATCGAGTGCCCCCCACGGAGAGCCGCATTCCATGGGGCTACTCGTGCGGGCACGCTCCTGAGGTCCTGCTACTGCGTCCATTGACACAGACAGCAGGACTCGGCCCTCCGCCCTTCGGCTCCCGTGTTACTGGAGTTGATTGACAGCAGCGTGAGCTAATGGCTTCTGCTGCTATCAATCTATCCAATGAGGACCCGAGACAGCGGCTGGAGCTGCTGTGCTCGTTCTGGACGCTGGAAAGATCGGGTTCAGATAAGTAAAAGGGGGGGCTCTGGGTATTCGTCCAAAAAACAATCGGAAAACCAAGACCACGCAATGCTCATAAACAGAATACATTTCACATTACAATACAACACATTACATCACTTCCGAAGTTGTATTCTGTCGCATGAGAATTTTCATAACTTAACCACTTCAGCCCCGGAAGGTTTACCCCCTTCATGACCAGGCCGATTTTTGGCACTGCGTTACTTTTAACTGATTATTACGCGGTCATGCGACGCTGTACCTAATGTGACAGCAGGAAGGTAAAGTCACCTGGTTGCATCCAGGGGGGTAGATATATTTCGCCCAGATTCAGGCTTTACGCCGACTTATACAACTAGGTGGAGAGTTGTATAAGGCTAGTGGGCTCATGGATGACTCATACCTCTAGGGAGAGTGTGGGGCGTCGTACAGACAGGGAGTTGATGAGACCAGCTGAAGCTTGTCAGCTCATTTAGGCCTCTATAAGAACTCCCAGCTTCATTAGATGTTAGCTCATGCCTGGAACCAGACCTGTGTGGACTGTCTAGGGAGAGTGAACCCCTGTGCGGTGAGAGAAAGCCTGTGTGGCTATTTGCTTGGACATTTAAAACCAGGGACTTAGGGACTAGGACAGCACTAGGCTGATCCCAGTTGTTAGTTAGGAAACCTGTATGTTTAGTCAGAGGTCAAGTTGACCAGGATTTATTTTGTTTATGTTTCTTTTGCTTTGCTGTGTTTTGTCACTGTAAATAGAAAATAAACCGCACCTTTTTGATTTTGAAAACCACAACCTCCGTTTGCTGGGCCTGTTTTTGTGTGGGGAGCCCATCTCGGGGGTCACACACACCCGCTGCCGAGCTAACCCCCTCACAGTTGGTGGAGAATGCGGGCAGTTTTTTTTTTAAGCCAGAACTCCCCTGAGAGTGGTGAGGACTCTCCGGAATTTCCCTTATCAGTATTGGCAGGGGAGACTCAAGAAACTGGAGAGGAGCCCACCTCAGACGAAAACCTACCGTCTGTGGAGTTTTCTGATCTTGAGGTTCACAGGGAAAACTTTGCCACAGAACAGTTGAAAGACCCCGCCCTAATAAAGGCACGGGAAAACGTAGTGAAAATAGATGGCGAGTTAGTGAACCCAGATAATACCTGCACTTACCCATACTTCAGCGTAGAGAAGGACCTACTGTATCGGGTGGCAAAAAGGGCAGAAGAAACCGTTGAGCAGCTTGTGGTGCCCAAACCTTACAGGAAGTTGGTGTTGGAGTTGGCCCATGGGCACATTCTTGGAGGTCATCTGGGGACAGAGAAAACCCGAGAGAGGGTATTACAGAGATTCTATTGGCCGGGGGTGATGAAGGACATAGAAAATTATTGTTCCTCCTGCCCTGTGTGTCAGAGGTCGGCCCCGATGCCACATTTCCGTAGCCCGCTGGTCCCTCTACCCATCATTGAGGTCCCGTTTGAGAGGATCGCCATGGATTTGGTAGGTCCTATAATCAAGTCCGCTAGGGGGCACCAGTACATATTAGTTATAATGGACTATGCCACCCGTTATCCAGAAGCGATCCCTCTCCGAAATACCTCGGCCAAAACCATAGCCAAAGAGCTATCTCTTGTGTTTAGCCGGGTGGGTATTTGTAAAGAACTGCTTACGGACCAAGGTACACCCTTTATGTCCCGGGTTATGAAGGAGCTGTGTAAATTGTTCAAAGTGACGCAATTACGTACATCTGTGTATCACCCCCAAACCGATGGGCTGGTTGAAAGGTTCAACAAAACCCTAAAACAAATGTTGAAGAAAGTGGTGGATAGAGATGGAAAGGATTGGGACTGTCTACTTCCTTATCTGATGTTTGCTATTAGGGAGGTGCCCCAATCCTCTACGGGATTCTCCCCCTTTGAGTTACTGTATGGGAGACACCCAAGAGGGCTGTTGGATATTGCCAAGGAAACTTGGGAAAGTGAGAGTTCTCCCCACAGGAGTGTGATTGAGCATGTCGCCCTGATGCAAGACCGAATTGCACAGGTAATGCCCATCGTGAAGGAACATTTGGCCCAAGCGCAGTTAGCACAGCAGAGAGTGTACAACCGTGCAGCCAAGACCCGTACCTTTTCCCCGGGGGATAGGATACTTGTACTTGTCCCTACGGTTGAAAGTAAATTCCTTGCCAAATGGCAAGGCCCCTACGAGATAATGGAAAAAGTGAGCGAAGTGAATTACAAGGTCAGACAACCAGGAAGGCGAAAGCCCGAACAGATCTATCACGTTAATCTGTTGAAAGCCTGGAGGGATAGAGAGTCCCTAGTCGCAGACACTTGGTCACCAGCTCAAACTGGTTGCGTGATTCCGGAGGTTGGAATAGCAGCCACCTTGTCACAACCCCAACAACAGGAGGTTAAGGAGTTTGTGCTTCGCAACAAGGAGGTATTCTCTGAGCTGCCGGGACAAACATCTGGGGTAGAGCATGACATCATTACCCCGCCCGGTGAAAGGGTGAAGTTAAAACCCTATCGGATCCCAGAGGCCCGACGGGAGGCAATACGGGAGGAAGTACAGAAAATGCTGAACTTAGGGGTGATAGAGGAGTCCCAAAGTGATTGGTCTAGTCCCATTGTGCTGGTGCCTAAACCGGATGGGAGCTGGCGATTTTGTAACGATTTTCGACAGTTGAACAAAGTTACAAAATTTGACACCTACCCCATGCCACGTATAGATGAGTTGATCGACCGGCTGGGAACAGCCCGATACATGACGACTCTTGACCTCACAAAAGGGTATTGGCAAATCCCCCTGGCCAAGTCGGCCAAAGAGAAAACCGCATTTGTAACCCCAGACGGGGCGTTCCAATATAAAAGAATGCCGTTCGGGTTACAGAATGCGCCGGCCACATTCCAGCGGAAAATGGACCAGATGCTGAGGCCCCATCGGAAGTATGCTGCGGCTTACCTGGATGACATAATTGTCCATAGCACAGATTGGGCCTCACATCTGCCAAAAGTGCAAGCAGTCCTGGACTCTGTTCGGGAAGCGGGGTTTACGGCTAACCCCAAGAAGTGTACCATTGGGCAGGAGGAGGCCAAATATCTTGGGTACACCATTGGGAGGGGAGTAATAAAACCCCAACTCAACAAAGTCGAGGCCATCCAGAGTTGGCCACGTCCCAACAGCAAGAAGCAGGTACGAGCCTTTCTGGGAATCGCTGGGTATTATCGGCGATTCATTCCCCACTTTGCTTCTAAGGCTGTGCCCCTAACCAACCTGACGAAGGGGAAAGGGTCGGTCATGATTAAATGGACCCCCGAGGCTGAGGCAGCATTCCAATTCTTGAAACAAGCCTTATGTAGCCAGCCAGTGTTGTACTCACCCGACTTCTCTAAAGACTTTGTCGTACAAAGTGATGCGTCAGATGTGGGGTTAGGAGCAGTATTGTCCCAGGTCTGGAACGGGGAAGAGCACCCAGTCATTTACCTCAGCAGGAAGTTGAAGTCCCATGAGGTAAATTACGCCACCGTTGAAAAGGAGTGTTTAGCGGTGAAGTGGGCTCTAGATTCCCTTCGGTACTACCTGCTAGGTAGGCACTTTGACATGGTTACGGATCACGCTCCGTTAAAGTGGATGGCTCAAAACAAGGAAACAAATAGAGTGAATAGGTGGTTCCTGGCCCTCCAGGAATTCAACTTCACAGTAAAGCATCGCCCTGGCGTTCAAATGGGGAATGTGGATGCTTTGTCTCGAGTACATGAATGCCTGATTGCTGGTGTTCCAACCCCGAGGTTAAAACAAGAGGGGGGGGTATGTGACAGCAGGAAGGTAAAGTCACCTGGTTGCATCCAGGGGGGTAGATATATTTCGCCCAGATTCAGGCTTTACGCCGACTTATACAACTAGGTGGAGAGTTGTATAAGGCTAGTGGGCTCATGGATGACTCATACCTCTAGGGAGAGTGTGGGGCGTCGTACAGACAGGGAAGGGAGTTGATGAGACCAGCTGAAGCTTGTCAGCTCATTTAGGCCTCTATAAGAACTCCCAGCTTCATTAGATGTTAGCTCATGCCTGGAACCAGACCTGTGTGGACTGTCTAGGGAGAGTGAACCCCTGTGCGGTGAGACAAAGCCTGTGTGGCTATTTGCTTGGACATTTAAAACCAGGGACTTAGGGACTAGGACAGCACTAGGCTGATCCCAGTTGTTAGTTAGGAAACCTGTATGTTTAGTCAGAGGTCAAGTTGACCAGGATTTATTTTGTTTATGTTTCTTTTGCTTTGCTGTGTTTTGTCACTGTAAATAGAAAATAAACCGCACCTTTTTGATTTTGAAAACCACAACCTCCGTTTGCTGGGCCTGTTTTTGTGTGGGGAGCCCATCTCGGGGGTCACACACACCCGCTGCCGAGCTAACCCCCTCACACTAAATAAATAAAATTGATGTTATTTTTTTCCCACGAATAGAGCTTTCTTTTGTTGGTATTTGATCATCTCTGCGGTTTAAATTTTTTGAGCTATAAACAAAAAAAGCCGACAATTAAAAAAAAAAAAACGCAAATATTTTTAACTTTTTGCTATTAAAACACATCCAATAAAAAATTTAAAAAATCGAATTGTATGTATGTATGTATGTATGTATGTATTCTACTACATATTTTTGTTTAAAAAAAATCCCTATAAGCGTATATTGATTGGTTTGCACAAAAGTTATAGTGTCTACAAATTGGGGGATACATTTGGAACCATTTATTTTTTATTTTTTTATTTTTTTTACTAGTAATGCCGGTGATCAGCAACTTATAGAGGGACTGCGATATTGCGGCGGACAAATCGGATACAAAGTGACACTTTTTTTAAACTTTTTGGACCATTGACACTAATACAGTGATTGGTGCTAAAAATATGCATGGTCACTGTACTAATGACACTATCTGGGAAGGGGGTTAACATCAGGCGTGATCAAAGGGTTAAATGTGTCCCTAGGGAGTGCTTTCTAACGGTATGGGGGAGGTTCTTTTACTGTGGGAAGACAGAGATCCGTTATCCTGCATAGCAGAAACACAGGATCACTGTTCTGCCTTTTGTCGGGAGCGAACTGTAGGTCCCTGTGGACATCGGGTCCGCCGGACCCGCTGTGTCCAATCATACCTGGAGTAAGTCGGTGGCGGCGCATGTGCATGCCGCAGACCTGGAAAGTGCGAGATCACGTACCTGTACGTGATTTCGTGCAGAAGAACCGCTGCCCCACAGTATATGTACGTGGGGTGGACTACATGAGAGTCAGGATGCCCACTAACACACAGCTCCTTTCTCTATCTGCAAAGTAGAGAATGTCCGGACTCTCCTGTAGTCCAAGGGAGGGGGCGAGCGCCATACTCCACACCAGGAAGAAAGCCTCGCATTACTGTGTGGAGTTACAGACGGAAGAACAGGAAGTGAGGATTTCTCAAAAGAAATAAGGACATTTAGAAGCAAAATCGAAGGATGAGGTAAGTGAAGGAGGACTGCACTAAGGTAAAGGAAGCTATTTAGGAAAAAAAAATTGTACCTTTACAACCCCTTTAAGGCTTTAAAAAATTGTCTATAATGCACAGTTCTTTAGCAAGCCAAATGTCATCCAGTTAGTGTATATTAGATCTACATTAAGTTGGGCTTGTTATGCTTCACTTACTGTACCAGTAAATATATTTTGCATATTCCCATATCCTTCCTGTGAGGAGGTGGGTGTGCTGAGTATGGGGACTAATTATAAAAGGTAAAGCTTGGGTATCTTGGCTTTTTTTTTTTTTTCATGAGAAGTATTGATCCTGATTGCTTTGCTTGTATATAAAGGATCTCTGTGGACAATCTCTGCTTGTTTACTTTGCTGTCTTTTGACTAAAGTCGAAGAGAAATAGTGAACTCTATTCTGCAGATAGAAGTGACCGGTATATAAATACTTTTTGCTGTTTGCCAGTTTACCCCGCCCTAAATCTGGATAATCTTCAAATTGCAGTGGAGGGAAGCTGGAGGAGGAAGTTTCCTTGAGGTGGTGTAATTATAGAAAATAAAAATATTCTTGGTGTGCCTTTTTTTTTTTTTTTTTTGTGACAGTATGTTAACTTCTCTCATTTTTTTTGTTCACTTCAACATCACATTAGTTTGCTTCTACTCCTTCAGTGTCCTCCATCATTGTCTAGTTAGGTGCTGGGATGAATCCTGGATCAGGCTGAAGGCTTTACTGCCAGCGGAGGGAGGAGGGGCTGATGCACATGGGGAAGTCGCGTATCTCGCCATGGCGGGGTTAGGACGGAAGTACACCTTTGTACTCCCAGAAAAGGTAAAAAATCAATTCGGAAAACAATATATATATATATATATATATATATATATATATATATATATATATATAAAAACGAGGATGGGGGGGTTGCGATTGGTCTTTTGTTTAAGACCTAGTTGTAGTTTTGGCTGGTATTCCGCTTTAAGGTAAAAAAATAATAAATTGCCTTTACAGCTACTTTAAAACGGAGGTCCGCCGAAATTCTTTTTTTTTTTTAAAACCAGCAGGTACACATACTACATACTGCAGCTGCTGGCTTTTTAATAGGACACTTACCTGTCCTGGAGTCCAGCGATGTCGGCACAGTAGCTGATGTTTCCATCAGCTGTTGGGTGCTGCCGCCATTGCGGGTAAGGGCACCCGGCAGTGTAGCCTTTCGGCTTCACGCCGGGAACCCTACTGCGCATGCGCGAGGCTCCGCTCCTCTCTCCTATTGGCCCGCAGACAGGGGAAGGTGGAGGAGGGAGCCCTAGCCGTGACGTCCATATCTGCGGCTGAGGTTCCTGGAAATGGGAAAGGATACCTGTCAAAGACCGGTATCCTGTCCCCCCCCCCCCCCCCCGAAAGGTGCCAATTGTGGCACAGGACGAATCAGATAAGAGGAAGTTCCACTTTTGGGTGGAACCCCGCTTTAATGCCCAAGCAGCTGCACCTTCCCCCACGCTCCCTAGGGTTGCCACCTTTTTCTTTATGCCAACCGGACACTTAAGCAGCCTGGGACACCTTTTGGGTGCACCAAGGAGAGTAGTAATGTGGTGCGCATAGCGTGCCGCAGCAAACAGTGAGTGTGGCCAAATTGCTCTTGCTGACATTATTGCCCTGCCCCCATTGATGCCAAACCTGCCCCCAGACAGCCGCCCGCAGCTTTCGGGGCGGCAACAGATTTGTGTGCAGCTACCTTGGTTACTTGGAAAGCCACAGCCCAGTCTGAATGTGTCCGGGTTTTAGTCTGCTTGACACGATTCAAAACCTGGACTGTCCGGGTGAATCCCGGACAGACGGCAACCCTAACGCTCCCCCTGCCCCATCCCCCAGGCCAAATAAAATAGTTCACAGATGTCAACACTATACTTTGTATATATTGATGTACAGCCACAGCTCATCCACCCATCCCGGGTTACCTGATAACCATAGTATTCCAACATTTGCATTTTCAGTTATGAACACACACCTCACAGTAGCTCTTAGACTCCATTCACACAGGGGCAACACGACTTCCAGCGTGACTTTGGGAGGCAACTTGGACACGTCTTGAGTTTGAATCGCAGCGCGACTTACAACACGACTTGCAGTTGCCTCCAGGACAGGAGGCTTTCCAGTGGCCAATCAAACAAGAATCGGCTCTGTGGGAGGGAGGGGGGAGGGAGAGGTTTGCCTGAGAAATGTATGTTCTCTTCCTGTATTGTTGCTTCTGTTAAGACAGGGGATCCGACTTCTGAGGCAACTTCCATTGAAATCTATGGGTACAAGTCGCCTAGAAGTCTGATTTGAAGTAGTACAGGAACCTTTTCTAAAGTCGGAGCGACTGCAATAGTGTACATTAAGACGACTCCATTCACTTACATTGATTTTCTCGTGCAGCATGACTTGAGGCGACTAGGGGCGACTTGGGGTGACTTGAAGTCAGATCCAAAGTTGTCCCTGTGTGAATGGGCTCTTGCAGTCGCAAACAAATTAAAAATTGGTTTCAGCAAAAACATCAGCCCCACATTTCTAATGGTCTTTAAATGCTTTTGTTACGGCAGTGGTTTTCAGCTTGAAAGGTGTAGAGGGGCATCATCAGCTTCAAAGGGCCGCACATAACCTGTAGTATAAAACAGAATGCAGTCTGACTTCAGAACTACTAGAGGAGATGATCAGAGACATGAACAGGGTGGCTGGAGAGAGATGGAGAGACTGGGAACATGCTACATGAGCCTGTGTCTGTGGTCTCCTCCAGTCCAGACCGGTAGACTTGCATTGAGTATGCAGCAGTGAAGCACGACTGCTGTCTCGCACCATTTCATCAGATGCCCAGCCTGCATAGATTTAGAGCAGTGGTCTCCAAACGGTGGCCCGAGGGCCGGAAGCGGCCCTTTGCTTGCCTTTATCTGGCCCTTGGAGCACTATCCCTTCCAATGATACGAGACACTATTCTGCCATCTGACACCGACAATGGAGCACCATTTCTCCCACTGACACCACTAATGGGGCACTATTCCTCCCTATGATACCAGCAATGGGGCACTATTCCTCCCCCTAATACCAGATGTTTACTCCCACTGATGCCAGGAAAATTTTCACTCCCGCTTGGCAAAGTCCGGCCCTCCAAGAGTCTGAAGGACAATAAACTGGCCCTTTGTTTAGAATGTTTGGAGACCCCTGATTTAGAGCAATGGTTGTAAACTTAGAAGGTGTATTGTGCCTCAACTGTGGCCCCTGACAGCCCCGGAGGACTGCTTATAATACTCCTTATATGACAGAAGACTGTCCGAGACTTGCCATAGTTACATACATAGTAGGTGAGGTTGAAAAAAAGACTCAAGTCCAACCTCAGACCTGCTACAGGAGACGACTCCATACTGCAGATTTGAAATAAGTTTGGTTGGAAGACACAATACAGGCAATAGCGAGAGAGCGGGAACGTGCTACATGAGCCTGCTAGATCATTGCCTTTATAACCTCAGTTGAATGCTTCCACTGCTGACTGCTGGGGGTGTTCAAAGGACCGCACAGCAAGTACTAGGGCTGGGAAAAAAAATCGATTTTTAGTCTTGAATCGAGTTTTGAGTTCAAATCGATTCAGGTTTGAAGAAAATCGATTTTTTTAGATTTAAAAAAAATATATATTTTTTTTCCTTCAAAGTTTCCGTAGCAGGGCTGCAGGGGGCGTATCCGGAATGGCACTGGGCGGCGTTACCCCAATTACATCTACTCGCCGCAGCCGCCGCAAGTAGATGTAATGTAACACTAACTAACCGCAAGCCGCTGTCTGCCTACCTGATCAGCGTGTCATGCAGACAGACGGCGGCCATTGCAGTGTTCAAAAGCCGCGCCTTCCGAGTCCTCGTCGTCTGTGATAGGCGGAACACTCAATTTCACAACAGGCAGTGTTCAGCCTATCACGGACATCCTCTCATCCTCGTCTGTGTTATGAGGATGAGCGGATGTCCATGATAGGTGAAACACTGAATGCTGGGAAATTGAGTGTTCCGCCTATCACAGACGAGGAGGCGTGGCTTTTGAATACTGGAATGGCCGCCGGTGTAGCAGTAAAATCCGTATACCATGAAAATCTGCATCAGGTACGGGCACAGTGATTGAGGCACTGGGCACAGTGAGGCACGGGCACAGTTCAATTCAACTAAGAGTAACCTCAAGGTTTTTTGTTTTATTAGCTAAATCCAAATACAGTATTAATAATTTGGATGTTTAACAATCTATGTTGCACACTGACTTTGCAGTTAGAGAAAGGGTTTGCCTTTGCAATTTTGTTTGTTGATGCACTTTAATATAATAAAAAAAATCGAATCGTAAATCGAGTTTTTTATAAAAAAATCGCATATTTTTTTGGGGGGGAAAATCGTCCAGCCCTAGCAAGTACTAAAAGCCCCTAGGGCCATGGGTTCGGGCACCAGAGTCTTTCAACCACCCGATCGTTGGTTCTCCAGGTAATTGCCAGAAGCATCAGCAACCATCCCCTGCTGTTCTTCCTCTTCCTAGCTATTTGATCACTCTCAAGGGCCACACCAGCACAGACGGGGACGGAAGATTACAGCTTTAAAATATTGGGCTGGAACCTGATACGTGGTTTTTAAAATAAAAATAAAAAAAATTTGTTGAGTGTATCAAGTTCTTGCTGGTGTGGCGCTTGTGAATAATCAAAGTGCTAGGAAGAGCACAGTAAAGTTATTGTTGCTACAGGCAACTGCCTGGAGAATCGATGATCGGGAGGGTGTAACGCAAGCAATTTACAGAGCTGGTTTGACGTTTATGGTGAGCACTGAATCTGATGGGTATTTATTAATTGAAAGCGTGGCTGTTGGAATAGTATTGGTAAATTAAGATACCCCAGAGAACCAGGGAATTTAATTGACTTCCCTGCCTACCCCAATGACAGCGCTGTTGTATGTATAGTGATTGGACAATCAGTCATCCAGTTCTCTGGTATAGGGATGGGAAGAATCGTGTGGAGACTCTGAGCTTACACAGGGCTAGGTGTCTTCATTCCTTGTGGTTGGAAGGAGCAGCGAGGGAGCAAAGTAAGGAAAGTATAAACTACTGGTTGGGCCTCCTATTAAATGGAACCGGTTACCTTTTTATTTTTTTTCTACATTGTCCGATTTACTTTAGGCCATTTTATAGCTATATAGGCCAGTGTTTCTCAACTCCAGTCCTCAAGGCGTCCCAACAGGTCATGTTTTCAGGATTTCCCTCAGATGAAATAGCTGTGGTAATTACTAAGGCAGTGAAACTGATCAAATCACCTGTGCAAAATAATGGAAAACCTGAAAACTTGACCTGTTGGGGCGCCTTGAGGACTGGAGTTGAGAAACACTGATGTAGGCAGACGAAATACATGCGTGGGAGCTGCTGTATCTGCCACATTATTTTTTATTTCTGTCTGTTCAGTCCTGAGGTTTACCCCACCTCTCTTACCACCACCTTATCTCTGCTGCAACTAAACTTGACCTTTTTTTTAAATTTTATTTTGGATATTCAGGGGAATTTTTTATTATTCACGGGTTTTAGTTGGTAGTTTGCAGCTTATGAATTGATTCGCAGAAAGACATTTTATCCTTTTTGACCTAGTCTCCACTTGCAGTTGGGGGTGGTAAAAATGGGTGGTTGAGCCGTGGTTTTTCTGCCCTGTATCCCCTTTTTAAAGAGGAACATCAGTCCTTTTTTCTTCAATGAAAAGTTAGCCGGTACAAATACTGTACCTGCTGCCTTTTTAAAAAACAGGTACTTACCAGTGCCTGAGAGTGCAGCGTTGTCTTCCTGCAGGTGGTTCTTCTTCCTGCTGCAAGTCCCTGGCGTCACCATTCTGGATATGGGAAACCACTGTGACTTCCTGAGGAATGAGACGGCTCCCCACTGCGAGTGTGGGACTGGTCTCTGGGATGTGTGCCAGGAAGCTGTAGGCTGGGGGGTCGTGGGTAGGGGGGCGTGTCTAGGTGCACATCATTCTCACCTAGGTAAGAATCAGGGAAGTGGGTGCAGGTACCTGTAAAAAAAAAAAAGGGGGGGGGGGGGAAGGTGCCTGCTTCCCATAATAAAGTCAAGTGTTAGAACATGGGGTAAGTAGAATAAGTAGAATAAGCAGCACTTTTAATGTGAAGGTCTGCTTTGAGCTGCAGTGGCAATCGGATGGGGATCTGCATATGCTGCAGCAAAAATTCTACCCCATGCCACATTCAGCAGATGGTACCGCTGCCAAACTCCTCCCATTCCAGTGCATAAAGCCCTGCCCCCCCACCGACTTACATCCACATGTATAACATGCGGGTGCGGTGTTGTGGGCTTTATAAGATTAAAACGGATAAGGAGGCGATACGGTGCCCCCTAGACGCTTGTCAAATGCCCTCTGAAAAGCAGTCCACCAAGGATTGCTCTTTATAGGGGGACACAAGTGTCCATAAGCCCTTTAGTGACAGTGATGGCATGTGTGGCTCCAAGAGTCACAGCAAGAGAGAGCGGCACATGATATATACACTTTCATATTATTGTTGGCAATTTATTATAGCGTGTGTGCTGGAAGACATGACAGGCAGTCAAAAAAACAGCATGTTGACATTTACCACAGAGGAAATAAATGTGTTGCAAAGTAGACCGTTGACAGCAAAAGGATAAAATCCCAAGCGAACAAGCAGGTAAAGGGCCAGTCCAGCCAAAAGTGTTACAAAGGGAGCCTGGTGGGCTAAGGGGCCCATTCACTGATGGTTTTCTGCACCCAACTCAACTAAAGGGCAAAAAAACATTGTTTTCTATGTGTCCCATTCATACCCCATTCGCAGACCTCTTATGTGTCTCCGATGCTCCAGCATAGAGATTTCCCTGCCATAATTCTTGGCTCTCTTAGGCCTCATTTACATGTGTTGCCTCCTGAGGAGCGATATTTATTCAGATTGCAATTCGGAGAGCATTTGACAAGTGGTGAGGAGGCATTATATCACAGCTTCACTGTCTGTTTTAACCCCCAAGTCCTACACCAGCACGCCAAAACCATGTGCATTGCACAGGGGTTGCGGGCCAGTGTCAGCCCCCCCACCATTCAGTTGAACGTGACAGCAAGGATAATTTTTGCTGTGATAAGAAGCATCGTAGCCACAGCCTATATGTAGCCATGACCAAAAGTTTTGAGAATGACACAAATATATTACTTTTCACAAAGTCTGCGGCTTTAGTGAAGCATTCCATAAGTGTCAAAGGCTTTTATTGACAATTACATTGAGTTTATGCAAAGAGTCAATATTTGCAGTGGTGACCCTTCTTTTTCAAGACCTCTGCAATTCCCCCCGGCGTGCTGTCCATCAACTTCTGGGCCACATCCTGACTGATGGCCGCCCATTCTTGCACAATCAACGCTTGAAGTTTGTCAGAATTTGTGTTTTTTTTATTTTTTTGTTCACCCGCCTCTTGAGGACTGACCACAAGTTCTCAATGGGAATCCGGTCTGGGGAGTTTCCTGGCCATGGACCCAAAATTTAGATGTTTTGTTCCCCAAGCCACTTGGTTATCACTTTTGCATTATGACAATGTGCTCCATCATGCTGGCAAAGGCATTGTTCCTCACCAAACTCTTCTTGGATGGTTGGGAGAAGTTGCTCTCCGAGGATGTTTTTGTACCATTCTTTATTCATGGCTGTGCTCTTAGGCAAAATTGTGAGTGAGCCCCCCACTCCCTTGGCTGGGAAGCGACCCCACACATGAATGGTCTCAGGATGCTTTACTGTTGGCATGACACAGGACCTTCTCTTCTCCGGACCAGGTTTTTTCCAGATGCGCCAAACAATTGGAAAGGAAGCGAAAACAGTCCTCAGCAGTCCGATCCCTGTACCTTTTGCAGAATATCAGTTTGTCCCTGATGTTGTTCCTGGAGAGAAGTGGCTTCTTTGCTGCCATTCTTGACACCAGACCATCCTCCAAAAGTCTTTTCACTGGTGTGTGCCAATGCCCTCACACTTTCAAAAATATGCTGGTAGGTTAATTGGATCTTGTCCAAATTGGCCCAGTACATATGTGTACGACTGTGTGTCCCAAGCGTGTCGAGATTCTACGGGGTAAATGACCGCACCAGCCAAGCAGACACTGGCTGCAATAAGCGTCTAGAGGCAATTCAGTTCGCATTTGTAGCGCTATACAAGTCACTCGTTCATTCATTCACCTGCCTGCTGCCATTCCTGAGCAAGCTCTGCACTGGTGGCCCCCCGATCCCGCAGCTGAATCAACTGTAGGAGACACTCCTGTCGCTTGCTGGACTTTTAGGTGCCCTGGAGCCTTCTTCACAAATACCACAGGAGAGGTTTCATCCAGGCTCGCCATTACACTTTCTGCCTGAAGTTTTAAGCCGGGCTATTTTACCCTATGGGATTATTCTTCAGACTACCGCTGTCTGACCCTAGTTACAGGCTTTTACTGATACACACTGCTTGGCGTTTTTGGCCAAACATACCTGGAGAGACGCTCTCGTTCTGCTTACCAGCAGACTGTGCTTGTTATCTATCTATTTGGTATTTTTCTGTGGTCTATAACGACAGTGTCCACACATCACTGGTTCTCTGTTACACACGGACTGCCAGTTCAAAAATACCTAGGTTCGTGCTATTATTCAACATGGCCTCTCTACTACTGTGCTCCTGATGAAGCGTCTCCAAACGCGAAACTTGTAGAGCAAAGCAAGCTTTACATTTCTGAATTTACTGGATCTATAAATAAGACCACATCCACTCCTTGTGTACATCGTTCAACCCGTTTTTTTGTGTGTTGGATATGCATTGTTTTATCTGAGTCTTGCATGGTTATTGTAACTCCTGGGAAGTGTGATTAGAGCTTTATTCTGGATCCTATACCAATGTTCACTATAAATGTCATTTTTTTTTTTTTAAATGTATTAATGTACTTTTATTAAGATATCTTTTTCTATGAATAAAAAACCCCTAGATTTTTTACAATATCTACCATGTGCCATCTAAAGTCCATTTCCTAGTTCCATTAGTGTTTCTTCACAAATACAGTGGAAATATTTTTTATGGGATTAAGTCCATTTTCATGGCAAAGAGGGACTTTACAATTAATTGCAATTCATCTGCTCACTCATCGTAACATTCTGGAGGATATGCAAATTGCCATCATAAAAACTCAGGCAGCAGACTTTGTGAAAATTTAATATTCGTGTCATTCTCAAAACTTTTGGCCACGGCTGTACACCTTCTGCTGCCTTTGCAGGTTAAGGTGGAACGGTTGGAGGATAGTAAAAACATGACTCAACACTACGTTTTTACTGCCCACCCCCCCCCCCCCCAAACAACTGTAGGCTTTACTGTCCACCTGGAAGTTTTGGGTGTTCTTGCCCACTTTTTGTGTGTTCCAGATCCTCTTGCAACATTCCCATTATTTAAAAAAAACTCAGCAAAGACATTGCTAGAGCCAAAGATGGTGTCATGGGGGGGGGGGGGGGGGGGAAACAATGTTTTCTAGTACTATTTGTTGGGGGGGGGGAGGGGGAGATTCATGCAAAGCCCCATTTTTGTAGGTTTAGTTTCTCCTTTGAAAATATCAAAAGACTTGATAAAAAACAGAGCTAAAAACATTGCAGAATCATGTATCCCAGGGATACATAGGAGAGAGAGGTCTTTATTTTCCCAAGACTGTATTCAGGAAGTCCAAAGTCTTCACCTAAGGCTTGGGTGTGACGTTAGAGTCTCCGTGTGAAGTAACGTCAGAGGTTTTCTGGAATGACAAGTTTCTGACATGAAGGCTTTCATAGATTGCTTTGGCTGTAGCCCATCATCACAATACAATTGTGCAAACCCCAAACAAAGTCCCCGTCTGGCATTAACCTAAAGTGAAATTCTGCACATTGGAGTATTCATTAATACATTCTTTATGTGTAAGATCAGTTTTTACATAAAATACAACAGGTGAAATGAGTATATAGAAAAACAATGAGTGTTTTGTGGTCAGGTAAATACACAGAAGACAATAGATATCAATGTGAAATAGTAAAGAGTGTTTCTATAGAACAAGTAGGAGTGGTATGAAATTATCACCATACTTTTGTGAAATTTACTATAGAAAAGATCTAATGGGAAAATGTCTCGTCAAATTGTAGTGACTAAAGGGAAATGGTGTATGTATGCACGCACGCACACACACACGCACGCACGCACTCACACGCTCGCACGCACTCACACGCTCGCACGCACACACGCACGCACACACACTCTCTCGCACACACGCACACACACTCTCTCGCACACACACTCTCTCGCGCACACACTCTCTCGCGCGCACACACTCGCGCACACACACACTCGCGCACACACACACTCGCGCACACACACACGCGCGCGCACACACACACTCGCGCACACACACACTCGCGCACACACACACTCGCGCACACACACACTCGCGCGCACACACTCGCGCGCACACACTCGCGCGCACACACTCGCGCGCACACACTCGCACACACACACTCGCGCACACACACACTCGCGCACACACACACACGCGCGCACACACTCGCGCGCGCACACACACTCGCGCGCACACACACTCGCGCACACACACTCGCGCACACACACTCTCGCACACACACTCTCGCACACACACTCTCACACTCACACACACTCTCACACTCACACACACACTCTCACACACACACACTCTCACACACACACACTCTCACACACACACACTCTCACACACACACACTCACACACACACACTCTCACACACACTCACTCTCACACACACACTCTCACTCACTCTCACACACACACTCTCACTCACTCTCACACACACACTCTCACTCACTCTCACACACACACTCTCACTCACTCTCACACACACACTCTCACTCACTCTCACACACACACTCTCACTCACTCTCACACACACACTCTCACTCACTCTCACACACACACTCTCACTCACTCTCACACACACACTCTCACTCACTCTCACACACACTCACTCTCTCACACACATCTCTCACACACACACACACGCATTTTTTTTTTTTTTAACACCTGTAAAGGAAAAGGCATAATGAGCTTGTATGCACAGCATACAAGCTAATTATGAAATACTTACCTTAGAACAAGGCGTCGGTGTCCCTCCCGGTCCACACTGAGGCAGCTGACATTATGCCTCGGCGCGATTTCCGGGTATCGCGGCTCTAGTGCTGTGAGTGGCTGGAGCCGCGATTCGTCACTCCTGTGCATGCGCGCGGGAGACTTCTTTCCGGCAAGGTCCGGCGTCCGCCGGGCCTTCAGCCAAGAATCCCCTGTGTGCATGCGTCGCTGCAGTCAGCGGCGCAGTGCAAGGGGAATATCTCCTAAACCGTAAAGGTTTAGGAGATATTTCTTTTACCGTCAGATAAGCCTTAGTATAGGCTTACCTGTAGGTAAATGTTAAAAAAAAGACCATACAACCGCTTTAAGCGGCCGCTTTTCGACCGTTAGCGGAGCGCTTTTCACCCCAAAGAAGGGGTTAAACGCCGGTGTCGCGGCACTTCCGAAACGATTTTCAGGTGCTTTGGACACTGCCCATTCATTTCAATGTTTTTCCCTTCCCTGTCTTCAAAACCAGGCAGCCTACCAAGTTTTATCACAACATCACAGATGAGTATAAACAAAGTAATATTTCTTCTTAGATCAAAAGGAATGAACTTCTGCCTGTAGATGAGGGAAGTTTAACCATTTAACGACTAAACCTTTTTCTGGCACTTGCTGCTTACAAATATTTGTGTGTATTCTCTCTCTACTACATACATAGTGTGTGTGTGTGTGTGTGTGTGTGTGTGTGTGTATATATATATATATATATATATATATATATATATATATTTTTGCACTGTGTGTGTGTGTATATATACATACATACAGTATTTGGATCACGCGCAAGTGTCTGATCCAGAAGCGAAATAAAGCGATCATGTAAAAGTGGTAAAAAAAAGGGGAGAGAGGAAGGGGGAAAGGGAACTGCATCGGATAGGAGGGATTCACTAGTGTGACTTGTCAGTCGTACCCCGTGAGAACCGTTCATATCTGTGCGACTTTAAGTCGCAGTGACTTCAATGTAGTCCCTGCACTACTTTGGTCCCACCTTGAGGTCCATAGACCTCAAGAATACACAGACATTGTTTAAGATTTCATCAAAATTGCGGCAAAAATCGCTGCAAAATCGTGCGACTTTCAAGTTGCAATAGTGGAAACCTAGCCTAAAAGCACAGTAAAGCAAGCATTGTCTAAATACAAGCATCTTGTGTGTCCCTCCTGGAATCTTGGTGTGCTTGGTTAGTTTTCTGGTGGGTCCAGGATGACCTGGGCTCCGAGATGAGATGAGGACATCTGGTAGCAAAATAGATGTACTGTGGAAGAGATTTATGGATTGCAGTGTTTTTTTTTTTTTTCTTTCAGTGGGCTATCTATTTTTATTTTGGCTGGAGTTTTTTGCTTTGCTTCACCTTTTTTTCCGGGTCTGACCAGTGAAGAACCTGTGTTTCATAGGACATACATAAAAAAATGGCCTCTCATGTAATCATTATCTATGTTGTTGTGCAGTTTTTGCCGCAGTTCTTTGATTGGGGGGTTGTTGTCCCCCAGCTGTGTATCTGCAATCACTGGATGCTCTTTATTTGCTGGGAACAGAAGTTGGCTTTTACCAGAGGATGACTGATGTGGTTATTTGCTGTGTGGGATTGTCGGAGAATGGTTGTAGGGTAGAGCCGCCGTATCTCCGCTCACTGGTTACATCTGGCGGCCATCGTTCTCCGAGTGTGACATTATCTGCTCTGTCCAGCACAGAGATATGTGGTGATGTGATCGTACCGCGCCGGGCTCCTTTGTCTGCTCGATGGTGCTGTGTTCAGTGAAAAGACGATTGAGGGTTTTTAGCCTCCCAGCATTGTGAGCGCCAAAGTGTTTGTTTAATCTGCTGGCAGATTGCGTTATTTGTGTTTGGTATTTATTGACACCGCAGACAGAAGCAAGAAAGAATAGGCACTTGTATGCCAAGGTAGAATATGGCACTACCCAAATGCTTCTGACACTGTTACATTGGCATTGAGCACAACGAACTGGCACTGGTTGTGTCTTTACATGGGGGGGAGCAAACACAAACCCCCCTCTTTTCCCTTGAAACCCAACTCTAAGGCAGGCCACAGATTATACAATTTTCTTTCCTTCCACCACAGGTGGAAGGAAAGAAAACTGCTAGATTTCCCCATTAACACGGTCAGTGTTGATGTGGGAATCCCTCCCGCATTGCTGTTGTATTCTGGCAGCGGGGTTCCCTCTCTGCCGACAGAACACAATGATTAGTGTTTTAAAGCTATAGCGGGCAGCACTAATTGTTTGGGAATAACCGTCAGGCTGTACACAAATCGATTGATCGGTTTGTGTAGAATCAGGGTGGTCATACATGGATCGAAAATTTGACTGGTCCCTGCTAGGGGTCGAACAGTATCCTATTTTTTCAGGAAGGGTACCGATTTTTCGGCCGCCTTTCAGGCCAATAGCCGTTATCAGGTGCCGATATTCTGTACATTTAAAGTGGCGCCCTGCTGTGGGTGGCTGGCTGGCGCCCTGCTGTGGGTGGCTGGCTGGCGCCCTGCTGTGGGTGGCTGGCTGGCGCCCTGCTGTGGGTGGCTGGCTGGCGCCCTGCTGTGGGTGGCTGGCTGGCGCCCTGCTGTGGGTGACTGGCTGGCGCCCTGCTGTGGGTGGCTGGCTGGCGCCCTGCTGTGGGTGGCTGGCTGGCGCCCTGCTGTGGGTGGCTGGCTGGCGCCCTGCTGTGTGTGGCTGGCTGGCGCCCTGCTGTGTGTGGCTGGCTGGCGCCCTGCTGTGGGTGGCTGGCTGGCGCCCTGCTGTGGGTGGCTGGCTGGCGCCCTGCTGTGGGTGGCTGGCTGGCGCCCTGCTGTGGGTGGCTGGCTGGCGCCCTGCTGTGGGTGGCTGGCTGGCGCCCTGCTGTGGGTGGCTGGCTGGCGCCCTGCTGTGGGTGGCTGGCTGGCGCCCTGTTGTGGGTGGCTGGCTGGCGCCCTGTTGTGGGTGGCTGGCTGGCGCCCTGCTGTGGGTGGCTGGCTGGCGCCCTGCTGTGGGTGGCTGGCTGGCTCCCTGCTGTGGGTGGCTGGCTGGCTCCCTGGCGCCCTGCTGTGGCTGGCTGGCGCCCTGCTGTGGGTGGCTGGCTGGCTCCCTGCTGTGGGTGGCTGGCTGGCTCCCTGCTGTGGGTGGCTGGCTGGCTCCCTGGCGCCCTGCTGTGGGTGGCTGGCTGGCGCCCTGCTTTGGGAGGCTGGCGCCCTGCTTTGGGAGTGTGGGTGGGTAGAACACCCTGCTGTGGGTGGCTGGCTGGCATGTCCTCTCTCTCTGGTCCAGCTGTTCCTTCACATGCACTGTCCGAGGTGAGGGAGGCGGCGTCCTTTTCCCTATTCGGGTAGAAGAAGCCAGAACGTTTGCAGCCCCAGTCCGTGGGCCTGCAGTGCAAAACCTTCGGAGTTCTGGCTTCTTCTACCCATTCCGATGACATAGTGGGCCCCAAAAAGATGTCCAGTATTGGTAAAGTTGTGACCGATGCCGATTCTTTAAAAAAAAGTGAATATCGGCCCCTTATAATCGGCCGTACTGATAATCGGTCGACCTCTAGTCCTGGCTGAACCAGCGTAATTATCAATCCATGTATGAGTGGCTAAAAACTCTAAAGCTCCTCCATCTCAGATCCTAACCTAGCCCTGACCTGCTCCCCCTTATCACTTAAAGAGCACGTAGGGTCAAAGCTCTTTTGGCCCTACTTCTTCTGTGAGTCACAGGAGTGCAGAACAAAGTGCGGATTCATTTGACAGCAGGCTAAAGTCCGCTGTCAGCTGACGTCACTCTCCAGACTCTGGAGGCATCCCAACTTTATTGTTGTGATTCACCCAGATTCCTGATTGGCAGCCTGCTCAGCAGCAGTTTTTCTTTTCTTTTTTCTGAGATCAGCTGTAGCATTTTTTTATTACCTATTGATCTTCCCAGTAGATCAGCAATTTCCCCACTTCCTTTAACAGGCATGCTGTCCAGCAAAAGTTGGTTACTTGCTACCATCAATTTGGTGGTGCAAGGGCCAGACAGATTTTATTCTAATTAAATGGATTGTTTGGTAATTCTCACGCTGTCAGTGCATGCAGCCAATCTGCTGCAGTGCTGATCAGTGTATTCTGACTGCAGGGGAACCATACAGGGAGGAGGATTCCTGCATCTACCTCCAAATGTGTGGATGGGCAAATTGGGTCAGTTTTTTTTTTTTTTCCTTTTCATTTACCTGGTTGGCTGAACAGAAAAACTGAGCCAGCTTTAGTCCTCTCATTTCCTAGTTTTGGTAGAACTAAAGTCGTCTTTTTCCTCCCATTTCAGATAGAGAAAAAAAAAAAAAAGAGCTTATAATATAACCCTCCCTTACCCTATTAATGTCCCATTGGGGAGAGTTTACCCTTCACTTCCTGTCCTGTAGCCAAAATAGGAAGTGAGAGGAAATCCTTAAAATATTGTATATATTGCTGAGTCAGTACGCCACCCGTGCCCCAGGACGACATCCTCTTCTGACGAAGCGCGTAGGGAGGAGCGATGTGCTGATGTCACTGCGTTTGTACAGGTCCCAGAAGGACGGGCTGTTGTATCGAGCTGGCTGGCCTTTTCTATGCGTGTTTTAACATTTATTTTTGTAAGTGCAACCCTTTTTCTTTTTACGTTAATAAAATGCCAAAGATTTTACACTATGGAAGCCTTATTTCTTTTGAGGGTTCTTATGTGATCAGGCTCTTCCTTGATTGGCGGATGCTCTACAGTGTGATCCCCCTGGATGAATAAAGGCCTCGGCTGGCTTTGTATAGCCACAAGCGGGAAAGACCTTCCGTAATAGGAGGTCATAAGGAGCTGGTAAGAGGACATTTTCTGAAGGTTTTTTATCTTAAAGCGGAGTTCCACCCAAAAATGGAACATCCGCTTTTCGGAAACCTGACCCCCCCCTCCGGTGTCACATTTGGCACCTTTCAAGGGGGAGGGGGGAGCAGATACCTGAGTAATACAGGTATTTGCTCCCACTTCCGGGCATAGATATCTGCGGATATCTATGCCACATCCGGCACCTCCTCTGCCCCCCCACTGTCTTCTGGGAGACACACAGGTCCCAGAAGACAGCAGGAAACATTCAGATCGCGCAGCGCGACTTGCGCATTAGGGAACCAGGAAGTGAAGCCGCTAGGCTTCACTTCCTTATCCCCTTACCGAAGATGGCGGCGGCAGCACCCAAGAGCTGAGGGATAGATCGGCTTCAGGTGCCGACATTTAGGCGCCTGGACAGTTAAGTGTCCGTATTTTAAAAGTCAGCAGCTGCAGTAGCTGCTGACTTTTAAATAAAAAATAATTGGCAGGACTCCGCTTTAATGCATAGAATGCATCAAGATAAAAAACCTTCTGCCTTTAGAACCACTTTAAGGAGCATTATCTACCTGGTTCCTGGTATTTGGGCTTTGGTTCAGAGCCCTGGTGGCCAACCCAGTGACTGTGTATTAAAGTGGAACGTTGGTCGTAAAATTAGGTCCTCCTAGATCACTTTATACTTGGCCCCTTTTAGGTATAGCTAACGAAGTGCCTATACGGTTTAAAATCCATTAATACACTGTTTTACCGTGCTGTGCACATACTCAGTTTCTCTCTATTTTTCACCACTGTGCCAAAAATCAGAGCCTTCAATGGACGATCTGCTGCTCAGGGGCTCTGGGGTTCAGTAAAATGGCAGCCACCAACAGGAAGAACTTTTGAGAACAGAAAACAAACACTCCTGCACACGAGTGGATTACCAGACAAGTCTGTATGTCGTGATGGTGCATGTCACTGGCCTTGCTGCCCTCAGGGATCCTAGAAAATAGAAGACATAAAAGGCCAGTGATTAATCTCCCTCGATCTGGGGCTCCACGCAAGATCTCACCCCGTGGGGTCAAAATGATCACAAGAACGGTGAGCAAAAATCCCAGAACCACACGGGGGGACCTAGTGAATGACCTGCAGAGAGCTGGGACCAACGTAACAAAGGATACCATCAGTAACACACTACGCCGCCAGGGACCCAGATCCTGCAGTGCCAGACGTGTCCCCCTGCTTAAGCCAGTACATGTCCGGGCCCGTCTGAGGTTTGCTAGAGAGCATTTGGATGATCCAAAAGAGGATTGGGAGTATGTCATATGGTCAGATGAAAACAAAGTAGAACGGTTTGGTAGAAACACAACTCGTCGTGTTTGGAGGAGAGAGAATGCTGAGTTGCAACCAACGCACACCATACCTACTGTGAAGCATGGGGGTGGCAACATGCTTTGGGGCTGTTTCTCTGCAAAGGGAACAGGACGACTAATCCGTGTACATGAAAGAATGAATGGGGCCATGTATCGTGAGATTTTGAGTGCAAACCTCCTCCCATCAGCAAGGGCATTAAAGATGAAACGTGGCTGGGTCTTTCAGCATGACAATGATCCCAAACACACCGTCCGGGCAACGAAGGAGTGGCTTCGTAAGAAGCATTTCAAGGTCCTGGAGTGGCCTAGCCAGTCTCCAGATCTCAACCCCATAGAAAACCTTTGGAGGGAGTTGAAAGTCTGTGTTGCCCAGCGACAGCCCCAAAACATCACTGCTCTAGAGGAGATCTGCATGGAGGAATGGGCTAACATACCAGCAATAGTGTGTGACAACCTTGTGAAGACTTACAGAAAACGTTTGACCTCTGTCATTGCCAACAAAGGATATATAACAAAGTATTGGGATGAACTTTTGATAGTGACCGAATACTTATTTTCCACCATATTTGTGAATAAATTCTTTCCAAATCAGACAATGTGATTGTCTGGATTTGTTTCCACATTTTGTCTCTAATGCCGCGTACACACGATCATTATTCACGGCGGTTAAAAAACCGCCGTGAATAATGACAGGAAAAATGAGGGAACCGCTTGGTTCCCTACACACGGTCGTTTTTCCCGTAATTTTTTCTCTTGACGAGAAAAACGACCGTCTGTGGGCTCCGCGGCAGTGTTTCCCTATGGGAAAACTGCCGCGGAAAAAAATGCTGGAAAAAACTACATAAAGCCCACAGACGATCGTTTTTCTCGGTGAAATGAAAAAATGCCGTTTTTCTCGCCGAGAAAAGCGGTCGTGTGTACGCGGCATCATAGTTGAGGTATACCTATGATGACAATTACAGGCCTCTCTCATCTTTTTAAGTCGGAGAACTTGCACAATTGGTGGCTGACTAAATACTTTTTTGCCCCACTGTATATGGTTTCCACACGTAGCAGGAATGAGTCAGACCCAAATACACTCCAAATGGTCACAGAGGGATTGACGAGGGCCACTGCCGGCTGACGCGTTTCGAAGGAAGACCTTCTTCCTCAGAGCCCAGCAGACCAACAGGAAGAAACAGGAACAATGCTGGAGGCAATTTACGGCACACTAATTTCGGTAGCATAATTATTAAAGCTGTAGAAAATGCCTTTTGTTTATCTTGTACCTACAAGTAAGCCTATATATAATAAGTCTTGGCTGTAGGTGTAGTATGAATATCTCCTAAACGTGCTCTGTTTAGGAGATATTTACATGCATAGCAACTGGTGACGTCAACGGGGCATGCTCACTGCTCTCTCTACTAATGCGGTGGGTGCGTGGGAGTGACATCATCGCGGATTGGCCATTCAAACGGAAGGAAAACCGGGTGAGAATGGAAGCCATGTCAGCGGTGACAGAGCACCACGGCAGGGCTTCGTTTTAAGGCAAGTCTGTCATAATGTGGTATGCAGTGTATACTAGTACGTTATGACATTACCTTGCAGGGGGAAACATTCTTCTTCTTTTTTTAACTACCTGCCTACCGGGCACTTTCACCCCCTTCCTGCCCAAGCCATTTTTCAGCTTTCAGCGCTGTCACACGTTGACCATTGCGCGATCGTGCGACGCTGCACCTAAACGAAATTTGCGTCCTTTTTTTCCCACAAATAGAGATCTTTCTTTTGGTGGTATTCGATCACCTCTGCGGTTTTTATTTTTTGCGCTATAAACAAAAGAAAAGTGACAAGTTTGAAAAAAAACTATTTTTTACTTTTTGCTATAATAAATATCCATTTAAAAAAAAAAAAAAAAGAATTTTCCTCAGTTTAGGCCGATATGTATTCTGATACATGTTTTTGGTAAAAAAAAATCGTAATAAGCGTATATTGATTGGTTTGCGCAAAAGTTATAGCAGATACAAAATAGGGGAAAGATTTATAGCATTTTTATTATTTATTTATTTTACTAGTAATGGCGGCGATCAGGGATTTTTATTGTGACTGCGATATTGCGGCAGTCACATAGGACACTTTTGACACATTTTTGGGACATTTTTGGGACCATTCACATTTATACAGCGATCCCTGCTATAAAAATGCTTTGATTACTGTATAAACATGACTGGCAGGGAAGGGGTTAACACTAGGGGGCGAGGAAGGGGTTAAATGTGTTCCCTATTGGTGATTCTTACTGTGGGGGGAGGGGACTGACAGGGGGAGGCACACACACATCCACGGTCCTGCTCGGTTACTGGGCAATCGCAGGTGCCCGGCGGCCATCGCAGCCGCCGGGCACGCGCATCAGTTCGCCTGTGACGCGGCGGGCACGTTCCCCCTAGTGGCTTTTAAAGGCGCGACGTCATATGACGTCCTGTCGGAACAATCGTCTTCCGCCCACCGTCCTTTGACGGTGGGCGGTGGACAAGTGGTTAAAGAAACCTGAAAACTTGTGGATTGATAAGCAATCTGAAACATTTTTTTGGAAAGTCTGTGCGATTTGTGGGCTTGTTGTATAAGTGTAATGCCGCGTACACACGACCGTTTTTAATGACGAGAAAAATGCAATTTTTTAAAATGGTTATTAAAAATGATCGTGTGTGTGTGTGTGTGTGTGTGTCCGGGCTTTAGAGCATTTTTCACGACATGAAAAAATTGGAACATGCTCTAATTTTTCTCGTCGTTTTTCACATTGTCGTTTTTCTCGTCATGAAAAACGGTAGTGTGTAGGCTTTAACGACGTGAAAAAAAGGCACATGCTCAGAAGCAAGTGATGAGACGGGAGTGCTCGTTCTGGTAAAACTAGCGTTCGTAATGGAGATAGCACATTCGTCACGCTGTAACGGACTGAAAAGCACGAGGCTGAAAAGCGCGAATCGTCTCTCACCAAACTTTACTAACACAAGATCAGCAAATGCAGCCCAAAGGGTGGAGCCACCCGAATGGAACTTCCCCTTTATAGTGCCGTCGTACGTGTTGTACGTCACCGCACTTTGCTCCAGCATTTTTTTCCACGATGGTGTGTAGGCAAGGCAGGCTTGAGAAGAATCGCGTCGCTGAAAAATGCCGTTTTTTTTCAATGACATTAAAAACGGTCGTGTGTACGCAGCATTATAGTCATGAGTGTTCTTAAACAGATCTTCACTATATCTGAGCACCACAAACCAACACTATTTAATTCATTTTTAATATTCAAAGCAAACTCCCACATCCATCCATGTCTTCATGCTTTATTTTGTTTAGAAATATCTGAAGAACTCCCACCTAGAATTTCTGTCCGTAGCCATCTTGAGTAAGGGCAAATGATTCATGTTTACTTCCTAGAATTTGTCTGTCCTTGGCTCAAGCATGCATGCAGGAGAGTGTGTTTTTAGCTGAGAAAACCCCTCCTCCTCTCCTGAAGACTTTTAGGATGTATGACATAAGTTGCCTAGGCAAGAAACCAGGAACTAACTGAAGAAATGTAAAAAAAAAAAAGTTTAAAACAGGTCAAATAGTTTTATGGGAGTGGCAGAACATTTAAATGATGGTAAAAAAAAAGGGGGGGGGGATACCTACGTCCTCTCAAAATTGAAAATTTGGTGGTTGAGGCTGTTGGACTTTAATGGTACCATAATGATAGGGATACACGATTATATAAAACAGAATACGTTTTTATTTTATTAATTTAACATAAACATGTTAAAACAAATTTTAGAAATATATGTTTTAACATGTTTATGTTAAATTAATAAAATTTAAAACAGGTGAAGATTATATACTTTCCTATCTATTTAGTAATGTGATCAGCGTGAGGGTTTAAAATAATCAATGTTGATTGGTAGAGTGAAGTTCCACTTAAAAATGCTGTGTATTGGCAATATAGTGTATTTATTTCCTAAAGTATTGGGACACCTGCCTTTACACGCACATGAACTTTAATGACGTCTTAGTCCGTAGGGTTCAATATTGAGTTGGCCCTCCCTTTGCAGCTATAAAAGCTTCAACTCTTCTGGGAAGGCTGTCCACAAGGTTTAGGAGTGTGTCTGTGGGAATGTTTGACCATTCTTCCAGAAGTGCATTTGTGAGGTTAGGCACTGATGTTGGATGAGAAGGCCTGGCTCGCAGTCTCCGCTCTAATTCATCCCAAAGGTGTTCTATCGGGTTGCGTTCAGGACTCTGTGCAGGCCAGTCAAGTTCCTCCACCCCAAACTCGCTCATCCATGTCTTTATGGACCTTGCTTTGTGCACTGGTCCGCAGTCATGTTGGAACACGAAGGGGCCATCCGCAAACTGTTCCCACAAAGTTGGGAGCATGAAATTGTCCAAAATGTCTTAGTATGCTGACACCCTAAGTGTTCCCCTCACTGGAACTAAGGGGCCAAGCCCAATCCCTGAAAAACATCCCCCACACCATAATCCCCCCTCCACCAAATGATTTGGACCAGTGCACAAAGCACGGTCCATAAAGACATAGATGAGTGAGTTTGGGGTGAAGGAACTAGACTGGCCTGCACAGAGTACTGACCTCAACCCGATAGAACACCTTTGGGATGAATTAGAGTGGAGACTGTGAGCCAGGCCTTCTCATCCAACATCAGTGCCTGACCTCACAAATGCACTTCTGGAAGAATGATCAAACATTCCCATAGACACGCCTAAACCTTGTGGACAGCCTTCCCAGAAGAGTTGAAGCTGTTATAGCTGCAAAGGGTGGGCCAACTCAATATTGAACCCTACGGACTAAAACCTTTGTGCAGACGATCAGATTTTCGGATGACCGTTCGTCTGTTTTTGGTTGCATGCTAGTCTCATGTCGAAAGTGAAGAAATTGCTTACCATACAATAAATTTCGTAGGTCAGGATATGACGTCAGGAGTGTCATAATCTGACTAGTTTTGTTTGTATTATTTTGTTTCTTTCGTTTCTGAGCATGCGTAGTCTGGCTCTTAAGATTTTTTTATTTTTTTTTGTGTGCGAAAATCGGACGTTGAGTTCACGTACGACAAAAATGTTGGTCTGCTCTCCAGCTTTTGTCAGACGAAAAACCGGAATCGGCTGTCGAAAGCACCGTACTAACGATCCTAAAATCGGCAGATCGTTCGTCAGACAAAATTTTCTTCCCGTACCGTGTGTACGGGCCTAAAGACTGGGATGCAATTTAAAGTTCATGCGTGCGTGTAACTGTAAAGGCAGGCGTCCCAATACTTTTGACAATGTGTTTTGTTTATAAAATGCTGTGTATATGGAGTGGATACTTTGTATATAAAAAGAAATGGATACTTTTGTATTTGTAGTGAGATCTCCCTGGAAGTAGAAATGTTGCACTTCATGATTGGTGATTTATGAATGACAGTGTGTCTCTGTAGTAGTATTTCCGTACATCGTCTGTCTCTTCCTCTTGCCCTGCACAGCTTGTGGCTGGGTCCCTCATAACGCAGGGTTCGGGGTCCCTCATAACGCAGGGTCCGGGGTCCCTCATAACGCAGGCTCCGGGGTCCCTCATAACGCAGGCTCCGGGGTCCCTCATAACGCAGGCTCCGGGGTCCCGGTCTCTCATAATGCGGGCTCCGGTGGCCGGGTCTCTCATAACGCGGGCTCCGGTGGCCGGGTCTCTCATAACGCGGGCTCCGGTGGCCGGGTCTCTCATAACGCGGGCTCCGGTGGCCGGGTCTCTCATAACGCAGGGTCCGGGGTCCCTCATAACGCAGGCTCCGGGGTCCCTCATAACGCAGGCTCCGGGGTCCCTCATAACGCAGGCTCCGGGGTCCCTCATAACGCAGGCTCCGGGGTCCCTCATAACGCAGGCTCCGGGGTCCCTCATAACGCAGGCTCCAGGGTCCCGGTCGCTCAGAACGCGGGCTCCGGTGGCCGGGTCTCTCATAACGCGGGCTCCGGTGGCCGGGTCTCTCATAACGCGGGCTCCGGTGGCCGGGTCTCTCATAACGCGGGCTCCGGTGGCCGGGTCGCTCATAACGCGGGCTCCGGTGGCCGGGTCGCTCATAACGCGGGCTCCGGTGGCCGGGTCGCTCATAACGCGGGCTCCGGTGGCCGGGTCGCTCATAACGCGGGCTCCGGTGGCCGGGTCGCTCATAACGCGGGCTCCGGTGGCCGGGTCGCTCATAACGCGGGCTCCGGTGGCCGGGTCGCTCATAACGCGGGCTCCGGTGGCCGGGTCGCTCATAACGCGGGCTCCGGTGGCCGGGTCGCTCATAACGCGGGCTCCGGTGGCCGGGTCGCTCATAACGCGGGCTCCGGTGGCCGGGTCGCTCATAACGCGGGCTCCGGTGGCCGGGGTCGCTCATAACGCGGGCTCCGGACTGCTGTGGCAAGTAATCTGAGCCAGGTTTGTTGTGTGGTAAACAGAAAAGGCTGCAGGGTAGATTGAGATTAGCATATTAACAAGGTGTATGGTAATACCCTGCTCACTCCTCCCCTCCTTCCCCTCCTTCCCCCCCCTGCCGCCCTCCTCCCCTCTCCCTCTCCCCTGACTGAATGGAAGCAGCAATCCCAGGCACACACAGTCACGTTACTGGCTGCATTCAGGAACAAGCATGTTACCTTCCCAGCCAGCGCTGAGGCATGAGCGGATTGTGTAATTGCAAGGTAGCCTTCATGTCTGTGCCGGATCCTGCCCAGCACTCTTCCTGCATACACAACCAGAGCAGCAATGCAGTGGAGGTTCCCAATCCGTCCGGAACTCCTACCAACCCCCGAGCACTGAAGTGGGATATTGTATGCTGTGTGCTGGATTGACAATCCCCCCCCCCCCCCCCCCCTCTCCGCTGTGTGTATGTTGTTGGAACTGGCAGGCCGTCTGGGCCCAGAAAAGACAGGTGCTGTCATCTATATGGAGAAGAGCGGCTGCAGCCCCTTTCCGATATGCTGGGCTAAAGGTACTTCTCTTTCCAGACAGTAATTACAGTCTGTTGCGTCTACAGATTTCATTGACGTGCCTCCTTTTTCCTTTTTTAGACGAGTTTAACGCCATCCGTGCGAAACCTTAGCGCGATTTTTCTCACACCTGCAGCGTGTGGGAAAGGCAAGCGGGGGGACCCGGAGCGAGGTTCCGCCAATTTTTGCTGAAATGGTAAAAAGATTTGATCGGGTTTATTAAACCCCCCTCCCCCTCGTAGGCTCAACCAGCTTGGGCGCAGATTTGTAATGCCTGCGCTCAGCCTGCTAAGCGGTTTCCCCGGCGAGGGTTAATCGTCACCTTTCAGGCACAGGTTGTCATTAAAGGATGCGTTGCGTTTAACCCGGTTTAGTATTGGCGGGGCGACCTGCAATCTGAGCAGCCCCACAGGATTGGTTATGGCTTTTTGTTTTTTGTTCTAGGAAGGGTCCTGTTTCTGTGGGGTCAATGTCTTGTATGTTTTCAACCGTTGTTGGAATTATTAAAGTGTTAATTAAAAAAAATTGAAAGAAAAAAAAAAGGGGGGGGGGGGTAACAAAGGAAGAAGAGAGAGTCGGGATTGTCAGATGTCGGGATATTGGAAAGCTGCAATTTTATTGTGCTGTGATCTGTCAGCCATGTAATAGGACATGTGAATTCGCTGTCATTGCATCCCGCAGGCCCCCCGGGTATTGTGCACTGCTCTGGGACTTGGGGGGGGGGGGGGGGGACTGTGTGAGCTTTGTATCATGGTCTGACATGTAGGACTGTAAGCTCCATGAGCAGGACCCTCCTTGGCTCCTTCAGTATTGCACTGTGTTGTAATTCTACTGACCCCCCCCCCCCTTTTATATTTGTAAAGCGCTGTACAAACTGTTGGCACTAAATCTTGAATAATAAGAATGTTTATATAATAATAATGTTTGTAGTTATCGATTTCCTCCAAAATATTATTAGATTTGGGCTGTCGGAGAGTTAAGCTGGCCATACACCATACAATTTTCTTCTTCAATTTCCATTAGATTTACCTTCAACTGTGTAGTAGAGGGTCCTGCCTGAATGCATACAAATTGAAAGTGTTTTAGATTTGATCTTCTATTTATATGGTTTTGGTAAATCTAAAGGAAATATATAGAAGAAAATTGTATAATGTATGGCCAGCCTTAAAACAATAAAAGAATAACCCGGTTAAACTCAACTTGACCCTAAGAGCCCGGCTCACATAGGGGCGGCTCGGTCGCCTGAGGAGTCGCGTCCCGCTCTGTACTATGGAACCGTTCTAAGCGGAGCGACTCGAGTCGCTCCGACTTAGAAAAAGGTTCCTGTACTTCTTTTGGAGGCGACTTACATTGACTTCTATACAGAAGTCATTATGCAAATCGCCTCAGGTGGGCGTCTCAAGTCGTCTTCTTGAGATCGCGCCGCCGAGTCGCCCCCGAAGTCGTGCCGCCCCTGTGAGAACCGGGCCTAAGAGCCGTTTCACACAGCGGTGACACGCCAGGCGACTCAGCAGCCTGACAAGTCGCGCTCCGCTCTTTTCAATGGAACCGTTCTAATGGGAGCGACTCAAGAAGAAAAAGGTTCTTGTACGACTTTGGGGGGGCGACTTGCATTGACTTCAAGACAGAAGTCATTTTGCAAGTCGCCTCTGAAGTCGTCTTGAGATCGCCTTTGCCGAGTCGCCCCCAAAATCGTGCGCCGCGCCCCTGTGTGAACCGGGTCTCAAGGGTCAGGATCCCCCTCCCCCAGCACTATTGGTGTTACTTCATTTAGGAGACAGGAAAGGGTTACGTAGGCTGTAGTAGTTGATTGAGCAGACATTAATGGGTTAAACAAGCTGTAGTTGGTAGAATAGAATTGGTGTCTGTGGTGCAGTCATAGCTGGTTTGTGGCTCTTGGTAACTGGACAGCCGTGGATGTGGTCACTGTTGTTTTTTTTTAGAGATTCTCCTGGCTGAAAACAATTTATGCAATCGCTGACTTGTTTTTGAAGTTGTATACAATAAGGGCCAGTTCACACCAGATGCAGTTCCGTGCGCTTTTTTTTCTACACTGGTTCACACGGATGCGATTTGACATGTCAAATCGGCGGCATTTGCCGGAAATGGCACCATCCTAATCGGTGCGACGCCGCATCTGCGGCGCTGCACCGATTTCAGAAAAGTAGTTTCTGTACTACTTTTTGCAATTTCGGCACGCGATTTACATTGACATCTGTGCAGAAAACCTGCACAGATGTCTCTCTAATCGCAGCCGAAATCGGGACTGACAGGCGGGAGTGAAATCGGCTTCATGCCCGCAGCCCAGTGTGAACCTGGGCTCAGGCCCGGTTCACACTAGTGCGATGCCAGACATCGCATGTGATTCACACCGCTTTGCTGTTCAGATCACATGCGGTGTCTGTGCGATGCGATTTCAGCTATACCAACTGGCTGAAATCGCATCACATTCACACCAAGATAGTGCAGGACCTTTCTTTTTTTGGTCCACACTGGAATCGGATCGCATGGCTGTTCACAATTATGCGATCCGATTCCTGCACCATTTCACAGTTCGCACTGCGATCTGCTGAACAATCTGGGGGTGTCGTTAACTTTACGTTGACACCCGCAGAGGTTCGCAGATCTCGGTGTGAACCACTATGCGATTCAGGTGCGATGCGGGAACCCGCACTGGATTCGCAGGGTTCTCGCATCGCACTAGTGTGAACCGGTCTTCTGTCGAGAAGTGGCCCCCCATTAAATAGCACCCGCGCATGCGCAGGACAGGGCGCCAAGCGCACATCATACAAGGTATCTCTCAATGGGAGATACCATTTCATGGGCACAATTGAAACCTATACAAACAGCGGGGGGAGACCGTAGTTCTCACATTGTAAAGCTGCCCCGCAACAGCGAGGCACAGTGTGCTGATGGTTGGTTTCCCCGCTGTTTGTATAGGTTTCATTTGTGGCTGTGAAATGGTATCTCCCATCAAGAGATACCTCCTACCATGTGCGCAGGCACCATGGTTGCGTCAGCCCAGCTGATCGGCAAATCAGCAGTTGTGCTATGACGTAAGGCGCATGCGCCATTCGTCCCGAGCAATATTCGATGGGGAGCATTTCTCGACAGAACACCTGCACTAACCCGTGTACTAGACAATCAATCCAGTTCATCAACTACAAATTAATCATGTTTTTACTTTTTATATCATTCCTATTTCCTTTGCAATGTGCTGCCTAGGTGGCATAAGAATATATATATATATATATATATATATATATATATATATATATATATATATATAATATATATATATATATTATAGAATTTACCAATCAATTTTTCCAGATCACCACGTGGTGCCAAGTTGATATATATCTATGTATCCTTGATGTCCCTGCTACATGCACATATGTGTGTGTGAATATATATGAAATTATACTTTTTTATTTGTCTTTTATTATCATTATTTTTTTCATCTCTCTGTTTAAAGCGGAGCTCCACCCTAAAATTAAACTTTATTGCACTAGCTTCCTTTTTAATGAGTTTAAAAAAAAGTGTGCAAATTTTTTTTTTTACTTGGCTTTAACACCCTGTTGCTAGGCAGAATTGCTAATCTGCCTTCTTCCTGGACCGCAATGGTTCTCCTATCCTACCTAAGCCGCACAGACTCCTGGGAAATTAGTGTCATCATTTCCCAGGAGACTGTGCGCTTTTCTCTGCCGAAAACCCATACTGCGAATGCGCGAGATCTGTTGTTGTCAAAACAACGGGGCGGGACTTTCCGCCGTCGCCGCCCGTTGTCATGACAACGAAGCAAACTAACGGCATTGCGAGCGCCGTTCTACTGCGCATGTGCGAGGTGCATGCTGGTTACCCAGCATGCACCTCAGCATGATAACCAGGAAGGGAATCGAGCTGGGCTTCAAATGCCCACACACAACATGGATACGGCCAGATCTGGAGAGAAAGAAACTAAGAAAAGTGTGCACAAAGATTACTATCGGGGCTAGGGAGATAGTGCTATGTTTTGGGGACTATGTTATCTGACAATTGCGATCGTGCAAAAAAAAATAAAAAATCATTTTTTTGACCAGAGCTCTGCTTTAATAAATATGCCCTTTTACCAATTTACCTCCACAATGTCAATAGCCTAATTTAAAGTCCCAGTTTTCCTTCTTTATTTACTTGAACCAGGGATGGAGGCACACTACATATGTGCTTCATCTAAAGTCCCAAAAACGGAAAGTAGGTTATATGGTTTCCAATGGCATGGTTCACACCAGTGTGGCCAGTTCCAGGGCTTTTCAGTTCCATTAAAAAAAAAAAGTATAACATGCTGCATTTTCCCTACACTGGACTGTACTGGAATGCAGTAATAAGCCTCAAAACTGCACAGGAATGCACTGAACGCATCAAAAAACGCACAGGACACTGGTACAGTGAAAACGGGGGGGGGGGAAAGCACCTGGAATGCATCCAGAAACGCATCAAAAGTGCACCGGAACGCATCAAAAACGCGCATGCAGAAATGCATCCGGAACGGATCTGGAGTGCGCTTTTCTGGTGTGAACCAGCCTTGGAACACAGTAAAATGCATCAAAAACGCACTGAACCCCAGTAGACTAAAACAAGAAAAAAAAAACACCTAGAATGCATCTGGAAACTCATCAAAAACGCACTGGAACGCGTTAAAAACGTGCATGCAGACACGTATCAGGAGTGCATTTTTGTGGTGTGAACCAGCTCTAAAAAAATGCATGCACAGTGTTTTCCGTGTATTCCAATAGCTCTAGTTCACACCAATGCAGTCAGTTTCTGCACTAAAAACTGACCTGGAACTGACTGCACGTGTGTGAAATACATGGAAACCACAGTGCATGCATTTTTTAGGGCCAGTTCACACCACAAAAATGCACTCCGGATACGTTCCGGATCAGTTTTTGCTTACAGTTCACACCACACACAGTTCCAGTGCGTTTTTTATACAATTTGCTAGGTTCCAGTACAGTTCTGTGCAGACAAAATGCAGCACACTCTACTTTTTTTTTTTTTCTGCACCTGAAACTGACTGCACTGGTGTGACCTAGAGCCATTGGAATACATGGAAAACACTGCATGCATTTTTATTGCTAGTTCACACCAGATGCAGTTCCGTGAGCTTTTTTTTTCTGCACTAAAATACATACCGTATTTTCTGGCGTATAAGACGACCTTTTACACCGCCAAAAACCGGGGGTCATCTTATACGCCGGGTGAAGCAGCTGCCCAATGGAAATCAGCCCGCTGGGTGCTCTGTCAAGTTGTATGTAATTCAGTATATCCTCTGCCAATCCGAGCCAGCTACATTATGTAGCCAGCTTGGATTGGCAGGAGGTTGTTACTCCAATCCAAGCAGGCTTAGCAGGCTCTGTAGTCGTCAGAGTGCATCGCCCACCGGGATTGGCTGAGCGGCGCATATGCTTTTATTACATACAGCTTTACAGAGCACCCGGCGGGCTGCGGCCTCTTGGTCTTTGAACGGTATTACCGCACAAGGGGGTCGTCTTATACGGTGAGTAGAGCACAAAACCACCATTTTAAACTGGATATTGGGGGGTCGTCTTATGTGCCCAGCCGCCTTATACGCCAGCAAATAGGGTACACTGTGTTTTTTCCATGTATTCCAATGGCTCTAGTTCACACCAGTGCAGTTGGTTCCCGTCGGTTTCTGCACTAGTGTGAACTGGAGCCATTGGAATACATGGAAAACACAGTGTATGTAGTTTAGTGCAGAAAAAAAGTGCACGGAACTGCATGTGGTGTGAACTAGCACTTATTACAGGGTTCTGGGCATAATTTTTTTTATTTATTTTTTGCAAGCTAAAATTAATCACATTAAATAGTCCCTAAAACATATTAATAGCTCCCCAATCGTTCCAGAAATCATTGCAAACACTTGCCTTATATCCTCCAGCTCATGTTGTGGCCGTATCCATCATATGTGTGGGCATGTGAAGCCCAGTTCCTTTTTCTTCCTGGTTTTCAGGGAGAGGTGCATGCTGGGCGATTTTTAGGCACAGTAATGCCCAGAGACTCCTGGGAAATGAGTGTCATCATTTCCCAAGAGGCAATGGGTTCTTAGGACAGGAAGTTGAACCGCCTAGGACCAGGAAATAGGCAAATTACGAAATCTGCCTAGTAACAGCCAGATAGAAGTGAGTAAAAAATGTAAATTATTTTTTTTTCTTACATTAAAGGCAAGCTGTTAATAGTTCATTTTTAGGGTGGAACTCCGCTTTTAAATGTGTTGCGCTAAAAAGAAAAAAACGTGTAAAAAAACAAACAAAAAGTGGTCCAAATTTATCAGTATTCTCTCGGGTAGACCATGGATTTCATATGTCTAAATTGGTGACACTCAAGTGAACAAGACAAATCCGGATCCCTCCACTGAGTGAATAAATCGCTATCCCAGTTAGAAATGAACTCTTACCAAAGAGCCTGGACCCTTTTATTATGAAGGGGTCAAGCAGGCTAGAAGTTTTGATCCCCAGCACTGCTCACCGATTGGAAGGTAGGGGGAGAAACAATCCCAAATCTGATCGCATAATGACTCCAATCCTCTTCCCTTAAATCGTCCGGTCAATGGCAATAATCCCAAATAAATAGAAAAACTCTAGATTAGTGTAAAACCCTCTCACGGATCATATTCATTAATAGAGTATTGCACTTACATATTTCTATACTTATGGCCCGTACACACGATCTGAAAATCAGATAAAAAATACCGCTTTCGACGCGATCGTACGATAATCGGATCGGTAGTACAGAGCTTTTTGAGAGCCGATCACGACAATTCATCCAATATTATTCAATTGGACAAGCACGAAAATTTTCCTCGTACGATCCCAGATCATACCATTTTTGTTTAGTCAGTATACAGTTGTCCGAAAATACAATACAAATTACAACACATGACATCACTTCCGATTTTCTTTCTTTTTTTTTTTCTGTCATATGAGAATTTTCGGGACTCTAGTAACCTATTCAATTTCTACTTGCGATTATTACGTGAAAAAAGTCGGACGATTTGTCGTCCAATTTTCGGATCGTGTGTACGGGGCATTAAAGAGCATTGGATAATAAAAGCATGGCGGCCACCAAACCTGCAGGAAGCGCGATAACAGGAGTGTGTAGCTCTGCCCTTTTTTATTTAAAGTTGCGTTCTCTGTGGCTGTCAATAGGAATGAGCTCCGGCGTGTTGGCACACTCCATGTGCAGAGCCCGCCAGGAAGTCGGCACGGCGCTGCTCTAATCACAGGCAGGGAGACATTGTCCCGATGCACGGCTGCAGAGATCAGGACAATGTCTCCCTGCCTGTGATTAGCGCAGCGCCGTGCCGACTTCCTGGCGGGCTCTGCACATGGAGTGTGCCAACACGCCGGAGCTCAGCCCTGGCTGTCATCTTTCGCCGTCGCTTCACTGTCATGACCGGCCACAGATCTGGAACAAAGCATGCAGATTTCACACTTCACTTGGTTGCATGCTGGATGACTCGCTGGGTTGTGATGCATGGATGGGGAGGATGAACTTGTAGCACGTACGTTTTCAAGTCTGCAGTATCCGTTCCCATATTTCTATATATTCCGATTCTGTTTCATTATTTGACACTTGTTTCATGTCATGAGGTCTTCATATTATGGAGAATGAAAGCACGCCTGTTTTAATATAGGAGCCTGGTGACAGAAGCAGTTCTTCTCTCCTGAAAATTATTTACTATTTTATAGTAGTATTCTTTGTTGGAGCACCAGGAAAAAAATAAAAAATATTGGTGATCTTTTTTATTTTGATTAATAGTTATCAGGAATTAGGTTTTGTCATAACCCACACAACGTCTGCATTGATATTTTACATTTGCTATCGTTTTTAAACTTGTACCTAAAATATAACTGCCTAGGGACAGAACTTGCCTCTCTTTTTGTTTTTGCCAGTCTCTTCTGTAATAAAGAGAAATCGCCCGCTAAAGAATCTTCAGAAACCAATATTTTTAGGAGTGTTGGATTCCTGTCCCCCCCCCCCCCCCCCGCCGCTGCACTTGGTGGTTTAATCTGCTGGCCCCTTTGCCCCTTTGTCACTGCTGTGTCCTGTAGTGACATAAGGGCTGGCGGAAGGAGCTACTGGCCGCAGCAGGGGAAATAGGCGATTTTGCCTTGGCTACAGCAGAGATTGCCAGCGCAGCCAGCAGAAAAGGTGTGTTTAAGTTTCAGGGGCAGGTTTGTTTTAAGTATTTTTAGTGCCAATTTCTTTATAGAGTTAATCCCCCAAACAAATAATTTTGTTTTTATTGGATGCCGGAGCATTAAATCAACTACATTGCTGAGTTCCCAGGTCTATACACCTGCTGTGCCTATTATGAGGGGGTTCCCACCATCCTTGCCCAGTGTTCCTGGGTCTGCACACTTGCTGTGCCCATTATGAGGGGTTCCCACCATCCTTGCCCAGTGTTCCCGGGTCTGCACACTTGCTGTGCCCGTTATGAGGGGTTCCCACCATCCTTGCCCACAGTTCCCGGGTCTGCACACTTTCTGTGCCCATTATGAGGGGTTCCCACCATCCTTGCCCAGTGTTCCCGGGTCTGCACACTTGCTGTGCCCGTTATGAGGGGTTCCCACCATCCTTGCCTAGTGTTCCCGGGTCTGCACACTTGCTGTGCCCATTATGAGGGGTTCCCACCATCCTTGCCCAGTGTTCCCGGGTTTGCACACTTGCTGTGCCTATTATGAGGGGTTTCCCACCATCCTTGCCCAGAGTTCCCGGGTCTGCACACTTTCTGTGCCCATTATGAGGGGTTCCCACCATCCTTGCCCAGTGTTCCTGGGTCTGCACACTTTCTGTGCCCATTATGAGGGGTTCCCACCATCCTTGCCCAGTGTTCCTGGGTCTGCAACTTGCTGTGCCCATTATGAGGGGTTCCCACCATCCTTGCCCAGAGTTCCCGGGTCTGCACACTTTCTGTGCCCATTATGAGGGGTTCCCACCATCCTTGCCCAGTGTTCCTTGGTATGCACACTTGCTGTGCCCATTATGAGGGGTTCCCACCATCCTTGCCCAGTGTTCCTGGGTATGCACACTTGCTGTGCCCATTATGAGGGGTTCCCACCATCCTTGCCCAGAGTTCCCGGGTCTGCACACTTTCTGTGCCCATTATGAGGGGGTTCCCACCATCCTTGCCCAGTGTTCCTGGGTCTGCACACTTGCTGTGCCCATTGAGGGGGCTCCCACCACCGCTTCTGTATTTTATATAATGTAGAATATTAAAGCAGAGCGTGGAACACACAAAGATGGGTATTGGAAATGTTTACCGGGAGCTCTTTTGGAAAAATCCAAATTGCATAAAAAGTCATTAGCCCACCAGGCTCCACCCTTAGCTAATTTAGAATATCACTTTATAGTAGACCGGCCATTTGAGTTTTTTTTTTTTTTTTTTACTTTATTTTTATATTAATATAAGGGTTTATTTTATTATCTTAGCTATTGGGTACAGACTATTCAGGGCATTGTATAGCGTCGGCGGCCTGGTTGGAAGCCAAGATCTCTCTAATTTTTGATGCTCATTAGAGGGGATTACATCCCATACACATATAGGGACACGGACGGCTGTCTCGCCTCTGACAATCTTAACCTTCCTCGGAATTTTAGGTCACCACCTGCTTTCAGATTAAAGGAACAAATTTAATTAAAATGGGATTTGAAATGAGGATGTAAATGCTGATGTTGCTGGGCGAGCAGGAAGATTATAGGATGTGCTCTCACCTTAATACCACACAGTCCATCATTGTGCTTTAACATAGAATATTCCATCCTCCTTCCTCCTCCTCCTCCCCTGCCTCCTCCTCCTCGCTATAACATTAATGTGTAATATCCTTCCAGTCATTTATAATTTACAGCAATTTAACGCTAGAATTCTAATGTATATTTTAATGTAGATGTAAGTGTAGGTATGCCAGCTTGAGTGAAAATAAATATGTAATGAGGAGGGAATGAACGAACGGGGTTGTGTCCAGATGCTTCTATGTCGCTGATTATTGGATCTCAGGTATGATAAATGTGTGAATGAAAAAGTGTGTTAGGCCACACATTTATAGTATATGTAAACATACTAAAATCCCATATAAGGTTTAGGGCTAGTATACGTTAGCGGGCGATGGGCAGTAAAGCCCTGCAGTTGAGCCACGTTTTTACTGCTCCTCCTTTAGCAGCAGTGGTTTGGGGGGGGGGTGTACACTTGCCGCAGCAGCAATTATACCCTCTGTCACTTTCAGCAGGCGTAGCGCCCACCGAGTGAGATCCATTCAAGTGAATGGGACCACTTTGCAAGCACTGCCCAGCCGTGTGCAATGCATGGGGTTGAAGCTTGCTAGTGCAGGGATCAAAGGGACAAAGCAGGCGGCGGGGAGGTTGATGCAAAACCTCCTCGCTGGCAGTCAAGTGCTCTCCAAAGAGTGATCTATACGCAGATCACTCTTCAGAAAACAGAACGAGCATGAAAGGGCACGGTTCACACTGCTGCGACCCCAAAGTTGTGCAACTTCCTTGCGACTTTTTTGATTTAACATTGCAGTCTATGGCACTCAAGTCACACCAAAGTTGCAGAAAAGTATTGCAGGAACCCTTTTTTTTTTTTTTTTTTTAAATCACTGCACCTTGAGTTGCATTGATTAAGATGGGGCACCCTTTGAAATGAATGTGTTTTGACTTGTCATATGACTTTGTGTGCAACCAATCGGGCATCTATTTTCAAGTTAAAGGGGTTGTAAAGATAAAAGTTTTTTCACCTTAATGCATTCTATGCATTAAGGTGAAAACAAATGTGGATTAGCGCCCCCCCAGCCCCAGTTTACTTACCTGACCCCTCGAAAGTCCCGCGCCGTGAACACGCTGGCTTCTCGGCGCATTCATTGGTTGATTGAAAGCAGCACAGCCATTGGCTCGCGTTGCTGTCAATCACATCCAATGATGCAGCGCGCCGCGGGGCGGGGCCGAGTGATACAGCCGGCGACCATAGCCGCTCACTGTATCAGAACTCCTCGCCATGAGAGCTCGCATGAAGGTGAGGAGTTCTTGCTGGGGGGGGGGGGGGGGAGCCAAAACAGCCGCCGAGGGACCCCAGAAGACCAGGTTCGGGGCCACTCTGTGCAAAACGAGCTGCACAGTGGAGGTAAGTAGAACATGTTTGTTATTATTTTTTTTATTTTTTTTTACCTTTTACATACCCTTTAAGGTAAACTTTGATAATTAAAGATAGTAGCTGATTGGTTGCCATGCTCATTTGCTCAAGATTCTGGCTGCTCCAGTTTTGCGAAGATCACTCGTATGTCTCTAATGTAATAAAATAATAATTCCTGCTCACAATCTTTAGATTGTACAATGAGCTGCGTATGCGCAGTTGTTGCGTCATTATTGCTCTCACTCTGATGTTCACCACAATACCTCACGTGTGGTGCAATCACCGTTTACATATGTGTGCGGGACTAACAAATGTAGGGCCGAAACAATTAATCGACAACTAATTGATTATGAAATTAATCGATTACCATTTTCATAATCGATTAATCGGCCAGTAACATGATGGGGTTAAAAAAAAAAGAAAATTAGCCCTTTATAGTACAAAAAGCGCAAATCACTACTGTAAATATTACTTTCAATATCAAAATCATGGATGTGAACGTGTCCCACAGTAAAAAATGAACCCCTTACAGTAGCGATTATTTGCTCTTTTTGTATTAGTTTTTTTAACCCCATTATGTTACTAAACATCTCAGGCCTGGGTCACACCTCTGTGTTTTTTTTGGTGCTTTTTGCAGAAACACACTACAGGTCATTTACATGGTTTACTATGGGACACGTTCACATCCATGATTTTTTCAGCTGCTGCGTATTTGGAAAGGGCAAGGACTTTTTTTTAAATGCAAACCGGTGCTATTTTTTTATTTTGGTTCAATATACTTCAATGGAGAAGCTGCAGAAAAAGCATGTAATGCGTTTTTGCGGCAATTTGTGTTTTTTAATCTGCCCAACAACAAATTGGCCCTCAAAAAAAGTAAAAATGCAAATCGCAGCAAAATTAACAGTTTTTTTTTTTTTTTTTTTTAAAGGATATTAATCGAAATAATAATCAGCCAACTAATCGAGTATGAAAATAATTGTTGCAGCCCTAAACAAATGCGTTCGCAATTGCGCGTAAGCACGGGGGGACGGGGTGCTTTAATTTTATTTATTTTTTCATTATTTGTTTTCTACAAAACTTTTATTTTTTTATTAACTTTATTGCTGTCACAAGGGATGAACAACATCCCTTGTAACAACCATGGGTCATGAAATGTCCTCTTTATGGAGAGATCTGGGGTCTAGTATGCCCCAAATCTCTCCTCTGGCCTCCAATGCAGCCGATCAGACACAGATCGGTCTGATGATCGGCTGCTATCAGAATCGGTAAACCAAATTTAATTTCAAATAATTGTCACTTGTTTAGGATACACAATGCTATAGTGAACTAAACCTCATTTAGATGGGGGCTCGTTTACAGTTCCGCATTGTAGTAATGTGTGGGTTACTATGCTGCATAAAACATGCAACATGCATTGCGGTGACCCTAATTTTGAATGGCACCCAAACACGCTAGGACAACTTATCTATGTTTGCAGCACTCCGCCCCTTGGTAGTGCATTCCATTAGAATTTTTTTTTTTTTATGAAGCACATTAGGGTGCATTGGAAGTCTATTCATTTTCAAAAGACTGCCTTAATGCAGTATGCATGTTAATGCATTGCAAAGACGCAAATGGGCCCTTGTGGTTTACATCTACTTTAATATAAACATACTCAGACTTATGGCCGGTCC
This sequence comes from Rana muscosa, assembly GCA_029206835.1. Classification (NCBI taxonomy): domain Eukaryota; kingdom Metazoa; phylum Chordata; class Amphibia; order Anura; family Ranidae; genus Rana; species Rana muscosa. The sequence goes on along the minus strand of JARGYO010005626.1, from coordinate 194,142,748 downwards.
TACTGAGCTGCAGATAATGTGAAAATGTTTGCAGGTGCCAGCAAGGTGAGAGTTGCACCTTCCTGCAGATTGCACGCAACTTGATCACCCAGAAATGTAGGTATGGGAAAGGACTTTAGGACAAAACGCACTCCTAAGATGAGTTTTTCAGAGACATTGTCTGTTGGAAGGTTTGCTTTATTAAAGTGATTTCTTAAAGACGGACTGTGGTTAAAACTGCAAATGTCTGGGCGATTCCTGTGCATTTCCCGCACCGCATCAGTCACATTCCGTTTATACAAACAGCTGTGGGTGTCTGTCGACGACACCCTAAAAATGGTTTGCAAAACACAGTGCGATTGCCTGAATCGGATCGCATGGGAGTGAAAAAGTAGGTGCTTGCCACCTTTCGATCCGGTACGGTGCGAATCGAGCCATACAAAATAAATGGCTCAAATTGCACTGCAAAGAATCGCATGCCACGTGAACAGGAATGCGGTGCAAATTCTGTCTGATTCTCATGCGGTTTCCCCGCACTGCAATAGTGTGAACTGGGACTTAAACATGCTTCATTTACTGAACTGTACCTGTTGACCCTTCCAGAAACGACCTTTCTGTAGTGAGCTGACACAACTGGCTCTGCTGAAATGATTAGTAATGGTGTCAGAAAAAAAGGGGGGTAAGAAACTGCGCTAAGAAAAACAATAAATAAACTTGAGACTAAAAAAATCTGTCTAAAAAACACTGAATGATTGGAAGCAGCAAACCTTCTGTAGAACAATACAGTGGACAAAATGGAAAAAACTATAGGACGCGCTAAACCTTTAATGACTGCACACCTGAATGCAACCGACGTGATTGGATGTGACACTTGAAACAGTAGTGAATACTGTGACAGCCAAGGTGGATGACAAACAAATTAATGTGAACAAATAACTTATTAAGAGATCCAATAAGTTTATCCCTGGCTGAATCCAGAAAAACCAATGGGTCATAGTGTGATGAGAAAAACCACATATGCAATATAAAATGAAATACCGTATATACTCGAGTATAAGCCGACCCGAATTTAAGCCGAGGCACCTAATTTTACCACAAAAAACTGGGAAAACGTATTGACTCGAGTATAAGCCTAGGGTGTCCATCTGCATGCCTCATTGTGCCTCACTTTTCCTCACTGTGTTCATGTGCCCATGCCTCACTGTGCCCATGACTAGACTGACGTTTAACATAGGAATCTATTGAAGGGGTGCCTGGATTTGAAAAATCGGTGCTCCCCGGCCGTAGGTCCCCTAGACAAAAAACTTTGCACACTTGTAGAGGAGACATGGGGCTACATTTGTGCCACGTTTCGGGTTCAGGAGACCTACGACCGGCCAGTACTGGGTCCACAAAGTCACCGGAGATATTACAGTTTAACATGGGAGTCTATAGAAGAGGTGCCTGGATTTGAAAAATCGGTGCTCCCCGGCCGTAAGTTCCTCGGACAACAAACTTTGCACACTTTTAGAGAGAGAGTGGGGCTACATGTGTGCCAAGCTTGGGGTCCAGGGGACCTATGGCTGGCTGGTACTGGGTCCCCAAATCCGGGAGATCAGGCGCAAAAAGGTGACTCGAGTATAAGCCCAGGGGGGCATTTTCAGCAAAAAAAAATGTGCTGAAAAACTCGACTTATACTCGAGTATATACAGTAATGATAATCAGACTGAACTGAACTAACAATCAGAGTAAACGAATAAGTGAATAAAAGTTCCTATTAGTTGAAGAAAAATGAGCATAAACCATTCACCCGTGCAGATATAGTCCTAAATGGAATTCAACCGTGGATAAAAGGAATTCTCAGATAAAATTAAGAAAAAAATACTTGTGAAGTCCACCACCGAATAGACAGCGTGCTTGCTTACCAGAGCTCCGTGATCCCCCGCGACAGAGGATCCGAAGAAGCTTAGAATAAAACCAATTCACTCCAAGGATGAATAACAGTCCCAGTCAGCACACTCCGTTCTTATTCAGTGAGTCTCAGACTCATGTATGCATACCATGTAGGAGACATGAAAGTAATGGTGTCAGCCCTGCCTGAATTCTCCTGTTTGATTACAGAACACCTCTCCCTTATAAAAAAAAAATGAGGAGAGGAGAAGGTGTTATGTAGTCCAGCAGTGGAGTTCTGGCTCAGGCTGACAACATAATCTGAAAATCAATGGCACAACTATCAGTCCCTTGCCGCATGCCAGGGTGCTAAGTGTAATCCTTGACTCTGAATTCTCCTTTTCTGCCCCACATCCAGTCGCTGTCCAAATCTTGCCACCCCAACATCTCCAAAATACTCCTTTTAGCCGACGACCCCACAAAGCTTCGAATTCACTCCCCTGTTATCTCTCGCCTCGACTCTTGCGATTCCCTCCTTGTTGGCCTGCCTCTACATAGGTTATCCCCCCTTCGGTCTATCATGAATGCTGCTGCCAGACTCATCCACCTTACCAGCCGCACATTGTTCACTGGACTCAGATCGCCCAACAAATGAAATTCTAAATACGAACAACCTACAAAGCCATCAACAACTCTGCCCCCAGGCACATAATTATCTGGTCTAAAAATACCAACCCAACGTTTTATTTGTTCTTTCCAAGACCTCCTGCTCTCCAACTCCCTTGTCACCTCCTCCCATGCTCACCTCCAGAACTCCTCCCGAGCCTCTACCATCCTCTGCAACTCCCTACCCCTATCTGTCCGACTGTCTCCTACTCTGTCCACCTTCAGCCAGTCTCTAAAAAATCATCTCTTCAGAGCGATCTATCCCACCCGGCTCCAACTAATAAACTTTTACTTCTACATCAACCCATCCCCCACATTTGTATCACCTGACCCTCCTTTTTAGATTGTAACCTCTAACTGGCAGGGCCCTCTGATCCCTCTTGTATTGAATTCTATCGTAACTGTACTGCAGTGGCGGCTGGTGCTCCATTTTTTTGGGGCGGAGGGCAAACAAACCCCCCCCCCACGTTGCTCCATCGATTGCCCACGATATGGCCTATGGTGGGGTATGATCCCAGTCCCCCCCAGTACATACCAGTATAGAAGAATCCTGCAGCAGCCAGTTGCTTGGGACTTGGCCCGGTGTGTTGCAGCTGTGGAAGGCCCCCATGTGGCTGGTCTTGTCCAGTAGCTTGGGGTAGATGAGCGGAGTCGTCGCTCTCCTGCTCCCCGGGCAGTCGGTGCAGCCTCAGCTCCGAATCCGTCCAGTGGATCCGGTTGCTGGGGGATGCTGCTGGGCTAGGTTCCCTGGAGGTAGGGACGGGTCGGGAAGTATTTGCTGCGCCCATATCAGGCCGGTCCCCGGGCTCCCAGCTCCGGAGGATCCCCCCGCAGGAGATGCGCTGGACCCAGTCCCCAGAAGATGCCGGCTCATGCCAGGTGATGGGGGACACTAAGCCCGACCAGTCACCAGATCAGAAGAGCGGACGTTCTGGAAGAGACCGGACAGTCGCTTCTCCTTCCGGCTTTCCTGATTGGCCGGGAGGAGACGCAGAAAAACAATAGCGAATAATTTTCTAATGTCACACAAGTGGGTGGGCTCGGGGCGCAGTGCTCTGTGCCCCGAGCCCACCCTTTTTGAAGGCAATTAGAGCTTCAGGGCTCTAATCGTTTGCTTAAAAACAAAAAAAACAAACAAAAAAAAAACAATTGAAATCCGGCGCCCTGCATGGAGATTAGGGGGGCGGGGCCCCTTCGCCCCTAATGGAGCGGCCGCCACTGCTGTACTATCTGTCTGCATTTTGTAAAGAGATGTGCTGACTATTGGTGCTGTATAAAGTAGTAGTAATTATTGGTGATATCGGAGCAGCAGGTGGCAGTTGCCATTGATATGACAGTTTATTTTTTTTTCATTTGTGCAAGTTGGAAAAAAATTCAACAGTTGTTGTGACCTAGAACGTGAATTCTACATCAGGATTCATCTGTTATCTGACTTTAATCAACTGAAATCTGATTAGATGCTCCTGAACTTTGCACTGCCTTGTTATCTGGGGAATTCCTCTCCTTGGCGCGCTCAGATTTTTGGAGAATTGCGTTGTGGTCATGTGACCTCTCCCTGTATACTGGGCTAATGGGACTGGTGCAGAGATGCATTTTCAATATCAAAGCTTGATTGAGTTACGAGCTTATACCTTTTCATTACTCTGAGTCCCTGCTTTGTTTGCTTTTGTGAGGATGTAAAATAATTTATTTTTAAAGGATCCCCCCCCCCCCCCAATAAAATAACGACACAATTCTAAATATCAAAAAATACAAAACATGAGTTGAGAGGTATCTTAATATAGCGCGGTCTTACCCCGAAGGGTCCTGACGCGCATAGCAGAGTTCCTGGGAGAAGAAGACCCAGGAACCAAGACCAGCACAGAGCGGCAGAAAGGGTGGAACAGAGAGGCTACGCAGGGAAGGCTTGCGTGAAAAGCCAAGTCTTCAGTAACCCGCGGAAGACCGGGATAGTAGGGGCCTCCTGGAGCTCGACAGGGAGGCTATTCCATAGTACGGCACCCTGGTGGGAGAAGGCCCAACCACCACGCCAGATCTTCTTGGGCAACGAGATGTAGAGGAGATTTCTGCCGGTAGATCTGAGTGATCTGACAAGAGCTTGTTTATGAAAACGAGAGCAGAGATAGCTTGGGGCCAGGCCTCTCATAATCTTAAACATGATACATCCTGCCTTAAATAAGGTGCGATAGTGGACCGGCAGCCAATGCAAGGCGCAGAGGACAGCGGTGATATGATCCCTCAACCGGACATCCATGAGTAACCTAGCGGCAACATTTTGAATAAGTTGAAGCTTCTGCACTAACATCTTTGGCAATCCCAGATAAAGAGAGTTGCAGTGTAGTATTTTGTTTTATCTTTTTTTGGTCCCCCATGCCCTTATTGCGGTTGCCATTTTACTAAAGGGAAGAGGAATCTCTCTGCCTTTACGCCCAGAATATTTTGAATGCAGCACCCACATGATACGTATATGCATGGAATTCCCTGTACATCATGGTGGTCCTGCGTGAAAGCTTTAACGCTTTACCCAAAAAAAAAAATTCTTTACATGTTGCCATAATAATGGAAGGAAAAAACACTTTATTTTATGAGATTATGCAAAATCTCACAGTATACCTGAAAGACAGTGGGTGAAGTAGCCTTTCCAGGGGGCATCTCTAAGTCTGATGTACTGGTGATTTGTCCCCAATGAACCCAGTACATGGGAGTAAAAGGGTAAACAATTGTCAAATTGACATGTATAGGTTTTGGGGTTGGCATGCAGAAGTGTATGCATCATGCATTTTTAGTCTGGGGGGTGGGACCAGCTTTAATAAAGGAAACGGAGTGATCCATGGATGGAAAATGTCACTGGCTTACCATCACACTGCTCTGGGTTTTTGCTGTTCTTTACAGCTACGGGGCTGATCTCTAGAAAACTGGTGTAAAACTAGGACTGCGACCCAGAGAAGTCTAATCAGGAGTTTTTATTCGATTTCAGCTTTGCTACCCTTTACCTCAAACTGATTAAATAAAAAAAAATATATATTAAAATAACAAACCTATTATACTTGCCTGCTCTGTACAGTGGTTTTGCACAGGGCAGCCCGGATCCTCCTCTTCTCAGGTCCCTGGCTGGAGCTCCTGGCCCCTCCCTTCTGTTGAGTGCCCCCACAGCAAGCAGCTTGCTATGGGGGCATCGGAGCCGAGCTGCAGCTCCGTGTATCCATTCAGACACCGAGCTGTGGTTTGGCCCCGGCTCCTCTCTCTCCCGAGTGGCTAACTGAATTTGATTGACAGCAGTGGGAGCCAATGGCGCTGCTGCGTCTAAGACAATCAGGAGGGAGAATCCCGGATGGCCAAGGCGCTCGTGGGCGTCGCTGGATAGTGATGAGGCTTAGGTAAGTATTAGGTTCTGAGGGGGAGGCTGCTGCACACAGAAGGCTTTTTTATCTTCTTGCATATAATGGATTAAGACAAGGGTGTCAAACTCCATTTTATCGTGGGCCGCATCAGCATTTTTTGCCCTCAAAAGGTTTTATCTGTAAGATTGGATGTCCAGCATCCCCTCCCCTTACATTGGATGTCAAGAGCCAACCCAACATCAGAAGTTGAGTCCCCCACTCTCCCTTACATCACAGTGCATCCCCCTTACCTTATGCTGCTGCTGGGAAGAAGCTGGATGCATTGCTTGAAAGCAGAAATTAAGGGTCTGGAGGAGGACCAGAGCTCGTCTGCAGCTGCAGGAGAGGTGCAAGGGCCACATGAAATGGCCTGGAGGGCCGGATTTGGCCCATGGGCCTTGGGTTTGACACCCTGTGGATTAAGAAAAACCTTCTGCCTTTACAACCACTTTAATCACTTGAATTACAACCTGTGTATATACCCCTTCATTACCAGGACATTTACACTTTCAGTGATGTGATGGTTTGGCTGACAATTACTCCATCATGCAATGGTATACTATTTTAATAAACAATGATTTTTTTTTATTATAATACATTTGGAGGAAAAAAACATATCTCCCTGTTATAAAACAAAACATATCAAATATGCACGGACAGTACGAACCCCCAAACACTCCAAGGTGATCTGTGTTTTTTTTTTTTTGCCACTATTTTGGAAAGCCGACATTAGGGTGGTTAAAACTCGGAGTGTGGTGATAGTGCACTAGGGACAGTGCATAACTTCTGTAGAGGGTGTGTGTGTGTGGAGGTGTGTGTGTGTGTGTGGAGGTGTGTGTGTGTGTGGAGGTGTGTGTGTGTGGAGGTGTGTGTGTGTGGAGGTGTGTGTGTGTGTGGAGGTGTGTGTGTGTGTGGAGGTGTGTGTGTGTGTGTGGAGGTGTGTGTGTGTGTGGAGGTGTGTGTGTGTGTGGAGGTGTGTGTGTGTGTGGAGGTGTGTGTGTGTGGAGGTGTGTGTGTGTGTGGAGGTGTGTGTGTGTGTGGAGGTGTGTGTGTGTGTGGAGGTGTGTGTGTGTGTGGAGGTGTGTGTGTGTGTGTGGAGGTGTGTGTGTGTGTGTGGAGGTGTGTGTGTGTGTGTGGAGGTGTGTGTGTGTGTGTGGAGGTGTGTGTGTGTGTGGAGGTGTGTGTGTGTGTGGAGGTGTGTGTGGAGGTGTGTGTAGGTGTGTGTGTGTGTGTGGAGGTGTGTGTGTGGAGGTGTGTGTGTGGAGGTGTGTGTGTGGAGGTGTGTGTGTGGAGGTGTGTGTGTGGAGGTGTGTGTGTGTGTGGAGGTGTGTGTGTGTGTGTGGAGGTGTGTGTGTGTGGAGGTGTGTGTGTGTGTGTGGAGGTGTGTGTGTGTGTGTGTAGGTGTGTGTGGAGGTGTGTGTGTGTGTGTGTGTGTGGAGGTGTGTGTGTGTGTGTGTAGGTGTGTGTGGAGGTGTGTGTGTGTGTGTAGGTGTGTGTGGAGGTGTGTGTGTGTGTGTGTGGAGGTGTGTGTGTGTGTGTAGGTGTGTGTGTGTGTGTAGGTGTGTGTGTGTGGAGGTGTGTGTGTGTGTGTGGAGGTGTGTGTGTGTGTGTGTGTGTGTGTGTGGAGGTGTGTGTGTGTGGGGGGAGGTGTGTGTGTGGGGGGAGGTGTGTGTGTGGGGGGAGGTGTGTGTGTGGGGGGAGGTGTGTGTGTGTGTGTGGGGGGAGGTGTGTGTGTGTGTGTGTGTGGGGGGAGGTGTGTGTGTGTGTGTGTGGGGGGAGGTGTGTGTGTGTGTGTGTGGGGGGAGGTGTGTGTGTGTGTGTGTGGGGGGAGGTGTGTGTGTGTGTGTGTGGGGGGAGGTGTGTGTGTTAAATGGTACAGGTCACATATAGCGGGAGGATGGGATGAGATGTACAATTTCAAAGCCTGTTGCTCTGCATGTGTAAAGCACAGGTTTTCTTTCAAATGTACTTGTCAGATTTGTCTTGACCTGCGATGTACGAAGTGCTCTGTGTACTCAGGTGGAGTCTGATCTGTCTTGTACATGGAGGGTGACTTTTTCTTCAAGCTCATTTGCCAGCGACGACAGATCCACAGCCCTGAAAACAACCTGAGGCTTAACCCGCCTAAGGCCGGCCTTGTCTGCCTACATGTGGCCAGGACATTAAAGCCCCCTCCCGGGACAGACGGGGCCGGTGACGGATTGGGTTTCTTCTAAGGACAGCAGTTTGCACTTCACCTTCATGAGAACTTTTGTCACCAGGTTTACATTTTTATTAGGGAGTAGTTATGAATGGTACTGTACAGTGTTGCCTATATTAGAAATACTCTTGGCCTATAAACGTGACAGTCCTATACAAGTCAAGGACCAGGTATGATATATTTTTACATTTGGCATGCGGGGGGGGAGGGGATGGGGGGGGGCCCAGGAGCGTCGGGGACCAGTCTTGGGGTCGTCAGGTTAATTAAGTATATCTCCACTCCGCAATCCCCAAGACACGGCCCCTCTGCATGGGTTAACTGCTCATTTTCGTCTAGGGCAGGGATATGCAATTAGCGGACCTCCAGCTGTTGCAAAACTACAATTCCCATCATGCCTCTGCCTCTGGGTGTCCTGCTTGTGGCTGTCAGAGTCTTGCTATGCCTCATGGGACTTGTAGTTCTGCAACAGCTGGAGGTCCGCTAATTGCATATCACTGGTCTAGGGGATTGCGGAGTGGAGATATACTTGCCTAACCTGCCAACCGCAAGACTGGTCCCCGATGCTCCTGGCCCCCCCTTCCCCCCCCCCCCCCCGCGCACGCTAGCAGTCTTGTGAATGGACTGTTCCTGATATCATCGCACCCATAGACCAGCTCTGGACGTGAGGACGGCAGGAACGGTCCACTGCTGGATGTGAGGGAGCGCAGTTTTCCAAAGGATCGGGTAAGTAGAGCTTTCCCTTCCACCCCTAGACTAAATGAGCAGGTAACCCCTGCAGTGTAGGCAGAGCCCCACTGCATGGGAGAATACAATTTTTTCACGGAGTTCTGCTTTAAGTCATCTATCATGCGAAACATTAGTAGACTCGCGTTGCTCATCTCCTTCAGAAAATGTTAGTTGCCTGGATATCTCTGGCTGTACGACATTGAGTCGCTGATCTGGAACAAACATGCAACAAGTAAAGTCCAGACTCCTATTCTGAATTCTGGCTGGTCAGTGATCTGGAAAGTATTACAGCCAGGCAGCTAGCATTTTTAGGAGGGAAAAGTCGTCCGTGTCGGCCTTTGTGTTTCTCTGTACAGGTTTTGTTGCAGATGTCTCCTGCTTGGTTACTTTTGGCGGCCTTATTGGTTTTCATTTCCCCCGGGTTTCAATGAATAAATTCTAGTAGATCTCAAATTACCCGTCCGCTCCTGTCACATTATTTTTGTCTGTCTAGTACAGCTGATGATTTTATTCCTGCCTTAAAGTGATTATGTGCTGCAATTATTCTGATCATTTTTTTGACTTCACAAAGTGTACCGCTAATAGTTTAAGTGTATAAGGATGAGGCTAGATGAGTACTTGAACAACCACATCTGACAAAGCCGCTTACACATTGCAGAGAACTTCCGACGGGTAGAACAAGTGGTGTCCCTGACCCTCCGCAGAATCCTGGATGACATGGCCGGTAGGATTTGTGTTACTTGCAGCGTCTCCAACTAGTGTGACAGGAGCTATATTGAGTCACGGCTCTGCCCCTCAGCATGCTGGTCTAATAAATTGGTGGAGCTTACGGTCAGCTCGGTTCACAAACGCATGACACGCAGGGTATTTTATTACTGTACATTAATTTCTTTATTTACAGTAGGGAGTGGATTTTTAATTCGCTAAAAGCACTAGGCTAAAAAAAATAAAAATAAAGCGTGCAAATAATTTTATTTGTTGACTTGTAAAGGTTCATTCTCATGGTTGGTAAGGGTGCAGTAAAAGCAGGCTGTTGAGACAAGGTTTTACCACCCCCTGACGGCCCACCTAAATGCAAAAATGTATCCATTCAGGGCTATACAAATTCTACGGCCGCAGTGCTTTTTTTTCATGGGGATTTTTTTTTTAGGGGGCAGCACAGTGGTGTAGTGGTTAGCACTTTCACCTAGCAGCAAAAAGGGTCGCTGGTTCGAATCCCGACCACGACACCATCTGCCTGGAGTTTGCATGTTCTCCCTGTGCCTGCGTGGGTTTCCTCCGTGTACTCCGGAGTGTGTACGACTGTGTGTCCCAAGCGCGTCGAGATCCTACGGGGTAAAATGACCGCACCAGCCAGCAGACACTGGCTGCAAAAAGCGCCTAGAGGCGCTATACAAGTCATTCACTCATTAAACCACATGTCATGTTTGGCGGGCGGTACTGCCCTCGAACACAACCCATTCAAGAGCCTTGCCACAACTGCCCTGCATCTACTGCCCTGTTGCATGGCAGTTACATGGTTGCGGCATGGTGGGTAGTCCTTTTTGAGGGTTAAAACAGGCGGTGAGGAGGCAGCATGTCACGCCTGTCTAATTACGTTTTGAAAAGTAATTGTGCAATAATACACATGTAAAACGAGCCCTAAGAATAATCCACAGCCAAAAGTTCTTCCAGGTTTATGCTACTCGGGGGAGATCAGCGAACACTGCTCTCCATCCTGACACATTCTAGTAATAAGGGGACAAAGCAAGCTTGGGGACCCACTTTGGAAGAGGGGTATTTGGTCGGGATGCATTGTCCTCGGCATGTTTACCCAAATCTTTATTCCAAAAAAAAAAAAGCTGGCAGTAGGGAGAAAAAGATGTAAACAAACTCCTGGCTGCTATAGCGGCTGTGAGTTTGTTTACATGCCAGTGTTTCCAGGTTCCTACTACCCAATGGAGATTACTGAATGCTGCTGACCATTCTGACACCTGCCATGGAGGTGCTGGCCTTGGGGGCGGGGAGAGGCGAGCTTGGGGACACAATTCGGAATGAGCCATTATGGTTGGGAAGCATCTTCTTTTGCGTGTCACCCAAATCACTTCTACAAAAAAGCTGACAGCCGGGAGATAATAATATAAACCAACTCCTGGCTGCTATAGCGGCTGTGAGTTTGTTTACATGCCAGCGTTGCTGCTACCATGATCGCTATGTTGAAAAGAAAAAAACTGCGCTAGTGAAAAAAAAAAAAAAAAAATCAAAGCTGCAACCATAACTGTTATACTACACAAAACAGATAATAGAAAAGGAAAAAGTTGCGCTAAAAAGTGAGTGACATATAAATGAAAAATGATTATAGGCCTTGGTATTTTCCTGGAACCCAGGCTCTGATGAAGAGGAATCCCCCCGAAACGCGTTAGCATTTATTCAACCTATACCCTTGCATGGGTTCTAATGTTTCCTACTGCTGAGAGTTGCTCATCTCCTGGTCAAAGAGACGCTGCTTGCCCCATACCCCTGGCTGGGGAATAGCCACAGGTTTTCTTTGATCCCCTGTGACAAGAGATCCATCTTTTTCGGTAAGAGGCAGTAATTTCATTGGTGGAGGCTGTCCTATCTTACACTTGCTCTGGGTGTAATGCATTGGATCACAATCAGCACGGTGGAGGAGCATCCCTAATATATGTGCATATGAACTTTATCGTTTGGATAGTGGTTTATGGATCACTCACATGTAGTGATTCCGCATCACATGTTTGTATCACTCATCTTTAACAATTAGTGTTATTTATTTACTGTGTGAGCCGTTGGCTCATATTTACATTTTTGCCAGTTGTTGTACTGGTGGTATTTTCAATAATCATTTTTCATTTATATGTCACTCACTTTTTAGCGCAACTTTTTCCTTTTCTATGATCGCTATGTTGGCTGCAGCAACAACAGGTGTTTTCTGCAGTTGCTGAAAATGTTTTTAGTCTGAAAAAAGACAGGAAACAAATGCAGCCACCACATTTAAGTAACGGTAAGCTTTTATACATATTATTTTTGTTTTGGGGTTTAGATACACTTTAAGCCCAGTGTGTCAGATGATGCAGGCTCTGAAAGAGTAGTCTTGATGTGCATTTAAGGCACCTGCTAAGCACCCCGTAAACACTGATCTACAAGTGACATACAGCTCACCATCTCTTTATATCAGCCTTGTTAACACCACCAGTCAGACATGGTTACACGCAAACTTTACTGCTGCTTAAGAAATTAGAATGATTACCGTATATACTCGAGTATAAGCCGACCCGAATATAAGCCAAGGCACCTAATTTTACCCCAAAAAACTGGGAAAACTTATTGACTCGAGTATAAGCCTAGGGTGTCCATCTGCATACCTCACTTTGCCTCACCGTGCCCAATCTCCCTACCTGATCTCTGGCGCTGTGTGACTAGACTGACGTTTAACATGGGAGTCTATGGAAGGGGTGCCCGGCTTTGAAAAATCGGTGCTCCCCGGCCGTAGGTCCCCTGGACAACAAACTTTGCACACTGGTAGAGGAATAGTGGGGCTATATGTGTTCCAAGTTTGGGGTTCAGGGGACTTATGGCTCGCCGGGACCAGGTGCACAAATGTGAAGATGGACACACTCGAGTATAAGCCGAGGGGGGCCTTTTCAGCACAAAAAAATGTGCTGAAAAACTCGGCTTATACTCGAGTATATACGGTACTTGTTGCCATGGGCAGTGCAGTTCTGCATGCAAACTCTCTACCACACACAGCCCAATACCCCCCCCGCAGTATATATCTAGTTACTAGGGAGGGAGACTGACTCGGGGATGCATGCAGCCCTTTGCAGAGCGACTCTACAGCGCTTGCTTACTTTGGATCTGTGCGGATGGGAGGAACTGTTTAAATTGCTCAGAGTTGTTTGTTTTGTTCTCTCACATTCAGGCCAACCTGAGAGGACAGATGAAATATAGTCTGTTTATACTCTGGTTTTATCCTGCTGGGATCAGCAGGGCAACCAGGCCTTCCGTGTACCAGGAGCCAGCCGCTGCTAATTACAGTGCAATACTTAACGTTGTCATTACACACTCATACTTCCTGTGCCAGCTTTGTAGGGGCACCTGTACCATGTGGCAGAGGCTGCTAAGCCATGCTGGGACTTACAATTTTCCAGACAGTTGGAGGGCCACACGAGTCCTCTAATGGAGACCTGAATTGGCAGTATTGCATATGAATGTGATTTGGTGAAAAAAAGTGTAAAAATAGGCCCTTGGGGCACTATTGCTCCCAGTGACACCAGTGGTGGGGCATTATTCCTTCCTTGGATACCATTGATGGGGCACTATTCTTCCTGCTGACACCAGCAATGGGCACAATTCCTCCCACTAATACCAATGATGGGTAGTTGTTTTCTCCCATTCATGCCAGGGCCTTTTTCACTCGCACTGGCAGATTGGCCCCCCAAAGTCTGAAAAACAGTAAACTGGCCCTCTGTTTAGAAAGTTTGGAGACCCTTACTGCAGGGTGGATTTTATTTAAGACCCCTTTCATACTGGGGCGGTTTGCAGGCACTATTGTGCTAAAAATAGTGCCTGCAAACCGTCCCTAAACAGCGGCTGCTGTTTTTCCAGTGGAGCGGTGCGCTAGCAGGACCGCTCCAAAAGTCCTGCTAGCCGCATCTTTGGAGCGGTGTGTTTACCGTTCCTGCCTATTGAAATCAATGGGATATCGCGGCTATACCACCGGCAATGCGCTTCTGCAGAGGCGCATTGCGGGCGGCATTAACCCTTTCTCGGCCGCTATACGGGGGGTTAATACAGCACCGCTAGCGGCCGAATACCGCCACAATTCTGACGGTATAGCGCCGCTAAAAATAGCGGCTCTGTACCGCCAGCGCAGCTCCCGCCCCAGTGTGAAAGGGGCCTAAATCAAGTCAATTTAGATCGCAAGTAAAAAGGCTTGATTTAAATCAACTTGTTTTAAATCATCATTTTTTTTTTAAAGAGCAACTATCATCTCCTGTCCCGCAGTGGCTCCTCCTCTGACCCGCTATTGACTCACTGACAGTGCCATTTACTTTAATGGGACGGCTGGTGATGCGGCAGTGAGGTGAGGGATGTGGCGGCAGTAGGTGAGGGGATGCCCGCTAACAGGCGCTGCCATGATGGATCTGAAATGACAGGTGCTCTTTAAATATAAGGACTCATTCTTGCTGGTAATTAGAATCTTTAATATTTGGAAACAAAATCCTATTTGGAGTAATTAAGCTGTTAGTAAAACAGAGATATCAGAACCGTTTCAATCGTACAGTTTTTAGTGTACATAGATTTGCAAAACAATGGGATAAAGGAATATTCCTGAACTTTGTTTCATCTCATGGTTACTGTGACATTGTGTGAATGCATCAATGCAGTGCATGTTATCTCAGCTTGCAGAGCTTGGATTCATTGAACAAGTTTAACCAAAAATTAAAAAATTGCAGAATATACAGCCTCGTGCTGCATGCGTTTCTCCTGTCCTCTGCATTCAGAAGGCCCATGATTGTTTTTCTCTTCTTGGAGTGGCTTATTTTCCTTACAGGGTTCAAGGGGCTACAGTATCCATCCTGCCTTGTATCACCAGTTCAGGTTGGTGGTGGGGGTGTAATGGTGTGGGGGATATTTTATTGACCCCTTGGTACAAATTGAGCATCATTTAAACACCACGGCCTACCTGAGAATTGTTGCTGACCATGTCCATCCCTTTATGACTACAGTGTCCCCACCTTCTGATGGCTCCTTCCAGCAGGATAATGCGCCATGTCACAAAGCCCCACTGGACAATGAGGTCCCTGTACTCCAATGGCCTCCACATCTCATCCAATAGAGCACCTTTGGGATGTGGTGAATGAATGACTTGTATAGCGCTACACATGCGAACTGAATCGCCGTCTGCTTGGCTGGTGCGATAATTTTACCCCGTAAGGATCTCGACACGCTTGGGACACACAGTTGTACACACACACATATATATATATATATATATATATATATATATATATATTGTGACAGCAGGAAGGTAAAGTCACCTGGTTGCATCCAGGGGGGTAGGTATATTTCTCCCAGATTCAGGCTTTATGCCGACTTATACAACTAGGGAGAGAGTTGATGAAGCCCAGCTGAGGCTAGTGGGCTCATGGATGATTCATACCTCTAGGGAGAGTGCTGGGCGTCGTGCAGGCAGGGAGTTGATGAGACCAGCTGAAGCTTGTCAGCTCGTTTAAGGCCTCTATAAAAACTCCCAGATTCATTAGGTGTTTGCTCATGCCTGGAACCAGACCTGTGTGGACTGTCTAGGGAGAGTGAACCCCTGTGCGGTGAGACAAAGCCTGTGTGGCTATTTGTTTGGACATTTACTAAACCAGGGACTTAGGGACTAGGACAGCACCAGGCTGATCCCAGTTGTTAGTTAGGGAAACCTGCATGTTTAGTCAGAGGTCAAGCTGACCAGGATTTATTTTGTTTGTTTCTTTTTGCTTTGCTGTGTTTTTGTCACTGTAAATAGAGAAATAAACCGCACCTTTTGATCTTGAAAACCACAACCTCCGTCTGCTGGGCCTGTTTTTGTGTGGGGAGCCCATCCAGGGGTCACACACACCCGCTACCGAGTTAACCCCCTCACAGTTGGTGGAGAACCAGTGGCAGTTTTTTTTTAAGCCAGCATGGAGGAGATACTGAAACAGCTGGCTCTAGCAAATGCCAATCAACAGCAGACAAATGCAGGTTTGCAAAAGAGCTTCGCAGCCCAGCAACAAGCCCAGCAGCAATCTGAGGCCCGCTTCATAGACCTGTTGCAGAAGCAAGAGCAGAGACTACAACAACAGATGGAAGCAGTAATGCAGCAACGTCCGCAGACCAGTGAGGAAAGCCGTCCCACTAATACCGCGTCCTTTGGGGTGAGTCGTTTATTGACAAAAATGACTGGAGAGGATGATCCAGAGGTATTTTTGACCACATTTGAAAGGACTGCTGAAAGAGAAAAGTGGCCTAAGGAGCAGTGGGCTGGACTGGTGGCTCCTCTGTTAACTGGTGAATCGCAGAAAGCTTACTATGACCTAGAGCCTGACCAAGCAAAAGACTATGTGATGCTAAAAGCTGAAATATTGGCAAGGCTGGGTGTCACCCTGGCTGTCCGGGCTCAGCGTGTGCATAACTGGACTTTCCAGCTTGGAAAACCCCCCAGGTCTCAAATGTATGATCTCATTCACCTGAGCAGGAAGTGGCTACAGCCAGAGACTTTGTCCGCACCGGAGATTGTGGAACGTGTTGTGATGGATCGTTTCTTGAGAGCTCTTCCTACCGCCATTCAAAAGTGGGTAAGCCATGGAGACCCAGAAACGGCCGGTAAACTTGTGGATCGTGTAGAGAGATACTTGGCTGCAGAGAACCTGATGGCCTCTTCCAGAGACTCTCGGACTTTCCACCCTAAGACCAGACCATCCCCAGGGGCGGATAAGAGGATTCCAAGGGGTGAGGGTGGAGAGAGTGAGAGGGTGGGAGCTCTGACCAGGGTTTGGCGAGAACAGCCTGGGAAGTCGGGGGCTCAAGAGGCAGCCAAAAGGATTGTTTGCTACCGCTGCCGGCAAACGGGACATATTGCAGCAAATTGCCCGGTTGTGGAGGAACCCATGCAATGTGACTTTCTGACGGACAGACGTCAGTCGCTGTGTGCGACAGTCGCATGCACTGCCATTCGGGGAACTGAGAAACATTTATGCAAAATGTGTATTAATGGTAGAAATGTTGTGGTATTACTGGATTCAGGTAGCCTTGTGACCCTGATAAAGGCTGAATTAGTTAAAACAGAGGTCTCTGGGAATAGCAAGGTAGCTGTTATTTGTGTGCATGGGGACACCCGAGAGTATCCAGTGACTACAGTGTGTTTCAAGACCCCCAAAGGTACCCTCTCTCATCCAGTGGGGTTAGTATCTCAATTACCGCATGATGCCATTGTGGGAAGGGATTTTCCGAAGTTCTGGGAACTGTGGGATGATCCTGAGCCCCCCACTGGTGCCCCTATGTACCAGGAAGGTGATAGCCAGAACTCCTCTGAGAGTGGTGAGGACTCTCCAGAATTTCCCTTGTCAGTATTGGCAGGCGAGACTCAAGAAACTGGAGAGGAGCCCACCTCCTCAGACGAAAACCTACCGTCTGTGGAGTTTTCTGATCTTGAGGTTCACAGGGAAAATTTTGCCACAGAACAGTTAAAAGACCCCGCCCTAATAAAGGCACGGGAAAACGTAGTGGAAATAGATGGCGAGTTAGTGAACCCAGATAATACCTGCACTTACCCATACTTCAGCGTAGAGAAGGACCTACTGTATCGGGTGGCAAAAAGGGCAGAAGAAACCGTTGAGCAGCTTGTGGTGCCCAAACCTTACAGGAAGTTGGTGTTGGAGTTGGCCCATGGGCACATTCTTGGAGGTCATCTGGGGACAGAGAAAACCCGAGAGAGGGTATTACAGAGATTCTATTGGCCTGGGGTGATGAAGGACATAGAAAATTATTGTTCCTCCTGCCCTGTGTGTCAGAGGTCGGCCCCGATGCCACATTTCCGTAGCCCGCTGGTCCCTCTACCCATCATTGAGGTCCCGTTTGAGAGGATCGCAATGGATTTGGTAGGTCCTATAATCAAGTCCGCTAGGGGGCACCAGTACATATTAGTTATAATGGACTATGCCACCCGTTATCCAGAAGCGATCCCTCTCCGAAATACCTCGGCCAAAACCATAGCCAAAGAGCTATCTCTTGTTTTTAGCCGGGTGGGTATGTGTAAAGAACTGCTTACGGACCAAGGTACACCCTTTATGTCCCGGGTTATGAAAGAGCTGTGTAAATTGTTCAAAGTGACGCAATTGCGTACGTCTGTGTATCACCCCCAAACCGATGGGCTGGTTGAAAGATTCAACAAAACCCTAAAACAAATGTTGAAGAAAGTGGTGGATAGAGATGGAAAGGATTGGGACTGTCTACTTCCTTATTTGATGTTTGCTATTAGGGAGGTGCCCCAATCCTCTACGGGATTCTCCCCCTTTGAGTTACTGTATGGGAGACACCCAAGAGGGCTGTTGGATATTGCCAAGGAAACTTGGGAAAGTGAGAGTTCTCCCCACAGGAGTGTGATTGAGCATGTCGCCCTGATGCAAGATCGAATTGCACAGGTAATGCCCATCGTGAAGGAACATTTGGCCCAAGCGCAGTTGGCACAGCAGAGAATGTACAACCGTGGAGCCAAGACCCGTACCTTTTCCCCGGGGGATAGGATATTGGTACTTGTCCCTACGGTTGAAAGTAAATTCCTTGCCAAATGGCAAGGCCCCTACGAGATAATGGAAAAAGTGAGCGAAGTGAATTACAAGGTCAGACAACCAGGAAGGCGAAAGCCCGAACAGATCTATCACGTTAATCTGTTGAAAGCCTGGAGGGATAGAGAGTCCCTAGTCGCAGAAACTTGGTCACCAGCTCAAACTGGTTGCGTGATTCCGGAGGTTGGAATAGCAGCCACCTTGTCACAACCCCAACAACAGGAGGTTAAGGAGTTTGTGCTTCGCAACAAGGAGGTGTTCTCTGAGCTGCCGGGACAAACATCTGGGGTAGAGCATGATATTATTACCCCGCCCGGTGAAAGGGTGAAGTTAAAACCCTATCGGATCCCAGAGGCCCGACGGGAGGCAATACGGGAGGAAGTACAGAAAATGCTGAACTTAGGGGTGATAGAGGAGTCCCAAAGTGATTGGTCTAGTCCCATTGTGTTGGTGCCTAAACCGGATGGGAGCTGGCGATTTTGTAACGATTTTCGTCAGTTGAACAAAGTTACAAAATTTGACACCTACCCCATGCCACGTATAGATGAGTTGATCGACCGGCTGGGAACAGCCCGATACATGACGACTCTTGACCTCACAAAAGGGTATTGGCAAATTCCCCTGGCCAAGTCGGCCAAAGAGAAAACCGCATTTGTAACCCCAGACGGGGCGTTCCAATATAAGAGAATGCCGTTCGGGTTACAGAATGCGCCGGCCACATTCCAGCGGAAAATGGACCAGATACTGAGGCCCCATCGGAAGTATGCTGCGGCTTACCTGGATGACGTAATTGTCCATAGCACAGATTGGGCCTCACATCTGCCAAAAGTGCAAGCAGTCCTAGACTCTATCCGGGAAGCGGGGTTTACGGCTAACCCCAAGAAGTGTACCATTGGGCAGGAGGAGGCCAAATATCTTGGGTACACCATTGGCAGGGGAGTAATAAAACCCCAACTCAACAAAGTCGAGGCCATCCAGAGTTGGCCACGTCCCAACAGCAAGAAGCAGGTACGAGCCTTTCTGGGAATCGCGGGTTATTATCGGCGCTTCATTCCCCACTTTGCTTCTAAGGCTGTGCCCCTAACCAACCTGACGAAAGGGAAAGGGTCGGTCATGATTAAATGGACCCCCGAGGCTGAGGCAGCATTCCAATTCTTGAAACAAGCCTTATGTAGCCAGCCAGTGTTGTACTCACCCGACTTCTCTAAAGACTTTGTCGTACAAAGTGATGCGTCAGATGTGGGGTTAGGAGCAGTATTGTCCCAGGTCTGGAACGGGGAAGAGCACCCAGTCATTTACCTCAGCAGGAAGTTGAAGTCCCATGAGGTAAATTACGCCACGGTTGAAAAGGAGTGTTTAGCGGTGAAGTGGGCTCTAGATTCCCTTCGGTACTACCTGCTAGGTAGGCACTTTGACATGGTTACGGATCACGCTCCGTTAAAGTGGATGGCTCAAAACAAGGAGACAAATAGAAGAGTAAATAGGTGGTTCCTGGCCCTACAGGAATTCAACTTCACAGTAAAGCATCGCCCTGGCGTTCAAATGGGGAATGTGGATGCTTTGTCTCGAGTACATGAATGCCTGATTGCTGGTGTTCCAACCCCAAGGTTAAAACAAGAGGGGGGGGGTATGTGACAGCAGGAAGGTAAAGTCACCTGGTTGCATCCAGGGGGGTAGGTATATTTCTCCCAGATTCAGGCTTTATGCCGACTTATACAACTAGGGAGAGAGTTGATGAAGCCCAGCTGAGGCTAGTGGGCTCATGGATGATTCATACCTCTAGGGAGAGGGCTGGGCGTCGTGCAGGCAGGGAGTTGATGAGACCAGCTGAAGCTTGTCAGCTCGTTTAAGGCCTCTATAAAAACTCCCAGATTCATTAGGTGTTTGCTCATGCCTGGAACCAGACCTGTGTGGACTGTCTAGGGAGAGTGAACCCCTGTGCGGTGAGACAAAGCCTGTGTGGCTATTTGTTTGGACATTTACTAAACCAGGGACTTAGGGACTAGGACAGCACCAGGCTGATCCCAGTTGTTAGTTAGGGAAACCTGCATGTTTAGTCAGAGGTCAAGCTGACCAGGATTTATTTTGTTTGTTTCTTTTTGCTTTGCTGTGTTTTTGTCACTGTAAATAGAGAAATAAACCGCACCTTTTGATCTTGAAAACCACAACCTCCGTCTGCTGGGCCTGTTTTTGTGTGGGGAGCCCATCCAGGGGGTCACACACACCCGCTACCGAGTTAACCCCCTCACAATATATATATATACATACTGGGCCAATTTGGACAGGATCCAATTAACCTACCAGCATGTCTTTGGAGTGTGGGAGGAAACCGGAGTACCCGGAGGAAACCCACACAGGAAGAACATGCAAACTCCAGGCAGATGGTGTCGTGGTCGGGATTCGAACTAGCAAACCTTTTGCTGCTAGGTGAAAGTGCTAACCACTACACCACTGTGCTGCCCTCTAACCGGAGATTGGCATCCTGGATGTGCAGCCGACAAATCTGCAGCAACTACGTGATGTTATCGTGTCACTATGGACCAAAATCTCTGAGGAATGTTTCCCTATGTTGAACCTATGCCATGAAGAATGAAGGCAAAAGGGGGTCCAACCCGGTACTAGCAAGGTGTACCTAATAATGATAAAGTGGTCGGTGAGTGTGTATAAGTACTAAGCAATACACAGGTGGAAGCACTCTCTATACGGTTTGTTTCATTTCACTAATGCATACTTGATGAATAGGAGGGAAGTGCCTGCTTGCAGCAGTTTTATCAGATGCTTTATGTAAAGTGATTCTGAATCTGAACAAATAGTCAGAGCCAATCTATTTTATTCTGATGTGTTTTTGAGGCATTACAGGCATCTCACACACAGGTTCTGAAAGGAGCACAGATGAGATGTCTGTTTAGACTATGTTTAGCAGCAATGATAGACAGAGCCGAGACGTACAATCTGCCTTTATTTCTGCATAAGGTTCAGGATGTGAATCTTTTTTTTTTTTTCTTCCCGCCACAACAACAAGGCACAGTACATTCCTGCTCCCCCTCGTCCCTTGTCACCATTTCCTCCCCAGCGCCAGATAAATTTCCTCCCCTGCTTCATGAAAGTGCAGAACCGGTACGTAACACCCCATATTTGGAAAATGACTGTGCTCTCTGGTGGGGTTTGCGTTTCACGAGAGCCTACGTTGTATTTCAGAATCCCATTTATAGAGGAGATATGTCATAGTGAAACGCATCGATGATCTGCTAATGTTGTGCAGGAACTGACACAGCTGTACTGGTGCCAGCAAGTCCACTTTTGTCCAGTCTTGCATAATCTGTCACAGTGGCGGCTGGTGCTCAAATTTTTTTTTGGGGGGGGGGGGCGCAAACAAACTGAAAAAAACAAAACAAATCGTCAATTGCCACCACCGTGCCCATTAAACGCAGCCAGATTGCCCCCCCTCAAATGCAGCCAGTTTGCCCCCCCTCAAATGCAGCCAGTTTGCCCCCCCTCAAATGCAGCCAGTTTGCCCCCCCTCAAATGCAGCCAGTTTGCCCCCCCTCAAATGCAGCCAGTTTGCCCCCCCTCAAATGCAGCCAGTTTGCCCCCCCTCAAATGCAGCCAGTTTGCCCCCCCTCAAATGCAGCCAGTTTGCCCCCCCTCAAATGCAGCCAGTTTGCCCCCCCTCAAATGCAGCCAGTTTGCCCCCCCTCAAATGCAGCCAGTTTGCCCCCCCTCAAATGCAGCCAGTTTGCCCCCCCTCAAATGCAGCCAGTTTGCCCCCCCTCAAATGCAGCCAGTTTGCCCCCCCCCCTCAAATGCAGCCAGTTTGCCCCCCCCTCAAATGCAGCCAGTTTGCCCCCCCCTCAAATGCAGCCAGTTTGCCCCCCCTCAAATGCAGCCAGTTTGCCCCCCCCTCAAATGCAGCCAGTTTGCCCCCCCCTCAAATGCAGCCAGTTTGCCCCCCCCTCAAATGCAGCCAGTTTGCCCCCCCTCAAATGCAGCCAGTTTGCCCCCCCCTCAAATGCAGCCAGTTTGCCCCCCCCTCAAATGCAGCCAGTTTGCCCCCCCTCAAATGCAGCCAGTTTGCCCCCCCTCAAATGCAGCCAGTTTGCCCCCCCTCAAATGCAGCCAGTTTGCCCCCCCTCAAATGCAGCCAGTTTGCCCCCCCCCTCAAATGCAGCCAGTTTGCCCCCCCTCAAATGCAGCCAGTTTGCCCCCCTCAAATGCAGCCAGTTTGCCCCCCTCAAATGCAGCCAGTTTGCCCCCCCCTCAAATGCAGCCAGTTTGCCCCCCCCTCAAATGCAGCCAGTTTGCCCCCCCCAAATGCAGCCAGTTTGCCCCCCCCAAATGCAGCCAGTTTGCCCCCCCCCAAATGCAGCCAGTTTGCCCCCCCAAATGCAGCCAGTTTGCCCCCCCAAATGCAGCCAGTTTGCCCCCCCCCAAATGCAGCCAGTTTGCCCCCCCCCCAAATGCAGCCAGTTTGCCCCCCCAAATGCAGCCAGTTTGCCCCCCCCCAAATGCAGCCAGTTTGCCCCCCCCCAAATGCAGCCAGTTTGCCCCCCCCCAAATGCAGCCAGTTTGCCCCCCCCAAATGCAGCCAGTTTGCCCCCCCCCCAAATGCAGCCAGTTTGCCCCCCCCAAATGCAGCCAGTTTGCCCCCCCCAAATGCAGCCAGTTTGCCCCCCCTCAAATGCAGCCAGTTTGCCCCCCCTCAAATGCAGCCAGTTTGCCCCCCCTCAAATGCAGCCAGTTTGCCCCCCCTCAAATGCAGCCAGTTTGCCCCCCCCTCAAATGCAGCCAGTTTGCCCCCCCCTCAAATGCAGCCAGTTTGCCCCCCCCTCAAATGCAGCCAGTTTGCCCCCCCCTCAAATGCAGCCAGTTTGCCCCCCCCCTCAAATGCAGCCAGTTTGCCCCCCCCTCAAATGCAGCCAGTTTGCCCCCCCCTCAAATGCAGCCAGTTTGCCCCCCCCTCAAATGCAGCCAGTTTGCCCCCCCCTCAAATGCAGCCAGTTTGCCCCCCCCTCAAATGCAGCCAGTTTGCCCCCCCCTCAAATGCAGCCAGTTTGCCCCCCCCTCAAATGCAGCCAGTTTGCCCCCCCTCAAATGCAGCCAGTTTGCCCCCCCCTCAAATGCAGCCAGTTTGCCCCCCCCCCTCAAATGCAGCCAGTTTGCCCCCCCCCTCAAATGCAGCCAGTTTGCCCCCCCCCCTCAAATGCAGCCAGTTTGCCCCCCCCCTCAAATGCAGCCAGTTTGCCCCCCCCCCTCAAATGCAGCCAGTTTGCCCCCCCCCTCAAATGCAGCCAGTTTGCCCCCCCCTCAAATGCAGCCAGTTTGCCCCCCCCCCCTCAAATGCAGCCAGTTTGCCCCCCCCCCCTCAAATGCAGCCAGTTTGCCCCCCCCTCAAATGCAGTCAGTTTGTCCCCCGCCCTGCACTTACCTTCCTCGGATGAGCGCTGTCCTTTTTCCGCCCTCGATGTCGCTTCAGCCAATCAGGTTACCGGTAACCAGACCCGGTGGACCGCCTGTCAGTGTTAACCAAGGAACGCACCCCCCCCCACGTGCGTCCCCTGGTTAACTATTTGGAAGCTGATTACAGCCCTCAGGCCGTTGGCTCTGGTGGGCACTTCCAAAAACCAACCAGCCGCTGTTATTCAGATAGCCGTTGCTCACCAGGGGGCCGGCCATCTAAATAGTGGGCGGCAGCGGCGGCGACAATACATAGGTTCATGCAATGCATGAACCTATGTATTGTTGTTTTGAGTGACAGGGGCAGTGCTCCTGTGCCCACTATGGACGCACCGCCACTGATCTGTCAGGTCCAGCAGGTCTTTCATAGTGCTTCCATGCACACTGGTGCCTCTGTGCTGCTAATTTGCCTACAGCCTCTTTCAGCCACCAAAAAAATTAAAATTCTTCATAAATTTAGGTCAAAATGTATTCTGCTACATGTCTTTTGTGTAGGGCTGCAACTAACGATTATTTTCATAATCGATTAGTTGGCCGATTATTGTTTCGATCGATTTTAATCGGTAAATAACCTAAAAAGGAAAAAAAAAATTTTTGCTGCAATTTGCATTTTCAATTTTTTCTTTTTTTTTGGCCAATTTGTTGTTGGGCAGATTAAAAAACACAAATTGCCGCAAAAACGCATTACATGCTTTTCTGCAGCTTCTCCATTGAAGTATATTGAACCAAAAAAGCAAAATAGCACCGCTTTGCGTTTAAGAAAAGTCTGTTCCCCTTTCCAAATACGCAGCAGCCGAAAAAATCATGGATGTGAACGTGTCCCATAGGAATCCATGTAAATGACCTGTAATGTGTTTCTGCAAAAAGCACCAAAACACAGGCCCAGGCCTGAGATGTTTAGTAACATAATGGGGGTTAAAAAAATATATAAAATTAATACAAAAAGTGCAAATCAACGCTACTGTAAGGGGTTCATTTTTTACTGTGGGACAGTGAAAGTAATTACAGTAGCGATTTGCTCTTTTTGTACTATAAAGGGACAATTTTAGTTTTTTTTTTAACCCCATTATGTTACTGGCCGAATCAATTATGAAAATAGTAATCGATTAATTTCATAATCGATTAGTTGTCGATTAATCGATTAGTTGTTTTCGGCCCTACTTTAGTGAAAAAAAGAAAAATCTCAAGTGTGAAAGTTATAGCATCTACAAACTACAGTATATGTACTGGAATTTACGCAGCTAAAATTCTATACTGGTAATAGCTGTTAGGGAGGCACAGTGGTGTAGTGGGTAGCACTCTCGCCTAGCAGTAAAAGGTTCGCTGGTTCGAATACCCAAACCAGACACTACCTGCCTGGAGTTTGCATGGTCTCCCTGTGCTTGCGTGGGTTTTCTCCTGGTACTCCGGTTTCCTCCCACACTCCAAAGACATGCTGATAGATTGGCTTCTGTCTAAATTAGCCCTAGTATATGAATGTGAGTTAGGGACCTTAGATTGTAAGCTCCTTGAGGGTAGGAACCGATGTGAATGTATATGTAAAGCGCTGCGTAAATTGACGGCGCTATATACTATGTAAGTACCTAAATAATAATAATAATAATAATCAGCGGCTTATAGTGTGGCGGTCAATCTGGCACTAACATACCCTCGCCTGGAGGTACGCTAACTGACTTCAATAGTGACCACTAATACAGTGATCAGCTATAATACCGTACACTAAAGCTGCACGATTCTGGCCAAAATGAGCCAGAATTGTTAAACAACAAAATGGTTTATTATTTTTGGGAATATGATGTGCGTGGCCCTCAGTAGTTCTAGTGCAGCCCTAGGTTGTGTTATTACGTTGGGCCCTTTTTTTTTTTTGTTTGGGTTTGACATGCCTATAAATATTTGTAACTAGTCAATTGCTGCTGGACTGAGAGAGCTGCTTATGTGGCTGACATGCGGTACAAGACCCTGTCCCCATGCCCATTGAGGGCAGGGTGACTGTTTAACCACTTCAATACAGGGCATTTCCACCCTCCCATTCCTTCCCAGGCCAATTTTCCGTTTTCGACGCTGTAACATTTTGAATGACAACTGCGCGGTCATGCAACACTGTACCCAAATGGTAAAAATAACACAATAAGCGTATATTGATTGGTTTGCACAAAAGTTATAGCGCCTACAAAATAGGTGCTAGATTTATGTTTTTTTTTTTTTATTAGTAATGGGGGCGATCTGCGATTTTTATTGTGACTGTGACATTGTATCGGACACTTTTGACACTATTTTGGGGACCATTCACATTCATACAGCGATTAGTGCTAAAAAAAATAGGGGGCGATCAAGGGGTTAAATGTGTGTCCTAGGGAGTGATTCTATCTAGGGGGGGGGAGGGGAATGACTGGGGGAGGTGACTGATCGGTGTTACTCTATACTGGGAACACGCGATCGGTCTCCTCTTCCCTGACAGGATGTGGATCTGTGTGTTTTCACACACAGATCCATGGTCCTGCGCGTTTTCACACACAGATCCATGGTCCTGCGCTGTTGCAGGCAGTCGCGGGTGCCTGACGAACATCGCGGCCGCCGGGCACACGCATCGGCTCCCGAGTAACGCTGCGGTGCGCGCGTGCCCCCTAGATGGCCGGTAAGCCGAGGATGTCATATGTCGCCCGCCCAGGATGGGAGATTCCTCCTGCGGATATCAAATGACTACGGGCGGGATGCGAAGGGGTTAAAGTGATAATAAAGGTTTTTTTTTTTTTTTTATATAACAAACGTGTTAAACTTTACCACCTCTGTGCAAGGGTTTTGCGCAGAGCGGCCCCAATCCTTCTCTCCTGGGGTCCCCCCACGCTGTGCGATTGGCTCCTCCTCTGCATCGAGTGCCCCCACGGAGAGCCGCTTACCATGGGGGGGACCCATGCAGGCACGCTCACCAGTCCCGCTGCTGCGTCTATTGACAGACAGCAGGACTCGGCCCCCCGCCCCCGTGTCACTGGATTTGATTGACAGTAGCTGGAGCTGCTGGGCTCATTCTCAACCCTGGAAAGATCAGGTTCAGGTAAGAAAAAGGGTGGCTGAGGGGGGGGGGGGGGCGGGCAGCTGCAGCACAAAAGGTTTTTTCACCTTAATGCATAGAATGCATTAAAGGAGAAGTCCAGCCTGAGCTCGTTTGACCTCGTTCTATGAATCATAGGGCTTCTCCTATGGGTCATAGAAGTGCAACTCATTTCGCACTCCTGTGACCTGTTTTCGGCAGAGAGGGGGCTGGCGTCCGCTCTCTGCTGATGTCGCAGGAATCGGTCCAGGCACCGCATCATCACGACAATAAAGTCTGGATCCGCCAGGTGCCTGGACCGGCACCCATCTCAGCGAGCCGCTGAGAGCCTGAGACGGCCGCTCCCCGTCCCCTCCACAGCTCAGCACTGCAGTGAGTGTGGAGGAGCAGAGTGGAGAGCTGCCAATTTGACAGTAAGCAGCTCTCTGCTCGGGGGGGGGGGGGATCAGTGAGAACCGAGCCATCAGTGGTGTTCGATCGCTCGGTTCTCGGTGTAGAGGCGCCGGGGGACAGATGCAGCATCGGACCGATAACTGCATCCACCTAGGTAAGTATAAACCTGCAAAAAAAAGAAACAACCCGTACGTCTCTCTTAATGCCTACCCCCTGACCACTTGGTCACTTTTTTACAGGGCTCTCCCACAGCTCCTTCTTCTTTGGCCCCCGCTCTGAGCTGGTGTACGCCCCCCCTCTTGATAATTTGTCCGTATTTTGGAGGCTGGTACAAATGTGGTGGGAAGTGTGGCAGTGATGAGTTCAAAACAGTTGAGGGTTGGGTGGGCGTTTCTCTGAATGGACCAGGTTACAGGGTCTCTTTAAGGCACCCTTTTGACATTTGCCCTCATGAAGTATATATTGGCCCTGGACAAGCCATTTCCTTGTGGAAGCCCCTTGTATGGGAAGGCGTTGGACTTTCTTCCTTCCTCTCAGGCTGTGGAATCGGGTCTGTGTCTTCAGGATTAGACTTGCTCTTTTTTCCATGTGATCACCAGCCCTTGTCTGCTCTTCCATCGTTTCCCTCCCAGAGCAGGTCATTAATTCTCTCCTGTCTCTGTCTGGCCTGATCTTTAATCTCTGCGCTCATCCTGGCTCCATGTTCCAGCAGGGAACCTCTGACCAGGCCTCGCAGCTGTTACTATATTAAACTCTGGTGCTAGGGACTGTTTACAAACACACTCACTGCTGGGCCAAGAGCAAACTGAGCACCATCACTTCCCCTTTGTGTTCTTCCTCCGTCACATCACTCTGCACATTCCAGAGACCACCACTTACCCTCCATGGGTCTCCCAGTCTTCATGGATCACCACTGCTGCTTATATTATACATTGACTTGTTCAGTGAGTGAAGCAAGGCTTTACAGATATGAACAAATAGACATCTTTTCTTTGTTCTGTCCATTTATGACATCACCTTGGACCAGTAATGACAAAATTTAAGGCTAAATTCAAAGCCATCTAAAGGACCTGCTCCTTTTTTAAAAAAAATTAACATTATTCATCACAAAGCACAGACAGTTCATGTGTGGTTTGCTGTGTATGTACATTGCGGTACCTTTCAAAATAAATGGCACAGTAGTGCAGTGCATGTAAGGCCTCATTATCCTGTATTATTATATTATACAGGATTTATATAGCGCCAACAGTTTGCACAGCGCTTTACAACATGAGGGCAGACAGTACAGTTACAATACAATTCAATACAGGAGGGATCAGAGGGCCCGGTTTGTTAGAGCTTACAGTCTAGAAGGGAACAAAGGGTAGTAGCTGTGGGGGATGATCAGATGGACAAAATGAGAATACAGTTGTTAGGTGTGGGTAGGATAGGCTTCTCTGAAGAGGAGGGTTTTCAGGGATCCTCTAAAAGCTAATAGAGAAGGAGATAGACGGACAGATTGGGGTAAGGAGTTCCATAGGCTTGGAGAGGCTCTGTAAAAGTCCTGGAGACGAGTATGGGAGGAGGTGATGAGAGAGCTAGAGAGCAGGAGGTCTTGAGAAGAACGAAGAGAACGATTAGGTTGGTATTTAGAGACCAGGTCAGTGATGTAGCTGGGGGCAGAGTTGTGGATGGCTTTGTAGGTAGTTGTTAGTATTTTGAATTTAATTAGATGGGCGAGCCGTTAAGTTGAAGTTAAAGTGGCCCTTCACCCTTTTTTTTTTCTTTACTTTTTAATGTTGCTCTTCCCTGACTACCACTACTTTTTTTTTTTTAAACCACTTGACCCCCGGAAGATTTTACCTCTCCCACATGAGCAGGCCATTTTTTTTTTTTTGCGATCTGGCACTGCGTTACTTTAAATGACTGTTGCGTGGCCATGCATTACTGTACCCAAATAAAATGTGTCCCGTCCCAAAAATAGAGCTTTCGTTTGGTGGTATTTGATCACCTCTGCGTAGGTTTGCTATAAAATATATCCAATAAAAAAAAAATGGAAAAAAATCAAACTTCTTCATAAATTTAAGCCAATATGTATTCTGCTACATATTTTTGATCAAA
The DNA here is from genome assembly GCA_029206835.1 of Rana muscosa. Taxonomy (NCBI): domain Eukaryota; kingdom Metazoa; phylum Chordata; class Amphibia; order Anura; family Ranidae; genus Rana; species Rana muscosa. Next base: position 194,113,612 of record JARGYO010005626.1, on the reverse strand, counting down.
AAAAAATAAAAATCCCAAAAAGCGTATATTGATTGGTTTGCGCGAAAGTTGTAGCATCTACAAACTATGGAATATTTTTTTTTTTTTACTAGTAATGGCGGCGATCAGCGACTCGTAGTGGGACTGTGATAGTATGGCAGGCAGTTTGATACTTTTGACACGTTGTGGGAACCAGTGACACTAATACAGTGATCAGTGCTAAAAATATGCATTGTCAAGGGACTAATGACACTAAGTGGGAAGGGGTTAAACATCAGGGGCGATCAAAGGGTTAACTGTGTGCCTAGCCAATGTTTTACTAAACGGTGTGTGGTGCTTTTACTAGGGGAGGCATGGATCTTAGTCCCTGCTCAGCAGAGACACCGTATCCATCCATGCCTTCCCTCCTGTCAGAACGACAACCTGCCTTGTTTATTAAGGCAGATTGCAGTTCTGTCTCTCTGGCTGATGACTGGCAAGTGCTGGTGGACATAGAGTCCGCAGTACCCGACCGATCGGCTCCTGCTAGTTGTAATCACAGCAGGAAACTCGCTGCCGCCGGCGGTGCACATTCCCTCCCCCTACCCAGAAGAGCCGGATCACATGTGTGTGTGTAATATAATCCTACGCGTCACTCTGGGACCTGTTACGGCATTTCTGTGCATGTGTGCGGTGCTGAAAACTTCCTGATGGGATTTCTATGTCACTCCATCACAGGAGCCTGCGGGATCTTGTGCACGTGCAGAAATGGCGTGGGATGTCTTGCCAGTTTACTGACAGGGATCCACGATGTGTCTGCATGTGGCAGAGAACATGGAGACAAGGATAAGCAAAATCTATACATGGAAATATAGGAACTGGGGCAGAAGGTGCTCTGGGCTGATGAGTAAAAATGTGAAATATTTGGTTGCAGCAGGAGGGCAGTTTTTGGTGAAGGGCTGGCGAGCGGTACAAAAAAGTGTCTATAGGCAACTGTGAAGCATGGTGGAGGTTCCTTGCAAGTTTGAGGTTGCATTTCTGCAAATGGAGTTGGAGATTTGGTCAGGATCATTGCTCAGAAATACAGGCAGATACTTACCCATCATGCCATACCATCAGAGAAGTGTGTGATTGGCCCAACATTTTTATTCTGCAGCAGGTGAACCAACCCAAACATACAGCCAGTGTCATTAAGATCTATCTTCAGTGTAAAGAAGAATGAGTCCTGGAAATGATGGTATGGCCCCCACAGAGCCCTGATCTCAACATCATGGAGTCTGTCTGGGATGACCTGAAGAGACAGAAGTCTATGGGGCAGCCGAAATCCACAAGAAGATCTGTGATTAGTTCTCTGATGTTTGGAACAACCTACCTGCCGAGTTCCTTCAAAAACTGTGTGCAAGTCTACCTAGAAAAACTGATGGAGAAAGGTGGTCACACCAAATATTGATTTGATTTGGATTTCTTTTCTGTTCATTTACATTCTGTGGGTGTGTGGGTGGATGTGTGGGTGTGTGGATAAGTTTGTGCGCACGGGGAGCCCATATCCCAAATGTTCTCATTACATATACAGACTTTTTTTTTTTTTACTGTGCAACACTGTGGTAGTGCCTTCTCACAGTGAAAACCCAGATCACAGGCAGACAAGCAGAGCTTCCCCTTTTGCGTGGAGCTCTGCTTTAATGTGGGTGTTGCCCACATTGGTCTGGTCCCATGCAAAATTCAGCCTGCCTAAAAACGCCCACTTCTCCAGACTGATATCCACCCATTCAAGGCATTTTGATATTTGCATTATCCCACCCAAGAGCCCGCCCACTCCTATGACTCCTGACATATTTATATTGTTGTTTGTGTCCCTGTTGTAGACTTTCCCCACTTCCTGTCTGGTAAAACTGTCATCAACACGTAGAAAGTGAAGGAAAATCTCTTTATTGGAGCTCTGAAAAGCCGTAAACACCAGGCAGGGGTTCTAAACGTACCTGGACTTTGTTCCTTTATGGCAGATATCTGTGATTTTACAGATTTTCTGGAGTCTTTTTTTTTTTATGTCGTCCTCTGCCCATACATGTACCAGTTAGAGCCCATTCACACAGTGGCAACTTTTGATCCGACTTCAAGTCGCCCCTAGAGGTCTCAAGTCGCGCTACATGAAAAAAATCAATGTAAGTGAATGGATCCGTCTTAATGCACACTACTGCAGTCGCTCTGACTTCAGAAAAGGTTCCTGTATGACTTCAATCCGACTTCTAGGCGACTTGTACCCATTGATTTCAATGGAAGTCGCCTCCAAAGTCGGATCCTCTGTCTTAACTGAAGCAACTTTACAGGAAATAAAAATAGTTTTCTCGGGAAACCCCTCCCCCCTCCCTCCCACAGAGCTGATTACTCTTTGATTGGCCACTGGAAAAGTCCCCTGTCCTGGAGGCGACTTGAAGTCGTGTTGTAAGTTGCCTCATGTCGCGCTGTGATTCATACTCAAGTCGTGTCCAAGTTGCCTCCCAAAGTCGCGCTGGAAGTCGTGTTGCCCCTGTGTGAATGGAGTCTTAATGGGCTCAGTTGTTTGTCGGGCGAGTTGTGTATTAAAGGGGGCACGTTGTGTATTAAAGGGGGCACGTTGTGTATTAAAGGGGGCGCGTTGTGTATTAAAGGGGGCGCGTTGTGTATAACAGGGTTGAGTTGTGCATAACGGGTGGCTGGGGAGGATGCTGATGCCTCCTAATGAGTTTTATGCCTTCTGTTGGAGCACTGTGAGATAGCCCAGCGTCCGGGTCTTCCTCCTCCTCTAATGGGGCTTTGTGTCGTGTTGGCAGCGATTCAGTTGACTTCATACATACCATTACTGGACAGATACGTGGCCGGCTGGCTGTAGTGGTTACACCGATTTTTACGTACCGTTGTCACCATAGCCAGCAGTGGAAGGAAGAGGGTCTGCAAGGCCATAAAATAATAATGCGGCTCATATAGCCAGATAGGGACAATGCAATTTACAACATCTGTACATTCAATTATTTACGGGTGAACAACTGGCTGTGTATCTGTCCGAGGGAATTACGTACACCGTATTCATCCTGACGTCTTGGCATATTGCACCGCCAGAGCACCTTAACTCTCTCTGTCCCGGGCGATCTTTTGGCTCTCAGCAAATTGCGCTCTCGATCTTCTGACTTGTCAGAAAGGATTAATGCGGGCATCGCTGGGCATGTAATGATGCTGCGGCCTCCTAGGACACGCGGCATTCACAAATCCCAGTTCCCATGGCAACAAATCAGTGACCCCTTGTGACGCTCTTCAACTTCTGACCCCTCGACTTTGTGTGTGTGTGTTTGATCTGAATGGTGTCCATGTAGTATATTTTATCTGATTATACAATTTGAGTCATTGCTATCATGGTCCACCTGGATGTTGCTTTGGATCGGACTTTCACATTTTTACATGCTTGCTGTTCCTTATTTCTAAGAAATGTACTTCAAACACAGAGTTTGTGTATTCTCCCTCTATCCGCTGGCTGTGTAGCTAGCAGCACAGTTAATGTAGTTTAATTCACTGCTGATTTCATATAAATTATCTGCTACTTCCTGATTAATCAATATCACTTAAAACATGTCAACTTAGCATGTCTGATAGACCTTTTCCGCCTAAAACATTGAAAGCACATTTGCATGCCGCTCTGCATGCTCAACCGTAAACTCATTACCCTCCGATTGTAACATGCCCTCATTTACGCATTATTATTCTCTTTACTTCTGCTTCTCCCAAGACAATGGTGACGTAGCCGGTGCCTCCCAGCTGCGTCCTAGGAAGGCTACGCCACCCGCGCCGTAGGTCCTGGGAAGGCTACGCCACCCGCGCCGTAGGTCCTGGGAAGGCTACGCCACCCGCGCCGTAGGTCCTGGGAAGGCTACGCCACCCGCGCCGTAGGTCCTGCCAAGGCTACGCCACCCGCGCCGTAGGTCCTGGCAAGGCTACGCCACCTGTGCCTTCCTGGGAACTTTCGTAATTAATCTCCAGTAATAGTGCAGTCTTCTCTTTTTTTTTTTTTTTTTTGTGTATGCTTAGATGATGCAACAGCATCAGTGGGCTGGCCCCCAGTGACATCCATTTAAAAAAAAAAATATTTAATTTGGGAATAAAAACAATAATGTAGCAAATAAGAAACATGATCTGCATTTTTTCTAGAAATTGCTGAAAGCAGAGACCCTGTCGAATAAAATGGTGGTATTTCCAATGTTTCATGTTGCACGATATTTGTGCAGCTTTTCGTCCTAGTGCTGCATAGTGAACACAGAGGGGCTGCTGGCTCGCCATTGCCACCATTCACCGAATACCTTGCATTCGTCTAATAAATGTAAAGTGATTTCTGATTGGACAAAGTAGAGTTCATGAGATCCCTGCCCCCCACCGCTCCACCTCGTCCAATTCAGGAACACCTTGCATTAACCCCTTTACCACTACCTGTGCAGCAGCAAAAGAGTGGGCTTTAACACCCGCATGCTGCACATATGCATCAATGGGCAGCCGTTATGTGCTAAAGGGCACTGCTCCCAACATTAAAGGCTGAGCTGTCGAGGACAGTTCTCAATTCACGATATAAAAAAACGGTACCTGGTGGAACCGGCTTTCGATCATGTGGCCACTGTAACAGTGGTTACATGATCGCTGAACCTTCCCACCCCCCCAGGTGTTCTGAACTGTTTAAAGGGACAACGGGGTGAGAAGGGGTTAACTGTCTAAAGACATGCTGGTAGGTTAATCGGATCCTGTCTAAAATTGGCCCTAGTATATGTATGCATGTGAGTTGGGGACCTTAGGTTGTAAGCTCCTTGAGGGTAGGGACTGATGTGAATGTACAATGTATATGTAAAGCGATGCGTAAATTGACGGCGCTATAAAAGTACCTGATATAAAGAAAAAGAAAATAACTGACAAAAATGCAAGGTGTTCTGTGAACGGCCCCCTTATCAAGCAAGCAACCCCTTGTGGTTACTATGCAGCTGCCAACACAGGACCTACTGTAGTAGTGGCGACTACTACAGCGAATCTCTGCTTCCACAAGGATCCCACAGGTATGGAATATGTACACTTGCATTGCTCAAATGTGATTATGCAAAAATCATATCTGGAGTTCATCTTTAGGACTGGCATCTTAGTTTCAGTCCTTTCTGATTTTCCACAAATCTTAATGCCCTGCAAAAGTTATGAAATAACAGAGTGTTGGAGAATCCTGGAGCATCTTTACATGGGTAACACTATCAGCGATGGCATTTCCTGTGAGTCAAGGAAAATGGAACATTCACCCTTAATGAATAGTCCCCTTTCCGGGGAGGCAAAGCCGTTTGTGTTCCGTTTTTCCTCCTGAATGTCCCTGACTGTTGTGGTTTTTGTCCTGAACACAGTGGTGAATGGTGAGAAAGGTCTTGTATTGGCGTGTTCATCACGTGACATGGTTGGAGTTGTGTGACTGTAGCCCAGGGGATCTCTCTCCCTACAGTGTGTACAGCATGTGCATGCAGGACAGGCCACAACAAGACCGTTAACCCTCTGCTGACCCTGCTGACTAAGCTTCTCTGTATTGTTTGCTGTGTGTATACCGGGAGCCCGTCCAGAACTACTAACTCCAATACGCTCTCAGACAAGGGGCCACAGCCAGCGACAGTGAATGGGCAAATTCCTGGCGGCCAGTGAGGTCGAAAAAGAGCCTTATCGTGGCTAAAGCCAAATTCTGCAGCATTGAAAGAGTCACTAGGTTTGAAAATGGACCCGTTGTTAAAATTCACACTATGTTCAAATAAGTATTAAACCCCTTATTTCCTCCCCCTCCCACCCCTCCTCTAACCGCTCCTTCCTCCTTGTCAAGCAAGTTATGCTTCCCTAAAACTGCCTCCGGTTCCTCGCCAGCACTGCTTCTGAGTTCAGAGGACAGCTGATATAGTGCTGCAGATGCACCCATGCTGGCCAGTCCCCTTGCCCTGTTCTTCTGGATGCCCAAGAGAACTGCTGAACAGCCAATAGGCACACAAGTACCACAAAGTGGACACCCAAAGAAGCACTTTATCTAATGTAACTCAAGCAAGCAGCCTTGGTACTGGTGTGTCACATGACCACAGCTTTATGTATGTCAAAAGGGCATTTCGATTTTTAATTTCCAGTGAACAGTTAGAGGGGGTGGAAGGGGTTTTAATAACAAAAACAAAAGTAAAACAAGGACTTTAATAATGCGGTCAGGCATAAAAGCAGAAGTTAAGATGCTGTACATTTAAAATTCTACAGTTTGTCTCTTCCTCGGGCTGCCTGCGAAGAAGGTATATTTCAAAGAAGCTAGCTGGTTAACAAAAAATTGGAGACCCGTATAGAGAGAATTAAAAAACAGAAGAGTGCCCCCGGGACTTTATAGGCAGTGGTCAGACCAGACAGATACGTAAAGACGTGTAGTAAAAGTACAATTTTTTTATTTATTTTTTACCCTTTTTCCGACAAACCGGGATTTGGGAAGGGTAGGGGTTTGGGGGGTGGGGGAGTCACTAAGTGGAGATGCACCTAGGGTTAAGGATTAGGGTTTCCCCTTGAAGAACAAGGCTAGGATTCAGGGATTGGAATAGGGACCTCCCCCAAAGGTCAGAAGGCGTGTCCCCAGAGGTAAATGGTTAAGAGGCGTGGCTGACCCACCCCCACCGAAGTGTACCGCCTACCCCAACTAAGTCGGGTAATGAACAAGTCGGGGAAAGTAAAAGTACAAAATTTTATTGGTATAAAATCAATACGAAGTAAGCATCAAAGACAAAATTTGATTAAAATCAAAAAATGGGTAGTTTATACAATACAAGACTTTTTTGTCTTTGGACATGCGGTTGATCTTGTGGTAGGAGGCCGAACCACAGGCAATTACATAGAAGATCCCAACATGTTTCGAAATATAATAAATTTGTTCTTCAGGGGATGATCACAACAGACTGTATTTTACAATGGCTGCACTTGGTCAGGTTCAGAATCACAACATGGTACATTGGATACTTCCACAGTGCCCTATTGCATTTGTTGTACCCCTAAAGGGGAGGGGGGTTCATTCGAGTGGCGGGTATAATGATGTCCCTGTCCAGGACAGGCTATACATAGGATGATGGGAAGAGAGATGGTAGTGCTGCCGCAAAAATGGAGACGCTCACAAGGATCATATAAGTAGTGACGGCCATGCAGCACACATCTGGAAGGTGTATCCTGATTCAGAGGGACTGAAAAAATCCCACGTTGTCCAGAAGAAGGTGGGCGCTCCAGATCGGCATCTTGGACCTTTGATAAAGCCCAGGATTGTCAAGAAGCAGACAAAGAAGTTCATCCACCACCAGTCAGACCGTTGTTAACCAACTGGCACAAGCCTAGAGCTATTGACAATCGAGTCCGCAAAAGGTTCAAGGGTCAGATCCTGATGCCCAACATTGGTTACGGTAGCAGCAAGAAAGCCAAACGCATGCTGCCCACCGGGTTCAAGAAGTTCCTTTACACAACGTAAAGGAACTCTAAGTTTTAATGATGAGCACCAAATCATTCTGCGCTGAAATCGCTCATAACTTCTCCTCTAAGAACCGCACGACTATTGTGGAAAGGACCGAACAGCTCGCCATCAAGGTGACAAATGCCAATGCCAGACTGCGCAGTGAGGAGAACGAATAAACCTGTTTAACTTTGTTAAATAAAAGAAAGAAAAGGGAAAAAAAATAAGAAATTCAACATTTTTTACTACAAAAGTCATTCATACTTTTGCCAGTAGGCATAAAATATAAAAAGATTTGGTGCTACTCACAAAGCGAAAATTAAAAATGTTCCTCAGAACCAAGAACTGTTCTAAACCATTAACATCAAGTAAACAATGAGTCCATCAAAAAAGTCCTATAATCACTGTGCCTTAGAGTGAAATAAGATTTCTCCTTCCATTTGAAGGCTCCACCACATGTGAGAAAAGTGCTCACTCACCAACTAGAAATTACCACTGAAGGCCTCAATCGCTCTTCACAATGATCAAATGGAATTCTTTGAATCGCTCTTCAGATGGCCTCAGGACAAAGGTGGGATCAATCCACAGCACTCAGACACTCCAGCTAGAAAAACTTCTATCAACTGATGTAATAATAATCCACCCCCCCCCCCCCCAGAGAAGATCATATAAATCATGATGTAATATTTTATTCAAATCAGGGAATATAGTAAAATAAGTAATGCACTTATATTTAAAAGGTTCTTAAAGTGGAAGTAAACCCTCCTATCATTTTCAGGCAAGGAAGCTGCCATCTTGGCCTCTGTTTAATCTTCAACTGCCATGATGCTGCACATGTGATCAGTTATGACACCAGCCATTGGGTGGTTTGACAGTTTGGTTGAGAGCACAACCAATGTGACAGTTGGCATTCCCGGCATGCTGGGAATGTAACTGCTTTTTGAAACTGTTAAATCGATGGGTTTACTTCCGCTTTAAGTAGGCACCAACAGGGGCAGCCTCAGGGCAATAACAGCATTGCTGCTTGTAAGGAGCCGGCGTGAGTTCCAAACTACCAGGATTGACGTGGGGCACCCAACCAGATGTAGCGTCAGTGGTGGCAACAGCACAGCCTCAATGAATTTCGCAGTATGTCTGTCATAAGGCTTCATAAAGGAGTAGTGCTAAAGTTTGTTTAGGTTTCTTAAGTGATTTTCACTTGAGCTGCCTCATTATTTCTCCTGCAAATACAGTATATCGAATGATTGGCGCCATCTTTATCATAGTTTATTACATACACAAATAGAATTCTGAGCATGCTTGAAAAGGCATAATGGTAGACAGTTACAGTACAGCAGGGGTAGGCAACCATAAAGAGGTGGAGATCTACCTGAACGTGGGAAAAGTCAAAGGTCACCGGGCACAGTGTTGCTCAGTGACGCCTCCTCACACTGGACTTAAACCTCTAATTGCCATACTACCGTGTCACAATGGCATGTTACTATTCTGAGCCCCCTAGAAGGCTGCTTTCACACTTGTATGCTGCAGTTTACCTGCACAGTGGGTGCAGCGCAATGCATCTGCGACCTTCCTGGGTTCGCTGCACTTTGCCATAGACTTCTATTTTATATACTACAGGTGTGGCGCTCTTTCTGAAAGCGCAACAAAACTCCTGCATTCAGAAAGTGCACCAAACCTGCAGGATATAATTGAAGTCTATGGCTAAGAGCGGAAAAGCTGCAGGTACACTGCACCCGTAGTGTGGGTAAACCGCAGCGCATCCATGTGAAAGAAGCCCTATGTTGTTATGCTCAGTGTATTGCTTCACACTGACCCGAAGATCTCTTCTTTCCTGCTGCTGGCACCACCCTTGGGCCCCTTTCACACTAGCGGGCCGTATGTCCGCTTTTTCATCTGTCCGTTTACAGATGAAAAAGGGACATACATCGGTCCCTATGAGATCGCGGGTGTCAGCGGATGAACATCCGCTGACACCCGATCTCCTCCGTGTCTGCAATCCCCCGTTTCTGCAGACGGAGGAAAATCCTATTTTTCAATCCGTCTGCAGAGCCGATCGGATGAACACGGACAGACGGTCCGTGTTCATCCGATCCCCCCCATAGGGGAGAGCGGATATCTGACAGGGCGGTCCCTGCACAGTGTGCAGGGACCACCCTGTTATACGCCGGCTCAGTGGGGATCAACGGAGCGATCCCCGCAGAGCAAGCGGATGTTCACGGGGCGGATCCTCACGGATCCGTCCCGTGTGAAAGGGGCCTAAGGCTGCATTCACACCTGAGCGTAGCGTTTTCAGGCAGAAGTAGTGTGTTTTTTGCCACGATTTTGATGAATTTTTGTACAGGTCAAAAGGTCACCAATTTAAAAAAGAAAAATGCCCAAATCTCCCCGATTCGAGCTACAAAAAAAGCTCCGAGAACTTTTTTGAGCTTCAGGAGTTTGGCTTTTGGCGTTTTGGAGTGGAGATGTGAACCATCTCCATAAAGATGGAAAAAGTAGTATTCCTGCGCTTAGGAGAGTGTGTGTGTGTGTGTGTGTGTGTATATATATATATGTATATATATGTATATATATATATATGTGTGTGTGTGTGTGTGTGTGTGTGGCGCTGCAGCCTCCCTATTAAGATCCTACAAGAGGATCCTAGATAAATGAAAAATTTTCTGTGGGGTGTGGCGCTGCTCACTCTTCAGGTGTGACCCAGAAGATAAAGATAGGCTAATCTTATTCAAAAATAAAAAGGAGATGGAAATATCGGGACTAGTTGCTTGTCACCCCAAAAGGTTACTGGGTTCCAATCATTGAACCAAAGTCCCTTGCGGTGGGCAGATAACAGTATAAGTGGGTGAAAAAATATAATAAATGACAAAACCTTCCAATCACATACCCACACCTCCCAAAGCCAATAGAGGCCTGATAACACAAGAGAGGCTGGGATTGCCCCTATGTAAGGTACGATAATAGTGTATTAAACAAAAATAGTGCCAGAAAATATTCAATAATATAAATAATACTAGATGTATCTGTGAGTTGGCTAAATTGCATAAGGGTCATATACCCCAATAGATATGCATGTGACCAAAAAAGGGGGAATTGATTCCTCAAATATTGTGAACCAAATGGTTATAAAATGTCCAAATAAATCAATTTATAGTCCACACAGTGTATGGTGATTTCAAAGTGTCCACAGTGAAACTGATTAAATGACAAAAAATCTTCCAGTGACTTTGACAGACGCTCTCCCCTCAAGGGTCCCTACTCACCAGCTCCTCGCACCCCTACAGGGGTAGACAGCATATACGGCTGGATCCAGGTGGGGTCCCGATTTCCCGATCTGTTACTTCCGAGATGGGGTATGTATCCACAGCGGGTCTCCAAAAATCCTCGGTTTCTCACATCCAGAGATGATTTGGTTGACAAACAGCGATTGTCCAGTGCCCTCGGTAAAGAAAGTGATAGGCTCCCATAGTGCAGTAAAATTCGAATAGTTTATTAAAATAAAGTTAATCAAAACATAAAAGGCTGCCTCCAAGGCGTGGTAATTTCGAAAATACAGCTCCACGGTATCCGTATGACTAGGATCGCAGCTTGCGCCTCAGCTGCACACCAGTCTCAGGTACCCGGATGGACACAGCGTGATGTGCGTGGTTCCGCCTCACGCACGTTTCGTATTGAACGTCTTCTGAGGCGGTCACCATAAAGAATATTTTTTTTTTTTTCCCCCTCCAGCGTTTTCTAGCTTCAAGCTAAAAGCTACAAAACGCTCGGGTGTGAATGGGGCCTAAGGCTGCAATCACACCTGAGTGTTTTCAGCTCGTAAAACGCTCATCTCAAAAGTTAAATAACGCCCAACAAGCAAAATCCCATTCATTTAAATGGCCCCCTGTTCACATCTGAGCGTTCTGTCGTCTGAAACAAAATGCCTGAAGCTCAAAAAAAGTACATGAGCTTATTTTTAGGCAGATTACTGGCATTTTACTGCTTTTTACATTGGTGACCTTTGGACCTCGAAACGCCTGTGAAAAAACGCTGCACAAACTCTGCAAAAACGCCTGAAAATGATACGCTCGGGTGTGAATACAGCCTGAAGACCACTAGCCGGGAAAGGAGTTGGCGTGCAGTTGGTTTCACTCCACATGGGACAGGAGTCGGCACTACAGAGGAGGCATCGGCTTATGCGACTTTTGCTCTCTACTACAGCTCCAACTTTACAAGTAGTCCCTCTTCGTTGCACTCTGATGCTCTGGGATGGCGGGTCAGCAAACCCCGACCGCGATCTACCAGTCACCTGTCCGCCATCTACTGGTAGTTTGCGATCTACAGGTTGCTGACCCCCCGCAGTGAAGTGAACGGGCTACACATTTCGCAGAACTTCCCACTTCATCAGGTCCTTCTGTGCTTTTGGGAATTTTTGGTCCTTGGTAATAAAACCCACCATGGGACCCCTTTGTTTGCCACCTTGACTAGGAGTGGACACCACTCCTAGTCAAGGTGGCAAACAAAGGGGTCCCCTTACAGAATGCCTAATAACCAGAACGCAGGACGGGGTGCACCATATTAGTTGCTGGAGGGAGTTCATGTGGAAAATCAGCCTCTCCTAACAGTTAAAGCATGCGACCAAGTGGCAGGTTTAATATTATCATGGAGATGGGCTTAAAAAAAAAAAAAATGTTCCAGAGTCCTGCCAAAGCCTAGGCAGATTGGATCAGAATGTTGTGTGTTTTATGTTATTAGAGACAACAGAGGGAGTCTCCAAGCTGTCCAAGGCAGCTGAGATAAGTGGAGCAGCAAAACCTGACTTGGGCTACTTTCACACTGAAACTCTGGATGCGCTGGCGGTATAGCGCCGATATTTTTAGTGCCGCTATACCAGGGCCCGACAAACCCCGGGCGCCAGGTCGCCATTGCGACTAGAATTAGCGACCTGGCGCAGCACAGCTGGGGTATCCTGTGTCTCCGTGCCCCCCCCTCCGCGGGATCGCGTCGGGCCGCGCCGGCCGGTAATTGAGGCCGCGGCTTTGCGGCCTTCTGCAGGCCTATGCTTCCTTCTGTGAACTAGCACCATCTTGTGGTGGCAGTTGGTATGACAACCAGCAATGCTAATGGAGTTTCCCTGTCTGTTTTCCCTGCCATCTCTTTCCCTCTAATTAGAACCCCCAAACATTATATATATTTTTTATTCTAACACCCTAGAGAATAAAATGGCGGTCGTTGCAATACTTTCTGTCACACCGTATTTGCGCAGCGGTCTTACAAGCGCACTTTTTTGGGAAAAAATACACTTTTTTTTTAATAAAAAAATAAGACAACAGTAAAGTTAGCCCAATTTTTTTTTATATTGTGAAAGATAATGTTACGCTGAGTAAATTGATACCCAACATGTCACGCTTCAAAATTGCGTCCGCTCGTGGAATGGCAACTAACTTTTACCCTTTAAAATCTCCATAGGCGACGTTTAAAAAATTCTACAGGTTGCATGTTTTGAGTTACAGAGGAGGTCTAGGGCTAGAATTATTGCTCTCACTCTACCCATCGCGGCGATACCTCACATGTGTGGTTTGAACACCGCTTTCATATGCAGGCGCTACTCACGTATGCGTTCGCTTCTGCGCGCGAGCTCGGCGGGACAGGGCGCATTCCTGGCTCCTAACTTTTTTAGCTGGCTCCTAGATTCCAAGCAAATTTGTCAAGCCCTGCGCTATACCGTTGTTTTTGCCGCGATTTGCGAGGTGATTTTAACCCCGCTAGCGGCCGAAAAAGGGTTAAAAATGCCTCTTTGCAGCGTTTTGTGGACGTTTTGGAGGCACTACATCATTGATTTCAATGGGCAGGGGCGCTATAGCAGCGGTATTTTTACCGCTCCTATCGCGCCTCAAAGATGCGGCTTGCAGGAGTTTTTTTTTTCCCTCCTGCCAGCGCACTGCTCCAGTGTGAGAGCCCTCTGGCTTTCACACTGGATACAAAGGAGCGGCTTTTTCAGGGCGCTTTGCAGGAGTTATTTTTAGCGCAATAGCGCCTGCAAAGCACCTCAGTGTGAAAGGGGCCTAAGAAGAAAAGAGCCTGCGTATGTAATGGGCAAATATGGATGCCCCTATGTATGTATGTATAATAAATGAGATAATGACTGGCTTTCAGTATGGTATCGCATGTTGATACGATTTATATTAAGCTGATATCTTTCACATTCCTGTCTAAAAACATGTAAAAGACTACAATTCTCCCCTAAAGAGACCTTATCACTTTGCCTATTTCTATTTTTACGAATACTATAGCTACTGACTTTTAAAATCCAGTACTTGCCAGTGCCTGGGGTCCAGTTCTGTCTTCCACAGTCGGTTCTTCTTACCACTGTGGGTCCCCGATGCCGCCATCTTCAAAATTTTGGAGCTGGCTGAGGCTTCTTGAGGGGAGCCACAGCCAGCTTCCCGCTGCGCATGCGTGAGCTCGTGCGGCACTCGGTCAATGGTCCTGCAGCCTCCTGGGACACATGGCATGTGTGAGCGAGGCTACAGGAGGGGAGGGGGCAGGGAAAGCAGCATAATTCTAGGCGAGGGTTGCAGAAGTGAGAGCGGGTACTGATAAAAATCGGAACCCAACCCCCCAATTAAAAAAAAAAACAAAAAAAACTGTAATTCAGTTACAGGCTGGGGAAGAGAGCCAACCAGCAGGACATCTTCTTTTTGAGGGAAGTCCTGCTTTAAGCAGAACCCTGTCATGATTGGGAAAGTGACAGGGTCTCTTTTAAAAAGCTAACATTGATCCTACATTTTATTGGCCTGTTGGGTTTGCAAGCACTATCCAGCCGCTCTGAGGCTGAAATGACAGGAGGCGGCAAACCACAATGGAGCTTGCGTTTAATCCCTATGGAGAGGCAAGGGAGCGGAGGGTAAATCAAAGAGGCCAGCTTACTGTGAGAGTAACAATAGTGATAGGAACGTGTTCTGTAACCCGCCTGACTTTTTCCACTTCATGAAATCTTTCTGTGGTCATGCTGGCATCAATTGCTTCTAGATTTGTTTTTTTTCCCCCAAATTTTTTTTTTCAATAGTGTTTTCTGCCCGGACTGATCCTTTTTTCGTCAAAATTAGCCAACTGTTCAATGCATTAGTTTGCATAATTGTTCATCAAAATGATTCTTATACTCCTGTAAAAAAAAAAAAATCACTAAAAAATAAATATATATATATATATATATATATATATATATATATGTGTGTGTGTGTGTGTGTATTTTTTTTAGTGATTTTTTTTTTTTTTATTGTATGGCCACCATTGTGTATGTAAAGCCAAAACTTTAAGGACGTAAGAGGGGTTTGTTTCAACAAGCTGAGATTTTTATTTTATTACATTTTTTTTTTTTTATTGATTAAATTACATGGCGCTTTACAAATTGTACATGCACATCAGTCCCTTCCCTCATGGAGCTTACAATCTAAGGTCCCTATCTCGCATATACAGTGTGTGTGTGTGTGTATGTGTGTATATATATATACTTGGGTACATTTAGACAGGAGCCTTCACCTTTTATTATCCAGATCAGTACCAGAGCTCCTGATTTGGATGGACCCTATTAATCTATTCTGATGATGGCTGATAGTTTTGTCTCATTTTCTTCTTTTAATTGCAGGGGAATATCCCAGAAAAAAAGGCATCTCATTTTTTTTATCATTTTCATAAATCCCATATTAAAGTTTTTGTTTTTGCACGAAACACACTTTAGGACAGATTCTTTACCGGTTATCAACAGTCAAAATTTCCACCATTGGTTTCACAGCACTAATCCCCATTCTAAGTCCAAAGGAGTGTCCGTGGCTTTTCATAAATCTTTCTCCCCCAGAGATTCTAAACTTGCTTAGACAGTCTTGGTGGTTTTATTTTTATTTAAAATTTAGACAGGAGCCAATTAACCTACCAGCTTGTCTTTGGAGTGTGGGAGGAAACTGGAGTACATGGAGGAAAACCCGCACAAGTACAGGGAGAACAAGCAAACTCTATGCAAGTTGTGTTATAAAGGAACTACATTTTTTGGGACTTTGAATTGAAGCGTGCAGCACGTAGTTCCGTGTAGTTCCTTTATATCAACCTATCTGGGATGGAGGTACATCTAGCTGGCCTCACCAAAAAGTCCCAACCACTTTGTTTCAATTCTCTATGCAAGTTGTGTCTGGTGGGGATTTGAATTTAAGACTCCAGTGCTACAGGATCGAAGTATTAACCACTAAGCCAGGGTGCTGCCCATCATTCCTATTCAGGAGCTTGGTAAGGCAGCTCCCATAATGAGGACCAGAAAGTAAATCAAAATATAAACCTATCCAGAAACACTAGACAAGAGTCCAAAAAGATTTACTAGTTCACATTTTGAGAAATGTGAACTATTAAAGACAGAGCCAGCGCATTAACGAGGGAACAACTCTCCCCCTTCATCAGGTCTTGGATCAAAGGAATGAAAACTTGAAAGGACTCAAACATCCAATTATCACCAGAAAGATCTATATTCACTTTAATAATCCTTTTAAACTTCGGGCGTTCACCAAGGTCAACTACCGCTGACCACAGCTTTTGCACAGTTGGGTTCTTCCCATACCATTGGTGCTGCTACCCCATTGTGCTGCCCCTAATTGACGAGCCTGCCAGAAGCTACCTAGTACATTCAGCATTCTTGTATTTGGAATTAAAGAAACATTTTTTAAGTGGGTGGATGTGCAGTTTGACTTTTTTTTTATTTTTTTTATAGTCTTTTGATTTAGATGGAAATGAACTGAGTCCACCTAAAGTATAGTACGCCGAACCGCTATGACCAAAACTGAACCAGGTAGTCTAGGAAAGCTTCAGCCCTGCATCCCAACCTGCAGGACAGGTCTCTCCCAGATGCTTTTCACCCTTTAGTGGGCCTTAACGATTAAGCCCACTAGGGGACGAAACGTGTCGGCGGGATCTCTCCTTCAGAGAGGAGAGCTAAAGCCATCCTAGATGACCTGGTTCACTTTTGGTCACAGTGAGTAAGCAACCTGAGTGCGATCACTCTCCAATGTTCTCTAACACATTGTAGCCTGACAAGGTACACTCTGCACCAGTTCATTACATGTCATGTTGGCTGATATCAGTATAGTAGAATTAGAGCAGTACTTTTTTTTGTTGGTCTACAGCCTAAGTATAGAGGTGTATATTTCTGGATCTCTAGCTTCTAAGGCCCCCTTCACACTGTTGCATTGCAGGAACAACCAAAATGATCGGCACAGCATTCTACCTGCAAAGGTGCAATGCGGTGCCATTCATTATGAATGGCACCCCAACGTACCTTGCCGATAGAGGTGTGCCGACTGTCAAAAAAGATGTAGGTCTGATTTCTGGACTGCTGAGCTGTGTGACAGCCCACTCAGTTTAAATAGACTGCCCAATGCAGCGTATGTTGATGTGCTTTTAAGGCACTGCACATCAATGCTAATGTATGAACCTTGCCTCATTTCTTTTTCTTTTTTAATATTCATAAACCTTTTCAATATGTCGCAGGACAGATCCACCAGATGTTTAGTTTAGTTTAGACCCGGTGTCTGCACATATCCTAATTTTTTGGGGATCTGGAGCTGACAAGGATTTCATGTTTCATCTGCACTTTGCTGGCTGAAACCTGAATGCTTTTGCAGATAAAAACAAGACTTTTTTTATTTTTTACATTTTCTGCACAGTTGTTGAAAATAACATTTTAGGTTACTGAAGATACCTTAAAACCCTCAAAACAATATATATTTCCTAACAGCAGAGACCCTGGAGACTAAAATGATGGCTATCATTTTAGTACGCATGAAGACCATAAAATATATTTATAAAAGTAAATCTATATATAAAAAAAAACTTGTCAAGACCCAGAACTGCATGCGCCCCCACCACACATTGACTAACTACGACACCAAACATTGTCCATAGGTGATGCTTGCAGGCCTTTGCAGTTCATCGGTTTTCGTAGAGTTAACTGTAAGTGGTGGCCCTAAAATTATTCTTATTGTATGAATGCAAATTTATCGCCAAGGGTGGAGAACCTCTGGGTGAAGCGAGGATGGAAAAAAGATCTGGAGGTCCTAGTAGATTGGGCTCGGCAATGCCAAGCTGCAGCAAGCAAAGCCAGCACACTGTTGGACATCTTTCACACTGAGGCACTTTGCAGGCGCTATAGCGTTAAAAATAGCGCCTGCAAAGCGCCCTGAAACAGCTGCTCCATTCACTCCAGTGTGAAAGCCCCGAGGGCTTTCACACTGGAGCGGTGCGCTGGCAATGCATCAGAAAAAGTCCTGCCAGCAGCTTCTTTGGAGCGGTGAACTCACCGCTCCTAAAGCGTCCCTGCCCATTGAAATCAATGGGCAGTGCCACCGAACTGCCGCCAAATGCAGCTGCGCTTTGTGGGCGGTTTTACCCTTTTTCGGCCACTAGCGGGGGTTAAAAGCGCCCCGTTATCGGCTGAAAAGCGCTGCAAAAACGCAGCTAAAACGCAGCTAAAAATGGCAGCGTTTTACCGCCGACGCCCGGGGCGGCTTAGTGTGAAAGGGCTCTTGGCATCTATTAAGGGGATTTACTCAAGAGATAAAACGATAATTCTCCAACTTTACAAAACTCTGGGTTCGGCCACGTCTTGAGTATGCCGCCCAGTTCTGGGCTCCAGTCCTCGGAATGATGTGCGCTGGAACTGGAGAGAGTCCAGAGAAGGGCAATAAAACAAATAGGGGGCTGGAGGACCCCAGTTATAAGGAACAACTACAAACTTTTAACATATTCTCCCTGGAGAAGAGACACTTACAAATATACAATATACAAATATCTAAGTAAGGTGAGGTGGAAACTATTCAATCTAAGCTCTCTTGAAAAGACACATGGCCACTCAGTGAAGTTGGATGAGAAGCGTTTAACCTTAAAGCGGAGTTCCACCCAAAAGTGGAACTTCCGCAGATCTGCTCCCCCCCCCCCCCCCAGTGCCACATTCGGCACCTTTTCAGTTAGAGGGGGTACCTGTTTTTGACATTAACATGTATAGTGCAATTTTTTACTGTATGTACATGTGTATGGGTCGTTATCCCCTTGGCGCCAGTCATGTGACCATCGTGACAGCCAATCATGGCGGTCACATGATCATAAACCCTGCCCCGCCTTCCAGCATCTCAGACCCTTTAAAGGGCCGGGAAGTGGGAGGTTTATCTGACCGCCATGGTTGGCTGTAACGCGGGCCACATGATCAGAAAGATTTCCGTTAGCCGCCAGTAACTGCAGGGCGCATGCTCTCGGCACAGCTGTGTTTGCAATGCAGTATGCAAATATGCAGCCGCTCGGTGCAAAAGGCCCAACCCGCCGAGAGGTCACATATTTGCGTGCCGTCGGCACCAAGAGATTACACATTTTTTATTTATTTTGTGCTTTTTGTTTTTCTATTTTTTTCCTCACCTACCTGTGTTGCCATCACTAGAGGGCTGATAAGTCCCTTATGTGATGGCACATTTTGAGTAACAGGCATTCTTTTGTCTGTTTTTTTTTTTCATTTCTGGGCTCCCAGGAGAAGCAAAGAGGTGGGGGCCACAGAAAAAGTATGGACCACTGGGTTGCTTCTAAGACCCCATACACACTATCAGATTTTCTACAGATTTTTTGTCTTCAGATTTACCAAAACCATATACCTTATATACTCGCGTATAAGCCGACCCGAATATAAGCCGAGGCACCTAATTTTACCACAAAAAAATGGGAAAACGTATTGATTCGAGTATAAGCCTAGGGTGTCCATCTGCATGCCTCACTGTGTCCATGTGCATGCCTCACCGTGTCCATGACTAGACTGACGTTTAACATGGGAGTCTATGGAAGGGGTGCCCGGTTTAAAAAATCGTTGCTCCCCAGGCGTAGGTCCCCCAGACAAAAAACTTTGCACACTTATAAAGGAGAAATGGGGTTATATGTGTGCCACGTCTCGGATCCAGGGGTCCTACGACCGGCCGGTACCGGGTCCCCAAAATTACCGGAGAAATGACCGTTTAACATAGTCTATAGAAGAGGTGCCCGGCATTGAAAAAATCAGTGCTCCCCGGCCGTAGGTCCCCCTGACAACAAACTTTTCCTACTTGTAGAGGAAGAGTGGGGCTACATGGGTGCGAAGTTTGGGGTCCAGGAAACCTACGGTCAACCGGTACCGGGTCCCCAAATTCCGGGAGATCAGGCGCAAAAAGGTGACTCGAGTGTAAGCCGAGGGGGGCATTTTCAGCACAAAAAAATGTGCTGAAAAACTTGACTTATACTCGAGTATATACGGTAATATGAGGTCAAACCTTAAAAGAGAAGTATGGGTTGTGTTTTTTTTTTCCCTAATCATACTTACCTCGGTGGATGGAGTATCAGTCTGATGCTGCATCTGTCCCCCGCCGTCTCTGCACTGAGAACCAGCCACCAAACACCGCCGATGGCTCTGTTCTCACTCCTCCCCAAGCAGAGCGATGCCGACTGTCAGTCAGCATCGCTTCTGCTCTACTTCTCAGCTCTCATTGGAGCGCTGAGCCGTGGAGCGGCGGGGAGCGGCTGTCTCAGCGGCTCGCTGAGACTGCCATCAATCAAGGCAGCTGGCGGATGCCGACTTGGAAGTCATGATGACGCGCTGCCTCGACTGACGGCAGTGATGTCAGCGGAGAGCGGACTTCAGACCGCTCTTCGCTGAAAACGGGTCACAGGAGTGCAAAATGAATTGCACTGATGTGACCCAGAGGAGAAGCCCAGGCTAAAAAGCTCAGGCTGGACTTCTCCTTTTTAAGAGTTTCAATTTGCATGCAACCAGGCAGGCCCTTGCACTACATGTTTTTGTTAAATCTAAAGACAAAAATCTGCAGAAAATCTGTAAGAGAACCCACAGTAAAAATTCAGGCTGCTATTGCGCATGTGAGTTTGTTTACATGCTGCTACTTGCCGCCAACTTAGTAGTTGCGTGGCGGCGATACAAGGCTTAAACCAGAGTAAGCCATTCTTGTTCTTTATAGCCCCCCATTTTCATAAGATGGGACAGATGTAATTTTTTCATTACCGCATATTTTAGTCAGTGAAGGACAATGCTGACCGGTGGACTGGCACTTTTACCAGCAATGAATTATTACACTTGTGCACATGGATGGGAAGAAATTCAGATCTGCTTTTATTGGAAGATTTTCAGTCAATATTCGTTTCCCTTTGCTTGCTTTTTACAGAGGACTTGACTTTTTTCGCCTACTTTTTAATCTGTCTTTTTGTTTTCGACATCTGGTGACGCTGCCTGTCAGGCAAAGCTTCACCGTGTTTGCTCTTGTAGCAACATGCAGCGATTGCCTACAATGATAGCAGATGCTGCCGGTCTGCACATAGTAGCACCCATGGATGAGGATAGTGCCGAGGAAGGTTTCGGATCTTGGTCACATTGGAACGTCACGGGTGCACAATGACACAGCATGTTGTGACCTCGGGTCACCGGGTCTCTTCCTGTATCTGCCCCGTTCCTCACTTTTACATAGGATGACTCATTGTATTAGCATTGCTTTCATTACTTGGAGTGTTGCAAGGTCGTAGAGTGCTGGTGCAGATTTCAGGTGACGTAATAAGGCCCTGGGATTCTCTTGTGCTTCTCTCATTGACACTGAAGCCTATTATCATTCCTGCTAATCTAAAACAGAAGTCCGGAATGGGAGTGGTCGTGAGCCACTGATTTATGGTGAACTATACAAAAACTTTCTCATATTAAATGGCTACCCCAAGCACATAAAAAAAAAGACAGTTAAGTTTTACAGTCATTACAGTGGACCTAGCATTAAAGTGTTACTAAACCAAGGAGCCTGCAGTCACTATATCTGATCTCCCACAGTACACAGAACATGGAAATGCAATTATTTTAGTAAATCTAAACTGCTAAATACCTTTTCTCAGCAGCAGTATATAGCAGTCGTATTACTTCTATCATTCGCCTCTGACTGTCCTATGAAGCTTCATGACCCCTGACCCTCTATCGTTGTCCTCTGACCGTCCTATGAAGCTTCATGACCCCTGACCCTCTATCGTTCTCCTCTGACCGTCCTATGAAGCTTCATGACCCCTGACCCTCTATCGTTCTCCTCTGACTGTCCTATGAAGCTTCATGACCCCTGACCCTCTATCGTTCTCCTCTGACCGTCCTATGAAGCTGCATGACCTCTGGACAGTGCTGATTGGCCCTGTGCTGATCACATGCACCCCCCCCCTCAAAAAAAAACTCTCGTCATACACACCAAACTGAGCATGTGCAGAGTGCCCCCAAGGCTCTGTACCATCAGCCGGTGAATTGGGGACTGTGTAAGGAGGGGAGGATCAGAGAAGACAGGATCAGACCGGGTTTTTACACAATGCAGAGGATTAAGCCCTTAGGTCCTACAGTGAGTATAACCAGCATTCTTTACTGCATATACACACTGATTTTACTGTTGTGGGTTTAGTAACACTTTAACTATATTTTTATGTTAAGTACATGCATACATAGAGAGAGAGAGAAATGCCTAGTACACACGACCGGTTTTTCCGTCCGATAAAAAAAAAAGATGGTTTTCCCGACACAACTCCTATCAAGCCTGCCTTGCATACACACGCTCAGACAAAAGTCCGGTGAACTTTTGACTGCCAAGAACGTGGTGACGTCAAAGGCTACGACGAGCCGACAAAATGAAGTTCTTTGCTTCGGAACATGCGTCAAATTGTTTCCGAGCATGCACGTTTTTTTCCCTCTCGGAAAAGCATACAGACGAACGGTTTTCCCGCCAGGATTTTTTCCTGATGGGAAAAAGAGATCCTGCTCTCTTTTTTTTTTTTGTCGTTGGAAAAACTGCGATGGATTCCCGTCCAAAAGCTCTCATAGCAGTTTTCCAGTCGGAAAAACCGGTCGTGTGTACGAGGCAAAAGAGAGCGGCACACTGAGTGCAGTAAGTTTGTTTAAAATCCAAGTTTAATAAGCGTTGGTTCAACTCACATTTTGAGTGGAAACAACAAGCATTGGTGTAGGCTTTAGCTCCCATAGTCCAGCTGGGCAGTGGTGCTGCACAGTCCCCGGAGGCTCCGGTGGTTTCCGAGACTGAAGACGATCACACGGCAGGCACGTCAGCACTGGTAGACAGGAGGCGTGGTTGAGCTTGCGTTCGGGGAATGTGTGCGCTTTCATCGGGCATATCATGGTGCCACGCGCTTCCTCTCTTTTCATGCATATAGAGTCGACAACTGGCTGCCCAAACGGATGCAGACCAGAACCTTTTTAATTCAGGTCTGGTTCCAGCAGCACAAGAACTTTGCCTTAGGGACCTTCTGGACCTTGGAACTGTCTCATATCACACTAGTTGCTTTTCTAGCGCTCCGATTTTTTTTTTTATCCAATTTTCTGCACATGCATACGAAGTAATGTGCAAGTGTACAACTTTCAAATATTTACAAACTCTTGGGCCCCTTTCACACTATCGGACCGATCGGGTCCGTCTCTCAGTTTTTCTGGCTGACCCGATCAGGCCACCCATTGTCTTCTATGGGGAGACGGATCGGACATGTGACCGCTGACATCCGATCTGACAAAATCCACTGAAAATAAATGGGTGGCAATACGTTCTCCATCTGTCCTGCCGGTCGAATCGGATGAAAATGGAAAGGCTGTCCATTTTCTTCCGCTCTCCCTATAGAGCAGAGCGGGACTCTGACAGGTCTGTCTCAGCACAGTGAGCGGAGACTGACCTGTCTTCCTCCTGCTCAGCCGGGGATCAGTGGAGCAAGCGGAGTCCGTCCAAAATGGATCCGCCCCGTGTGAAAGGGCCCTTACAGTGATCACAGAACTAGTGCAATCTGGACCCAATTAGATTCAGTGGAAGACAGGAGAATCTGTCGCAAAGTTTGTCACATAGGGACTTTTTTGTCCCCGGTATGATATACGGTAAAGTTTTTTTAGTTTAAAAAAAAAAAAAAAAAATGTTTTAAATAGTTGCACCCAAGCACTTGGGGAACCCCCCTAAAACATTTTAAGCCCATTTCTATGAAGTTGCGTGCACACAACACGTAAACGCACCCATTGAGCCTGCCTATGTACAAAAACATCACTCGCACTACCCATGCTATATTTCGCCACGCACGCGTATGAGCAATAATTATATTCTTGGCGACCTCTAAAGTGATGGCCACTAGGGGCTTTTAAAGAGTTGACTATGGAAAATATAGGCTAGTTCCTTGTCTTGCAGGCATGCACATTTATTTTTTTTTATTTTTTTTTTACTTTATTTAAATTGAGTAACCTTGTTTGTGTGCTCTAAAAATGTTTTTCCTGAAAATGTGCACTTAATAAACCATTGTGCAATTATCATGTGACATTAAAGATTGGAACGAACACCATTTTATTCTCCAGGGTGTCTACTTTCAGAAAATTTAATATTTTGGGGTTTAAAATCTTCAGGCCTTTTTTTTTTTTTTTTTTTTGTGTGTGCAAAAAAAAAAGCAACAACATCTCTGGCAGAAAAAGAGTTAATATCACATTAACCTGGCAACAGGCCAGTTATCACCTGATCATGTCGGAATTGCTTTCTCAACACGTACGGGTGTCCTTTCTCTGGCCACGCACATTAGAATTCTTTTTCAAATTGCCATTTTTCGCTTTGAATCAGTAACATTGCGTCGGTAGACTATCCAGGTCTTTATAGAATACCGCACTTTATGAATGTTGTAACAAGTCTTCTTCTGCTTCCGGTGTGCAGCAAATGGTATATCTTTTATGGAGAAGTAGGCCAGGCCCCAGAAGAGGTAATCATTGTGCAAGGATAATGAAGTCTTTCTTTCTTCCCCAGGAAATATTCCTGCCTTTCCCAGTGGAAGGTGCCTAATTGTTTTAATCAGTCAGAATTCATTACTGTACCACAGACAAAGCTGCCTGAACTATAGCAGAGTCTGAGTAGAGCATTCATGCTGCAGGTGTGGAAGTGGGAGTTGGGTGGTCCACGGTTTTATCCCACTGAAGGCTGTGTGGTCAGCGGATGGTGGGCAGGTGAATAAAGTTGCTTCTGTGGCCCGCCAAAGCTAAATATGGCCAAGACTGGGGTCTGCCCAAGCAAGGACCAATCATGTTACATGTTTATTGTCCTGTAGAATCAAATATTAAAACAGAAGTCCAGCCAGAAAATTAATAGCCTATGAAAAAGATAAATACCAAAACCAGCTTTGCTGCAATATTCACCTTCAGTCCAGCAAGAGTCCTTGTATGTTTTACACATCCAGGCAAATGGTCACCCATCATGGTGCCGACTTTAATTCCCCTTTTAAGGTATTGGCACCATAACACACTAAAACTGGACTTTTTTTTTCTTTATTTACATTAAATGCATCACAAAGCATGTGCATTGCCCATCACTGTGAAGGTGTGTTGTCGTGCCATTCTAAATGAATTTCTACTGCAAGACGGTCATAGGCGTGCGCACAGGGTGTGCCCAGGCACACCCTAATAGCCCTTTACAGCACAGCTTTCCCCTACTGCCCTGGCACCCCTCTTCCCCCTGCAGCGCTACCAGCTTCCCTCCTCTCCCGCCAGTTGTTGCTGCAAGGATGTTTTAGGATGAGTGGGGGAAGGGGCCGGTAAATATGTAATTGACCATCCCCCTTCCCTTTCTGAATTACTATCGTGAGTGATCAGTAGTGTGTGTGCTTTTTGGTGCACACCCTAATGCAATAGACTGCGCACACCTATAGCAAGACCACAACATGGCATGGTAACACATTAGTGTGAATGGGCCTTTAAAGTGTAACTGGGGCCAAGATGACATACAGTAGGTGCCGCCGGTTTTGTGTCAATCTCGCCTCTTCTAGCGGCGAGATTGACACCCTACGAGCCCCGTCGCGAGAGTCCGCGACGAGCTGTCTCGTCATCGGGAAAGGAAAAATTTTGTTTTTCCTTTCGCAATGAGCGACACGCATTGCCGACATTGAGGCCGGTAGACGGAGATTTGACGTGGATTCCCGCCAATACCAGGCACTGTGTTTGGTATGAATCCTGAGCGGGAACTCCACGCCAATTTTTAAATAAAAAACCGGCATGGGTTTCTCCTCCAGGAGCATACCAGGCCCTTCGGTCTGGTATGGATTTGAAGGGGAATCCCCTAAGCCGAAAAAACGGCGTGGGGGTCCCCCCTTAAAATCCAAACCAGACCCTTATCCGAGCACGCAACCTGGCAGGCCGCAGGAAAAGAGGGGGGGGGATGAGAGAGCGGCCCCCCTCCCTCCTGAACCGTACCAGGCCGCATGCCCTCAACATGGGGGGTTTGGTGCTCTGGGGCAGGGGGGCGACCTGCGGCCCCCCCCACCCCAAAGCACCCTGTCCCCATGTTGATGGGGACAAGGCCCTCTTCCCGACAACCCTGGCCGTTGGTTGTCGGGGTCTGTGGGCGGGGGCTGACCGGAATCCGGGAGCCCCCTTTAATAAGGGGGCCCCCAGATGTCGGCCCACCACCCTATGTGAATGAGTATGGGGTACATCGTACCCCTACCCATTCACCTGGTGGAAAAAAATGGCAATAAAAGAATATTCATTGGGATCGCAATGAATATACAATGTCGGCGGCACCTACTGTATATGATAGCGAAATGTTAACTAGAAATGGGCTTTAAATTATTAGTCACTTATGTAAAGTCCTTCTAAATCTGCCAGTTCATCTAACCTCACCTTCTCCAGTGATTGATAATGCTTGCTCATCTATTGATAGTGTAGGAGTGAATATAGCCACCCTTATATAGATGTGTTACTGGCTGATCACAAGGTGAATATAAAGGAAAAAAAGCTTAAGGGCCCATTCACGTTAGGAATTGCATGTGAATCGCACAATACTGTGTGGTTCCTGTGCGATTTACATGCAGTTTTGTGCAGTGTGATTTCTGCCCATTAATTTTGAATGGGCTGAAATCACACTGCACCGCACCAAAAGAAGTGCATGAACTACATTTGGAAACTCGCTGCAACCTAATCGCACAGAACTTCTGTACCATGCAACCCGGTGCTGGCAAACGCATTTGGGGTGTCCTTAACGTTGCGCTGACACCTGCTGTAGATCGCAAGGGCAGTGCAATTGAAATGCAGTGCCTCCCACACCGTGTTATAGTGTGAACAGGCCCTAAGAAAAAGAGAAAACGAATGCAGCCACCAAATCCAGTGATTGGAAAGCTCCAATATGTTGTATTTTTAATTTTTTTGTGCTCTAGCCACTTCCCGACCTCACTATAGCCAAATGACAGCTACAGCGTGGCCGGCTAGTTCTGGGAGGCCGTCATATGTGGCACACTCAGTGATCACAATATCCGGAGGACACTGCTGATCAGATTGAGTTAAAGAGCCAATCGGCGGCCCTTTACGACAAGATCAGCTGTGTCCAAGCTGGTTATCGGCACGCCTTTCCGCATGCTGACAGCATGAGGAGAGGAGAAGAGAGCTGATAACCGGCTTCTCTAAAAGGGACATGTACACTGTAAATCAAGACACTGATTATCAGTGCAGTCTCAGCAGTGCCCATCAATGCTGCCAATCAGTGCCCACCAGTGCCTCCTCATCAGCGTAGCCCACCAGTGCCTCCCCATCAGCGTAGCCTATCAGTGCAGCCTCATGGGCGCCCACCAGTGCCGCCTCATAGGTGCCCATCTGTCTGTGCCATTACTGCACACCTTTTTATGAGGGATTTATTTCTGGCCACCTTCTAAAAAAGCTTGTCGTCTGTTTGTATCTGGCTTCAATTCTGTTGAACATGGTGCGAGTGTCAAAAAGGTGTCGTCATTTCTTAACGTTTTTTTTTTTTTTTTTTTATCGGTTGGTGAATGGGAAAGCATTAAAGGTGAACCATCAGCGGGAATATAAGGCAACATTAGGAGATCTCAGCAGTGGCAGCCTGCATAATTCTCTTTTGACAGGTCCACTTTAAATAGAAGTCTTAGAAACCGATAACTCGGCAATGGCAACATAAATCCAAAAATGAAAATCCCCTTTTCTACATTGTCTGAATCTGTTCCACAACACTGTAATCTTGCCTTGTACATGACAGATTCACTTTGTTTTTATCACCTAAATCGAGTGTTAAATACAGAGCAGCACGATGCATGACAGGTGTAAAGTGAACGCATTGTTGTGTGTGATGTGTCCACAGGTTTGGCAGCTGCTGTCCCCCCCCCCTAGTGTCATTGATGTGTGTCCAGAGATGTTTAGAAACATTATTACTACTTTATAATAATTAATGTGATTATATACAACGCGTTTCATTTTCTATTATTTGTAACAGTTTTTCCATACTGTGTGTGTGGGAGGTGTGCTGCCAGCTGTAGTGAGTGGAGGACCTCCAGATGGTGGTAAGATTTAGACCCCAGATTAGATATTAATCCTTGTGTTCTTACCTTTTTTCCTATAGAGGAAGTATTGCTGGCCTGGGCCTGGCTGTCTATGGTTGTCTGATCTGTAATGTAGCCAGAGTGTTTGCAGAATGTTTCTGGTATATGGCTTTGTGTAGATCTAGGAGGGTATCCATATGCTTTAGTCCAGCTGCCCTCTTGTTCAGCAGTAGGAAAATGAACTGGAACATTCTGCTCTACCTGAAGAAGGGCCTGAAAAATAACGTGTGCTGCTGTAATATGCAGTTAGTGTAATTAAACTCAAAACCTTATTTATTTATTCTCGTTTTTTTTTTTTCGTTTTGATTGGAGTGGAGAGAGACTAGAATACTGTTCATTTAGGCCTCATTTACTTGTGCTTCGGCTTCAACAAACATTAACGGCTGGTTTACAGTTGCTTCAAAACAAGGCTTTGGAAAAGCTCTCTGAACGCCAATCAAAGCTCCTGTCACTAAAGAAAATGGTTAGCTTGCAGTCCTGTTTACACCCTGCTTTTGCTTTGGCTTCGCTTAAATTTTTTTTACACCATGTAGTTTTTAGTGGTGCTTTAAAGCGTCCTCAAAGCCTCAATAAAAGTCTATGGCAAAGCTTGCTTGAAGCTCGAATCGAAGCCTCATTGAAGCTCGAACCGAAGCCTCATTGAAGCTCGAACCGAAGCCTCATTGAAGCTCGAACCGAAGCCTCATTGAAGCTCGAACCGAAGCCTCATTGAAGCTCGAACCGAAGCCTCTTTGAAGAAGCCCGAACCGAAGCCTCTTTGAAGAAGCCCGAACTGAAGCCTCTTTGAAGAAGCCCGAACCGAAGCCTCTTTGAAGAAGCTCGAACCGAAGCCTCTTTGAAGAAGCTCGAACCGAAGCCTCTTTGAAGAAGCTCGAACCGAAGCCTCTTTGAAGAAGCTCGAACCGAAGCCTCTTTAAAGAAGCACAAAGCAAGGTGTAAACAGGACTGTAAGCTAATCATTTTACTTTGTGAAAGAGAGCTTTAACAAAGCCTGTCCGAAGCCATTTTTGGAGCAAGTGTAAACTAGCCCTTACGGTTGGGGGGGGCAACAAAAATGCGTGTTTGAGGCGTGTTTATGCCAACTTTACCCATAACAACTTGATAAAAAAAAGTTCTTTAGCAAGGAACATACATTCCACATTAGAAATTATACTACCAAAATGAGTGTGTGCTGTAAATTGCCTCCAGCATTGCTCCTGTTTCTTCTTGCTGGAGGCCGCCATTTTGCTGAAGTCCAAAGCGCCTGAGCAGAAGTTAAGCCTAAAGCGGGACTAAACCTATTGATTTAACGGTTTCAAAAAAACGTTACATGGAATGCTGGGATTTCTAACTGTCAGATTTGCTTGTGTTCTCAACCAAACTGTCCAACCATCAAATGGCTGGTGTCATAACTGATCACATGTGCAGCACCATGGCAGTTGCAGATCAAACAGAAGCAACTTCCTTGGCTGTAAAGAATAGAAGGGCTTAATTCCCCTTTAAGGCTGTCAGCAGATCGGCCTCTACAAATTTGGCAATGACTAAAAATGGAGAACCACTGAGCATGTGCAGAGTAGGGTGAGAGCCTGCATTTGTAAGCTATACCTGCAAAAGGGGCCAGCCTGAAGAACTTAATTTTCCGACTAAAGTTCCAATTTAAACTGGGGGTAAACCCCATTCATGAATTCTGACCTGGGCACATCTATCTGTAGTGTTTACTTATCTCTCTCCAAACCTCTAAGTCCTGTGTCTTTCTGCTGCTCCGTTCTTCTGTTTCTTTTGTTATCAGCATGATAACTTCTGAAAAGCTCTAGACACGGGAGATAAAAGCAGCTGGAAATTTTGTGTCTGGAAGGGTACTTGGAGATGAGCAGAAATCTTTTTGTCTGTTCACAGCTCTGCAAGTTTATTCGCTCCTCTGCCTATGTGGAGGGGGGAGGAGGGGTGCCTTTCCTCCAATCAGCTCACACACAGTGTATGCCTAGACTCCCCTCCCACTGCTGACACAGGAAGAAAAAGTGCACTTTCTAAAGAATGTAAAAAGCTGAAGGCTTTAAAGTGGAACTTTAGTCATTTTTTCAACTTTCCATCTATTAAATCTTCTGCCCTTGTTGAGGTTTTATCTTTTGGATAGTAAAACATTTTTTTTCTGCCAGTAAATACCTTACACAGCCCACTTCCTGTTTCTTGTCTGGTCATTAGCCTAGGCTTATGACATCATGCACAGCTCTCTCTCTCGTGAGAGTTTGCCAAGAAGAGAGGGGGATGAGTCATAAGAGGGCCAATGAGAGCTGCGGGTCTGCAGAGCTGGAGGTGTGCCCGTGTGTCTGTGTAAATCCAGGAAGTGAACAGGCAGCAGCTTCAGCTGCCCACAGTTAAAATGGTTGCAGCCAGACTCAGTGGAGGGAGATTTCTGCAGCATATTTGGCAAGTACAGAATCGCAGTATATATAAAATAATATTCAGAGTGGTTGGAGGGAAGCTTCAGAATGGCAAAAATCTTTTTATTACAAATTATGTGAGCAGACTGCAGTTCCTCTTTAATGTTACTTTTAATGACAATTGTGCTTGTATAATCAATGATAGCAGTAGTTTAATAGGAGTGCCGGAAAATTTAAGTAATGATAAAGGGGAGGTACCTACATCCTATCAAAGTGGACATTTTTTGGAGATTGAGGCTGTTGGACTTTATTGGTACCATAATAATAAGATACACAGTTATAAAACCAAAGTCAGTTTTTATTACTTTAACATGGACACGTTAAAACGTGTATTTCATAAAGTTATTATATCTGTCGATTCAATCAAAAGAAAAGGGTAGAGCTGAGAAAGATGACCCTATCAGTTCACGCTTTTCAATAATGTGCTCGACATGTTTCGTGAGTATTCACCGCTTCTTCAGGAGCTTGTATTGCATAATATGAACAGAGACAATGTATAAGACTACAAAAATAGAAGAAAAAGGTGTCAGAATAATCATAATATAAACATGAGCAGTGAAGCATCACATTAGGTAATCAAAATTGTAAGTTGCCAAATGTGAGAGTTCTCTTGACCCTTTCCGGAAGCGGCAAACCGGACTGCAGTCGAAAGAGTGGATCTGCAATGATGGCAGTATACGCTTTGGAAAAATTTGGAGACCGTGGGCTCGATATGTACACATTGAGCGTTATTGGTCATAGTTTCTCAGTATATCGGTCATTATGGCTACCACATTATATGCCCTCTGTCCTCTGGGTTCCCCCTCTATCCCTTTCCCCACCTCTTCTCTTCTCTTTTCTTTTCTGTGTAATTTAGCCATTTGCATAATATTTGGATTATGATCCTGTTTTCTGTAGCCGACAGTTGCTTCTTTTTGTTGAACATACTATCCTCTACGCGCAGGTGTCAAACTGGCGGCCCTCCAGCTGTTGCAGAACTACAAGTCCCATGAGGCATTGCATGGCTGACAGTTACAAGCATGACTCTCAAAAGCAGAGGCATTATGGGACTTGTAGTTTCCCAACAGCTGGCTATTTCTGTGTGTCGGATTGTTTTCTGTTTCATACCTAAAATCTTTAACAAATACTTTGAAAGTAATAAAGTATTTAAATGACACCTGTACAAAATATTATGAAATGGTATCTGAATCATGCTACCATGCCTGTTATGGTGAAATGACTTTAAAACCAGTGGCGGCTGGTATTCAGTATTTTGGGGTGGGTGGCAAATCTACACACCCAAACAACCCCCCCGCACTCGCACATACCAGCCCACCCCCTCCGTGAACATGCTGGACTTGTACTTCTCGCTATCCGCACTGGCTCCCGCTCATCCTGATCATTCGGGCTGATGTTTATGGTGCAATTTGCTGCTATGGGCTCTGGAGGACGGTGCCCAGCGTGACCTCCATGGAGCAGTGAAGGCGGAGATTTGAGAGGCCGATGCTGCTCCTGCTCGCCTGAGGGGCCGTTGCTTCTCCCCATGGCCTGAACAGGAAGTTGGTCTTGAGACCCGATTGGCCGGGAGTCCTAAGACTCCCTGGCCAATCGGGTCTCAGGACCTGCTTTCTGATTGGCCCGGGAGAAGAAGCAGCAAGACATTAGTGGGTATTAATTTGTCACACAACTGGGTGGGCTCAGGGTGCAGTGCTCTGCGGCCCGAGCCCACCCTTTTTTGAAGCCAATTGGAGCCTCAAGCCTCATACACACGACCGGTTTTCTCGGCAAGGAAACTGCTGGGAGAGCTTTTTGCCGAGAAAACTGGCCATGTGTATGGTTTCTCGTCGGGGGAAAACTGCGGGGAATCTCAACGAGAAAAATAGAGAACCTGTTCTCTATTTTCTCGTCGGCCTGTTTCCCGACGAGAAAAGGTTGAGTGTGTATGCTTTACCTGTCCATGGTAAACACGCGCATGCTCGAAAAGACTTTGACGCATGCGCGGTAGCATACAAGGTTAGTGTAGGGTGTAGCAAGATGGCGGCGACGTCATCAAATGTGACGAGCGCAGGCTCGTCTTAGTCGATGACATTACCGAGTTCTTGCCATTCAAAAGAACGCTGGTTCTTTTGAATGGCCGTGTGTACACTCGGCGAGCAAGGCAAGCTTGCCGGGAATCTCGTCAGGAAAACCAACGTTTTTTTTCCCCCGACGAGATTCCCGCCCGTGTGTACAAGGCTTCAGGCTCTAATCATGTGCTGCATTAAAAAAAATATATATTGAAATCCATGCGTCCGGCGCCCTGCATGTAGATTAGGGGGTGGCGCACGTGCACCCCTAATGAAGCGTCCGCCAGTGTTTAGAACACTGAGACGATCGTGTCTCGGTTGTACGCCATTCTGTTCTTTGTTCGAGGTCAGTTTGGTGTAATCTGAAAATGACATTGATTCTCATGTTCAGTGATGATATTCCTTCAAGAACAACTTTGTATAACTAACATCCTTTAGTTACCTTGTGTATTGGTACTAAGTAGGTTTAAAAGAGACAGATATCAAGGTGGGTTGGGATGATGATCTCAAGAGGAGCCTAGAGGCCATTGCAGAAGTGAGGACCAAGTTGCATGTGAGCAGACCAGGGCAATGATATGAGGAATGGGATGGAGAGAAGTGCAGGGACACAGACTGACTGATACTTTGTGGAAGGAACTAAATTCTCCGAACCAAACTGTACACTATTCACAGAAATGAGACCTGCTAAGTTACTTCAAAGTGTTGGATAATTCTTTGCTTTGCTTGTGGTCAGTGTATATAGTGATTATTCATTGGTTTCCCCTAACGGTCGTTTTGTCCTCCCTTGCAGAATATGATAGACACCTAGCATCGAACAAGACTATGGCTGCGGCTTACCTGGATCCCAACCTGAATCATGCACCCAGCTCAAACGCCAAGTCCCGCCTGAGCACCGGCATGGAACGCTCACCGGGTGCCATCGAGCGAGTGCTGAAAGTCTTCCATTACTTTGAAACAAACAGTGAGCCAGCAACATGGGCCAGCAATATACGGCATGGGGACGCCACAGACGTCAGGGTGAGTGTGGCCTCTTCTGGATCTACAGAACTCCTAGTCTAAACACAAATCTTTCTATAGTACATGCTTTTATCTCCAAGCAAAATCTAGTAACAATATTTGTATAGGTTTTATGAGGTTTTGAAGGATGCTTCTAGGTCCGCACAAATTACTAACCTAATCTTATCCCCATCAGTGCATTGCACAGATGTGCAAATGAACAACAAATGTTTTTTTAGTGCTGTATTTACCTTAGTATTGGTGTTTATTGTGGCACTTCCTGTCTTTCACTCCCGCGGGAGTAGGCGTGTATATTCCTTTTCCTCGGCGGTGCACTGTCTCCTGGGAGCCAAGTGTCAGCATTCCCAAGAGTCAGTGCGGATCGCCGCCACAAAATCTCGAGGTTTTTTTTTTGTTGCCATCACAACGGGGTGGGAACTTCCGACGCCGCCGCCCGTTGTGATGGCAACCTGGAAGTTTACAGCGCTCCACGCCGTTAACACTGAGCATGCGTGGGAACAAGCGGTGAATGCTGGGAGCTCAGCATTTACCGCATCCAGGAAATGAATGCTTGTGGGCTTCACATGCCAAACAAGATGGAACCGGCCATCAGCAATTTTTATAAACTTGTTTTTTTATAGGAAACCAGACATCAGGGGAGATATTACAACGAAGTGAGTGTTATATTGTGATTTGGAAAGTGTCTGCATGGCTGCAAAAAAAAAAAAGAATGGTTGCTGGACCTCAGCTTTAAAGGGGTTGTAAACCCTCATGGCTTTTCACCTTAATGCATTCTATGCATTAAGGTGAAAAACCTCCTGTGATTGAGCAGAGCCCCCCCTTGTACTTGCCTGAACTCGGTCTTTCCAGCGATGGTGATGAGCACAGCAGCTCCAGCCACTGTCTCGGGTCCTGATTGGATAGATTGATAGCAGCACAGCCATTGGCTCCCGCTGCTGTCAATCAAATCCAATGATTTGGGAGCCGGTGGGCGGGACAGAGTCCTGCTGTCTGTGTAAATAGACTCGGCAGCAGGACGCGGACGGGAAGTAACGTCACTTGTGCCTGTTATTTATTTTTATTTTTTTGAAAACTAAACTTTGATTTTAAAGCCCAAACTCCTAACACATTTTTTGGTTAGAAGAAAATACAAATTTGTCTTTTTTTTTGGCCAATTTATAATCTATAACAGCAGGACAAGAAATGAGGGGAACAGTTGTCACCGGGACAGGAAGTCGGACTATAATAATAATAATAACCTAATAGATGTTCTAACCTACTCCATTTTACTTTAAAGCTAGTAAGGTGAAAATTGCCACTTTTCAGACTGTGTGTTGTCTGGGTTTTATTTCAGTAGTGTCCTTGGCATTTGATACAATTAATATGATGTGCTGGATGTCTGCCCTGTCGTCTTCTACTTGTTAAGCTGAATTCCTGTCTGATTTTACCGCACTGCACAGTATTCTGTGTGAGGTTTAGTGCACCGCTGGGTATTTTGTAATGCACATGTTTATGTATGGTGCAGATACCATTTACTTTGGGTCAGCCCATCCAGCAGATATATTTGTTTTTGGTAGATGCTGTACTAAAGCTGAAGTCCATGAAAACAGCTTGAAATCAATTGAAATACATTTATGTTAATCATTTAGGTTTAATTCCCACTGACCATCAATGTAAGGAGCATTCTTCCCACTGACCACCAATGTGTAAGGAGCATTCTTCTCACTGACCACCAATGTAAGGAGCATTCTTCCCACTGATCACCAATGTAAGGATCATTCTTCCCACTGACCCCCAATGTAAGGAACATTCTTCCCACTGATCACCAATGTAAGGAGCATTCTTCCCACTGACCACCAATGTAAGGAACATTCTTCCCACTGATCACCAATGTAAGGAACATTCTTCCCACTGATCACCAATGTAAGGAGCATTCTTCTCACTGATCACCAATGTAAGGAGCATTCTTCCCACTGACCACCAATGTAAGGAGCATTCTTTCCACTGACCACCAATGTAAGGGACATTCTTCCCACTGATCACCAATGTAAGGAGCATTGTTCCCACTGATCACCAATGTAAGGAGCATTCTTCTCACTGATCATCAATGTAAGGAGCATTCTTCTCACTGATCATCAATGTAAGGGACATTCTTCCCACTGACCACCAATGTAAGGAGCATTCTTTCCACTGATCACCAATGTAAGGAACATTCTTCTCACTGACCACCAATGTAAGGAGCATTCTTTCCACTGACCACCAATGTAAGGGACATTCTTCCCACTGATCACCAATGTAAGGAACATTCTTCCCACTGGCCACCAATGTAAGGAGCATTCTTCTCACTGATCATCAATGTAAGGGACATTCTTCCCACTGATCACCAATGTAAGGAACATTCTTCCCAATGATCAGCAATGTAAGGAGCATTCTTCCCACTGATCACCAATGTAAGGAAATTCTTCCCACTGGCCACCAATGTAAGGAGCATTCTTCCCACTGATCACCAATGTAAGGAGCATTCTTCCCACTGATCACCAATGTAAGGACCATTCTTCCCACTGATCACCAATGTAAGGAACATTCTTCCCACTGATCACCAATGTAAGGAGCATTCTTCCCACTGATCACCAATGTAAGGAACATTCTTCCCACTGATCACCAATGTAAGGAACATTCTTCCCACTGATCACCAATGTAAGGAACATTCTTCCCACTGATCACCAATGTAAGGAACATTCTTCCCACTGATCACCAATGTAAGGAGCATTCTTCCCACTGATCACCAATGTAAGGACCATTCTTCCCACTGATCACCAATGTAAGGAACATTCTTCCCACTGATCACCAATGTAAGGAGCATTCTTCCCACTGATCACCAATGTAAGGAACATTCTTCCCACTGATCACCAATGTAAGGAACATTCTTCCCACTGATCACCAATGTAAGGGACATTCTTCCCACTGATCACCAATGTAAGGAACATTCGTCCCACTGACCCCCAATGTAAGGAGCATTCTTCCCACTGATCACTAATGTAACGAACATTCTTCCCACTGGCCACCAATGTAAAGAGGCATTCTTCCCACTGACCACCAATGTAAGGAGCATTCTTCCCACTGACCACCAATGTAAGGAACATTCTTCCCACTGATCACCAATGTAAGGAACATTCTTCCCACTGATCACCAATGTAAGGAGCATTCTTCCCACTGATCACCAATGTAACGAACATTCTTCCCACTGGCCACCAATGTAAAGAGGCATTCTTCCCACTGGCCACCAATGTAAAGAGGCATTCTTCCCACTGATCACCAATGTAAGGAGCATTCTTCCCACTGACCACCAATGTAAGGAGCATTCTTCCCACTGATCACCAATGTAAAGAGCATTCTTCCCACTGATCACCAATGTAAGGAACATTCTTCCCACTGATCACCAATGTAAGGAACATTCTTCCCACTGATCACCAATGTAAGGAACATTCTTCCCACTGATCACCAATGTAAGGAACATTCTTCCCACTGATCACCAATGTAAGGAACATTCTTCCCACTGATCACCAATGTAAGGAACATTCTTCCCACTGATCACCAATGTAAGGGGCATTCTTCTCACTGATCACCAATGTAAGGAACATTCTTCCCACTGATCACCAATGTAAGGAGCATTCTTCCCACTGACCACCAATGTAAGGAGCATTCTTCTCACTGATCACCAATGTAAGGAACATTCTTCTCACTGATCACCAATGTAAGGAACATTCTTCTCACTGATCACCAATGTAAGGAACATTCTTCTCACTGATCACCAATGTAAGGAACATTCTTCCCACTGATCACCAATGTAAGGAGCATTCTTCCCACTGACCTCCAATGTAAGGAGCATTCTTCCCACTGATCACCAATGTAAGGAGCATTCTTCCCACTGATCACCAATGTAAGGAACATTCTTCCCACTGATCACCAATGTAAGGAGCATTCTTCCCACTGATCACCAATGTAAGGAACATTCTTCCCACTGATCACCAATGTAAGGGACATTCTTCCCACTGATCACCAATGTAAGGAACATTCTTCCCACTGATCACCAATGTAAGGAGCATTCTTCCCACTGACCACCAATGTAAGGAGCATTCTTCTCACTGATCACCAATGTAAGGAGCATTCTTCTCACTGATCACCAATGTAAGGAACATTCTTCCCACTGATCACCAATGTAAGGAGCATTCTTCCCACTGATCACCAATGTAAGGAGCATTCTTCCCACTGATCACCAATGTAAGGAGCATTCTTCCCACTGATCACCAATGTAAGGAGCATTCTTCTCACTGATCATCAATGTAAGGAGCATTCTTCCCACAGACCACCAATGTAAGGGGCATTCTTCCCACTGATCACCAATGTAAGGAACATTCTTCCCACTGATCACCAATGTATGGAGTATAGTCAGATATAGTAATATAGCAGATAATGACAGGGTTCCCTAAACCCTCAAAGTTGTTTCAAGGGTTCCTTTGTGTTTAAAAGGTTGAGAAAGTCTGCTCTTCCCTCTTCCAGTTTGTCCTGCTGTATAGGTAATATAAAGTTTTTATGCAAAAT
Organism: Rana muscosa; assembly: GCA_029206835.1. Classification (NCBI taxonomy): domain Eukaryota; kingdom Metazoa; phylum Chordata; class Amphibia; order Anura; family Ranidae; genus Rana; species Rana muscosa. The sequence continues at coordinate 194,075,714 of JARGYO010005626.1, read as the reverse complement.
GCATGTAATACAGTACATTGTTCATTCCCCGACTTAGTTGGGGTAGGCGGAACACTTTGGTGGGGGTCAACCACGCCCAGTGACCTTTGACCTCTGGGGGAGGTCCCTGTTCAAGAGCCTGGGTCCTAGCCTTGTTCTTAAAGGGAGAACCCTAACCTAATTCATACAAAACTGGATACAATGGGGTTTTTATTTATACCTGTAGAAGATACAGAAGTGAAGCCCCTCACATGTGTAAACTGTGGCCCATTAATAATTGAAGAAAGTCAGCCAGTCAGTTCCTAGAGCCGCTTCTATCACAGAGGAGCCCAAGGCTCAGAATCGGGTCGCAATGAACAGCAACTTTTCTGCATCCTTTTGCTTATGTTGCTGATTGGGAAGTGGAAGGTGAGAGCTGATTGGTTGTCAGTAGTAACACCGTTCGTCTTTAGTCATGAGATCCATGGTCACTGCTGTAAAAGTAATTTGTTTATAACTGGACTCTGTGCTAGAATAGGGCTCAGCAACAATTAAGCAGAGCTCCAGGAATTTTTTATTTTTAGGTTTATTGGAAACACTGCACATCAAATAGGATACCTCTAATGAGGACTATCCTATGCCCAGATCGCTGTTTACTGTAAAAATCGCAGTCAATTGATAGGTCACACAGCGCTGATCTTCCAGTGCTCCTAATTGGGGGTTCCGACTCTCATACAGGGAAGGATTCTGTTTAACCACTTAAGCCCCGGACCATTTGGTAGCTAGAGGACCAGAGGTGAATTCAGAATTTTGCACTGCGCTGCTTTAACTGTAAATTGTGCGGACATGCAATGTTGTACCCAAACGAAATTTGCGTCCTTTTCTTCCCACAAATAGAGCTTTCTTTTAATGGTATTTGATTGCCTCTGCGATTTTTATTTTTTGCGATATAAACGGAAAAAGACCGAAAATTTTGAAAAAAAATGATATTTTCTACTTTTTGTTATAAGAAAAATCGAATAAACTCAATTTTAGTCATACATTTAGGCCAAAATGTATTCAGCCACATGTCTTTAGTAAAAAAAATGTCAATAAGCGTATATTTATTGGTTTGCGCAAAAGTTATAGCGTTTACAAACTAGGGTACATTTTCTGAAATTTACACAGCTTTAAATTTATGACTGCCTATCTCATTTCTTGAGGTGCTAAAATGACAGGGCAGTACAAACCCCCCCAAATGACCCCATTTGGGAAAGTAGACACCCCAAGGAAATTGCTGAGAGGCATGTTGAGCCCATTGAATTTTTTTATTTTTTTGTCCCAAGTGATTGAATAATGACTAAAAAAAAAAAAAAAATTACAAAAAGTTGTCACTAAATGATATATTGCTCACACATGCCATGGTTATATGTGGAATTTCACCCCAAAATACATTTTGCTGCTTCTCCTGAGTACGGGGATACCACATGTGTGGGACTTTTTGGGAGCCTAGCCACGTACGGGACCCCGGAAACCAAGCACCGCCTTCAGGATTTCTAAGGGCGCAAATTTTTGATTTCACTCCTCACTACCTATCACAGTTTCGAAGGCCATAAAATGCCAAAATCGCACAAAACCCCCCCAAATGACCCCATTTTGGAATATAGACACCCCAAGCTATTTGCTGAGAGGAATGGCGAGTATTTTACAGCTCTCATTTGTTTTTGAAAATGAAGAAAGAAAATATATATATATATATATATATATATATTTTTTTTTTTCAATTTTCAAAACTTTGTGACAAAAAGCGAGATCTGCAAAATACTCACAATACCTCTCAGCAAATAGCTTGGGGTGTCTACTTTCCAAAATGGGGTCATTTGGGGGGGTTTTGTGCCATCTGGGCATTCCATGGCCTCCGAAACTGTGATAGGCAGTGAGGAGTGAAATCAAAAATTTACACCCTTAGAAAGCCTGAAGGCGGTGCTTGGTTTTTGGGGTCCCGTACGCGGCTAGGCTCCCAAAAAGTCCCACACATGTGGTATCCCCGTACTCAGGAGAAGCAACAGAATGTATTTTGGGGTGTAATTCCACATATGCCCATGGCATGTTTGAGCAATATATCATTTAGTGACAACTTTGTGCAAAAAAAAAAAAAAAAAAAAATTGTCGTTTTTCCGCAACTTGTGTCAACATATAAAATATTCCATGGACTCGACATGCCTCTCAGTATATAGCTTGGGGTGTCTACTTTCCAAAATGGGGTCATTTGGGGGGTTTTGAACTGTTCTGGCATTTTATACACAACATTAGGAAGCTTACATCCACTCTTCTAACCACTTGAAGACAAAGCCCTTTTTGACACTTTTTGTTTACATGAAAACATTTTTTTTTTTTGCAAGAAAATTATGTTGAACCCCCAAACATTATATATATATTTTTAAAGCAAAGGCCCTACAGATTAAAATGGTGGGTGTTGCATTTTTTTTTTCTACACAGTATTTGCGCAGCGATTTTTCAAACGCATTTTTTGGGTTAAAAAATACACTTTTTTTAATTTTAATGCACTAAAACACACTATATTGCCCAAATGTTTGATGAAATAAAAAAGATGATCTTAGGCCGAGTACATAGATACCAAACACGACATGCTTTAAAATTTCGCACAAACGCGCATTGGCGACAAACTACATACATTTTTAAAAGCCTTTACAGGTTACCCCAGTAGATTTACAGAGGAGGTCTACTGCTAAAATGATTGCCCTCGATCTGACCTTCGCGGTGATACCTCACATGCATGGTGCAACTGCTGTTTACATATGACGCCAGACCGACGCTTGCGTTCGCCATTGGGCAAGAGCAGGGCAGGACAGGGGTGCTTTTTTTTTTTTTTTTTTTTTTTTATTATTAATTTTGCTTTTTTATTTTATTTTTAAATTGTTCCTTCCAAGTATTTTTTTTTTTATCATTTTTATTGTTATCTCAGGGAATGTAAATATCCCCTATGATAGCAATAGGTAGTGACAGGTACTCTTTTTTTGAAAAAACTGGGGTCTTCTAGACCCTAGATTTTTCCTCTGCCCTCAAAGCATCTGACCACACCAAGATCGGTGTGATAAAATGCTTTCCCAATTTCCCAATGGCGCTTTTTATATCCGGGGGGGGGGGGCATTCCCTCCCACTGCTTGTAAAAGCAGTCCAGAGGCTAATTAGCCGCTAGGATTGCTTTTACATGAAAGCCGGCCGCAGGCTGAAAAGAATGATACCAAGATGATACCTAAACCCGCAGGCATCATTCTGGTATAAACATTCAAAGTCCAGCAACATACCAGTACGTTGCTGGTCCTTGTTGGACATGTATTGTAATCTTTTTTTTTTCATGCAGCCAGTTGGCTGAACGAAAAAAGAGATTGATCGGTGGGTATGCCCACCATTAGAATACCGCCCTTCATCCACCCACTTCCAATGATGGGCATACACGCACCATTTATATATGCCGAAGCATGGGGGCATCCTCCCGCAAAAAAGTTATGCCGCACACACATGGTCGGACTTTTCCACGGGCAAGCCTCCGTCGGAATTTCGACCGTATATACGCGGCATTAGGAGCAAAATCGCTCCTCCGCCCCTGCTGCCCCAATGCTTCGGCATATTTGCTTTTTTTTTTTTAACTGTGGTGGTGAAATCACCTCCTACAGCACTGGAGTCGCAGGGATCAGGCCTGTCTCTGCGAACGCTGCAGTTATGTGTGTTTTTGTTTTGTAAGTGACAGTGATCGATCGATACTGCACTTGGGTGGCCTGGGCTGGACGGAGGGGCAAAACGCAGGTGCCAGCAGGTATCTGGGCTGATCCCGCTAACACTGCGTTTTTGGGAACCCTAAACTGCTGGGGACGCTAGTATAGATCTGATCAGATCAGATATTGATCTGTTCAGATACTATACCACTAAGGGGGGTGTATGCTTCACGCGTGGGTGTTAGCGTTACTGGCACTAACCTGACGCTGCCTGGGGTGTGACTCAGACCCTCTCTGACGCTAAAACCTAATTGATATCACCCGCCGGGCGATCAGGGGGTTAAACCTTTATTGGGTTATATACACGGCGGGTGCCCTGACACTATAAAAAGCAAACTAACTAACCAGCGTCACCCGTAACACTTATATGGTGATCACTGGTGAAAGGGTTAACTAGGGGCAATCAGGGGGTTAAAACCTTTATTAGATAATATATGGGGGTACCTGACGCTATAAAAACCTGCGGCGAACCTAAAAAAAATTACCAGCTACCGATCTGCATCACCGACACTAAGACAGCGTTTAGAAAAAAGATTGCTTAGTGATAGTGGTGATAGGGGGTGAAAGGGTTACCTGGGGGGCGATCAAGGGGGTTAAACCTTTATTAGATAATATATTGGGGTACCTGACGCTATAAAAACCTGCGGCGAACCTAAAAAAAATTACTGGCTGCCGATCGGCATCACTGACGCTAAGACAGCGATCAGAAAAATTATCGCTAAGCGACAGTGGTGATAGGGGGTGAAAGGGTTATCTGGGGGGTGATCAGGGGGTTAAACCTTTATTAGGGGGGGTTAGGGGGCTACACTGGACCTAAGACTAAACTTTGGTGACACTTTTACAGTCACAAATGTCACTGATTGCAGTGATCACTAAATAAATGGTCACTGCAATCAGTGACACTGTGACTGGGGGCTGGGGGGGGGGTGATCTGGGGGGGCGATTTATGTCCCTATGTGTCCTAGTGTCAGTGTAGTGTTGTGTGCACTGACCTGATATCTTCTCTTGTACGGCGCTCGGTATATGTGAGCGCCGCACCAGAGATGACATCACTTCCTCCTGCTCCCTCTTTCTGACACAGACAGAGGGGGCATTTCCATTCGCCGGGAGCGATCGCGAGGGGGTGGCCAGAAACGAATGGCTGCCCCCTCATCCCGGAACGCTCCCGGACACTTAGCCACCGCTCACTGTATAGAAGGGGGGTCCGATTGGACCCCCCAACTGTACAAAGGCAATCACGTACACTCTACGTGATTGTGCCTGTCGGTGCCATTCTGCCGACGTATATATACAGTGAGCGGTCGTTAAGTGGTTAACCTGCCCCCTCCTCCTCCTCCCTTGTCCATTTACAGAATGACCTGTATACTGTCAACAGAATACAAGGTGTTTTTGTGAATGGACGAGGGGAGAGGAAAGGGAGGATGAATGAAAGGATACATAAGACCTCACCAAGATTCAAGTAAGAAACATGCTTCTTGTATTTAGACCCTTATTTCACAACCTTTTTTTTTTTTTTTTTTTTTTAACATTGAGGAACTCTGGAAGGAACCCGTTCTAATAATGACTATATCTACAACTCCCTGTACATGAGTGTGATGGTCGTAGGGAAGAATGTTTCTTACATTTGAGGTCAGTGGGAAGAATGACCCCTTTACAGACAGCTATAAAGATTATTGGTGTCAATAGGAACTTATCTAAGAGGCAGAAATTCCTCATTGCTCAGGGAACCCCCAGCAACCTCCTGGATGAGAAGTTGATTTAAACCATGTTTGCTTATACCAGCGTTCAGATTTATGGGTAGTTTTTACGAACATTAGACAACAGGGTGTCAATGTACAATAGCAGGTTGTAGTCTTAAGAAGTTTTAAAATTTTTGTACTCGTATACTGTTATTAGCAAATTAAACTAATTGATATAAAATAATTTATGATATTATTGTGCCAATTGCAGTACATTTAGAAGTGCATATAATTTGGTGCAGACACAACATTTTTAGTCCCATTCGTGCATTTCACACCTCAGATCGGCCCCCAGTGCGTGCATTTCACACCTCAGATCGGCCCCAGTGCATCCATTTCACACCTCAGATCGGCCCCAGAGCATGCTCTTCACACCTCAGATCGGCCCCCAGTACATGCACTTCAGACCTCAGATCGGCCCTAGTGCGTGCTTGTCGACCTCAGATCAGCCCTAGTGTGTGCTTGTCGACCTCAGATCGGCCCTAGTGCCTGCTTGTCGAGCTCAGATCGGACCCAGTACATGCACTTCACACCTCAGATCGGCCCCAGTACGTGCACGTCAGACCTCAGATCGGCCCCCAGTGCGTGCACTTCACACCTCAGATCGGCCCCCAGTGTGTGCACTTCACACCTCACATCGGCCCCCCAGTGCGTGCACGTCAGACCTCAGATCGGCCCCCCAGTGCGTGCACGTCAGACCTCAGATCGGCCCCCCAGTGCGTGCACGTCAGACCTCAGATCGGCCCCCCAGTGCGTGCACGTCAGACCTCAGATCGGCCCCCCAGTGCGTGCACGTCAGACCTCAGATCGGCCCCCCAGTGCGTGCACTTCACACCTCAGATCGGCCCCCCAGTGCGTGCACTTCACACCTCAGATCGGCCCCCAGTGCGTGCACGTCAGACCTCAGATCGGCCCCCAGTGCGTGCACGTCAGACCTCAGATCGGCCCCCAGTGCGTGCACGTCAGACCTCAGATCGGCCCCCAGTGCGTGCACGTCAGACCTCAGATCGGCCCCCCAGTGCGTGCACGTCAGACCTCAGATCGGCCCCCCAGTGCGTGCACGTCAGACCTCAGATCGGCCCCCCAGTGCGTGCACGTCAGACCTCAGATCGGCCCCCCAGTGCGTGCACGTCAGACCTCAGATCGGCCCCCCAGTGCGTGCACGTCAGACCTCAGATCGGCCCCCCAGTGCGTGCACGTCAGACCTCAGATCGGCCCCCCAGTGCGTGCACGTCAGACCTCAGATCGGCCCCCCAGTGCGTGCACGTCAGACCTCAGATCGGCCCCCCAGTGCGTGCACGTCAGACCTCAGATCGGCCCCCCCAGTGCGTGCACGTCAGACCTCAGATCGGCCCCCCAGTGCGTGCACGTCAGACCTCAGATCGGCCCCCCAGTGCGTGCACGTCAGACCTCAGATCGGCCCCCCAGTGCGTGCACGTCAGACCTCAGATCGGCCCCCCAGTGCGTGCACGTCAGACCTCAGATCGGCCCCCCAGTGCGTGCACGTCAGACCTCAGATCGGCCCCCCAGTGCGTGCACGTCAGACCTCAGATCGGCCCCCCAGTGCGTGCACGTCAGACCTCAGATCGGCCCCCCAGTGCGTGCACGTCAGACCTCAGATCGGCCCCCCAGTGCGTGCACGTCAGACCTCAGATCGGCCCCCCAGTGCGTGCACGTCAGACCTCAGATCGGCCCCCCCCAGTGCGTGCACGTCAGACCTCAGATCGGCCCCCCAGTGCGTGCACGTCAGACCTCAGATCGGCCCCCCAGTGCGTGCACGTCAGACCTCAGATCGGCCCCCCCAGTGCGTGCACGTCAGACCTCAGATCGGCCCCCCAGTGCGTGCACGTCAGACCTCAGATCGGCCCCCAGTGCGTGCACGTCAGACCTCAGATCGGCCCCCAGTGCGTGCACGTCAGACCTCAGATCGGCCCCCAGTGCGTGCACGTCAGACCTCAGATCGGCCCCCAGTGCGTGCACGTCAGACCTCAGATCGGCCCCCCAGTGCGTGCACTGCACACCTCAGATCGGCCCCCCAGTGCGTGCACGTCAGACCTCAGATCGGCCCCCAGTGCGTGCACATCAGACCTCAGATCGGCCCCCAGTGCGTGCACGTCAGACCTCAGATCGGCCCCCCAGTGCGTGCACTGCACACCTCAGATCGGCCCCCCAGTGCGTGCACTGCACACCTCAGATCGGCCCCCCAGTGCGTGCACTTCACACCTCAGATCGGCCCCCCAGTGCGTGCACGTCAGACCTCAGATCGGCCCCCAGTGCGTGCACGTCAGACCTCAGATCGGCCCCCCAGTGCGTGCACGTCAGACCTCAGATCGGCCCCCCAGTGCGTGCACGTCAGACCTCAGATCGGCCCCCCAGTGCGTGCACGTCAGACCTCAGATCGGCCCCCCAGTGCGTGCACGTCAGGCCTTTAACAATGTACTTCTCTACTTTGTTTCAATTATATATTTAACAGATCAAAAAGAAAGTATTTTGCTAATATACCTGTTTAATAAGAGCAAGAAATACCTTTTGATCCTGCCAGAAATCCAGGAATGTATCAGAAAATGTGTTGGGACTACTGAATGCCTCCCCAGTTTTATGGTGATGGTGGTGCTCTGTAGTTATAACAGAACATGCTTTCTGCCCTGGGGTGACAACACTGCTCCCCCAAAGATTAGTGAATTTGCAGTTTCACCCCGTGACAGGAAGTGTTACTGGCAGGTTCCCCAGGTGGGGGAAAAAAATGCAAAAAAAAAAGACGAAAAAACGAATGCAGCCACCAAAAATGAGGACAGGTAAACGGCAATATATTTGTTTTGTGTTCTTGGGGTCAGATATGCGTATATACTTCAAGTTAAATAATATACTTTAAAAAAATAAAAACACTACTACATTATGTTACATTCTTATGTTATATCTATTGATATATTTATGGATCTCTCAATCTGTCTATTGATTTGTCAATGGATCTCTGTTACATTCCCAATGAGGAATCGAATCTGTTGACCTGTCGGTCCCAGCTGAATGGCAGGGGTGGATTGTTGCTTCTTGTTGATAAACTGGGCCTGGCTGTAAATTTTGTGGGAGGTGGCTCTATTACTTGTTTTATAGCAATGCAGAATTAAAGAGGCAGTCTTTCTCTTTCCAGGGTATAATCCAGAAAATAGTGGACAGTCACAAAGTGAAGTGCGTGGCCTCGTACGGAATACGATTGAGTCACCTGCGCTCCGAGGAGGTTCATTGGCTGCACCCGGACATGGGCGTGTCTCATGTGAGAGAGAATTATGAGCAGGCTCATCCGCCTGATGAGTGGAAGTAAGTTAAATGGTCCTCTACCCCTGATTGCGCTATAAAAACATTTTTTAACATATAATGTAAAATTGATATTATAAACACTGGACCAGAATAGATAAATGCATATTTGGCAAGGTTGAATAAAGACACCATGGTGCCCATCTAGTTCACAGTGGTGTGTGTGTGTGTGTGTGTGTGTCAATAGTAAATCCCATATCCCTGTATGTTGCCATCATTAAGATGCTCATCTAATAGTTTTATTGAAACTATCGACGCTCCCTGCTGATACCACTGCTTGTGGAAGGGAATTCCACATCCTTACCGCTCTGGCAGTAAAGAAGCCTCTACGCAGTTTAAGGTTAAACTGCTTCTCCTCCAGTTTCAATGAATGGCCTGCGTGTCTTTTTAAACTCCCTCCCACTGAAACGTTTTTTTTTTTCCCCTATGCTAGGGGGTCACCAATAATGTATTTGTATAATATTATCATATCTCCTCTTAAGCGTCTCTTCTCCAGAGAGAATACGTTTAATGTTTGTAGTCTTTCCCCATAGCTGAGATCCTCCAGTCCCTTTATTAGCTTTGTTGCCATTCTCTGGACTCTCTCTCCAGTTGCAGTACATCCTTCCTGAGGACTGGTGCCCAGAACTGGGTGGCATACTTAAAGCGGAGGTCCACCCAGAAAAAAAATACATTAAAAATCCTAAGAAAAAAAATTATAGAAAAAAAATAATAATTATACTCACCCGAAATGCCTGTTGCTATGCGGAAGTCCCCTAATCTGTCTTCTGCTGTGCCTCTTCCTTGTCCTCGGATTGAGAACTTCCGTTTCCTCTTCTTGTGAATGGGGTGCGCTGCCTTCTGGGAACTGTGTGTGTCCCAGGAGGCAAGCCGCCCATTCACAAAGCGCCGTGCGAGTGGCGCATGCGCAGTAGGAAACGGGCAGTGAAGCCGTAAGGCTTCACGGCCTGTTTCCCTTAGTCAGGATGGAGGAGCCGGGAGCCTGGCAGCAGTGATCGATCGCCGTGGCAGGACCGACATCGCGGGCGAGTAGGACAGGTAAGTGTCCTTATTAAAAGTCAGCAGCTACACTGTTAGTAGCTGCTGACTTTAAAAAAATAAAAAAAAATACACGCTGCACCTCCGCTTTAAGATGCTGCCTGACCAGAGTCTTGTAGAGTGGGAGAATTATTGTTTTATCTCTGGAGTGAATGCCCTTTTTATTAATGCATGCTAAAATTCTGCTGGCTTTGCTTGCTGCAGCTTGGCATCGCATGCCATTGCTGAGCCTGTCATCTACTAGGACCCCCAGGTCCTTTTCCATCCTTGATTCCCCCAGATGATCACCCTCTAGCGAGTAACTTGCGTTTGTCTTTTTAACACCCAAATGCATTACTTTATATTTTTCAATATTAACCACCTCGCGCCCGCCGTACGAGAATATACGGCCGCAAGGTGGTTGTCAAATGCCGGGAGGCCGTTAATATACGGCCTCCTCTATTTGGCCACTGGGGGGCGCGCGAGCGCCGCCGGCGGCGCGCGCACGTGCCCGGCGCTTCACTGCAATGCCGATGCGCGTGCCTGGCGGCCGCGATGTCCGCCAAGCACCCGCGATCGGCGGTTACAGAGACAAAGACATGGATCTCTGTGTGTAAACACAGAGATCCATGTCCTGTCAGGGAGAGGAGACCGATGCTGTGTCCCTTGTACATAGGGACACAGATCGGTCTCCTCCCCCAGTCAGTCCCCTCCCCTCACAGTAAAAATCACTAATAGGGAACACATTTAACCCCTTCCTCGCCCCCTAGTGTTAACCCCTTCCCTGCCAGTCATATTTATACAGTAATCAGTGCATATTTATAGCACTGTTCGCTGTATAAATGTGAATGGTCCCAAATTAGTGTCAAAAGTGTCCGATGTGTCCGCCATAATGTCGCAGTCACAAAAAAATCACTGATCGCCGCCATTACTAATAAAAATATTTTTTTATAAAAATGCCATAAAACTACCCCCTATTTTGTAAACGCTATAACTTTTGCGCAAACCAATCAATAAACGCTGATTGCGATTTTTTTTTTTTACCAAAAATATGTAGAAGAATACGTATCGGCCTAAACTGAGGAAAAAAATATTTAAAAAAATAAAAAAATTGGGATATTTATTATAGCAAAGTGTAAGAAATATTGCTTTTTTTTCAAAATTGTCGCTCTATTTTTGTTTATAGCGCAAAAAATAAAAACCGCCGAGGTGATCAAATACCACCAAAAGAAAGCTCTATTTGTGCGAAAAAAAGGACGTCAATTTTGTTTGGGAGCCACGTCGCACGACCGGGCAATTGTCATTCAAAGCGTGACAGTGCTGAAAGCTGAAATTTCGCCTGGGCAGGAAGGGGGTATATGTGCCCAGTAAGGAAGGGGTTAAACCTAATTTGTCATGTAGTTGCCCAACCCATTATTTTTTTTTAGGTCTTGTTGTTGGGTTTCCACATCTTAGTGTAATTGCCGTGCTGAGCTTTGTGAATGAATAAATGAGTGACTTGTATAGCGCTACATATGCGAACTGAATTGCCTCAAGGCGCTTTTTGCAGCCAGTGTCTGCTTGGCTGGTGCGGTCATTAACCCCGTAGGATCTCGACGCACTTGGGACACACATTTGTACACATATACATACTGGGCCAATTTGGACAAGATCCAATTAACCTACCAGCATGTCTTTGGAGTGTGGGAGGAAACTGGAGTACCCAGAGGAAACCCACACAGACACAGGGAGAACATGCCAACTCCAGGCAGATGGTGTCGGGATTCGAACCAGCGACCCTTTTGTTGCTGGGTGAAAGTGCTAACCACTACACCACTGTATCGTCAGCAAACACGGAGGTTGAGCTATTTATCCCATCCTCTATATCATTTATGAATAAATTAAACCAAATTTGGTCCCTGGACAGATCCTTGGGGGACCCCACTTACCACACCGGACCATTCTGAGTACTCGCCATTTATCACCACCCTTTGGACATGCCCCTGTAACCAGTTTTTTCTATCCTGGTACATACCCTATGGTCCATGACGACAGACCTCCATTTGTAAAGTAAACCTTTATGGGGGACTGTATCAAATGCCTTTGTAAAATCCAGATATACCATGTCTGCGGGCTTTCCTTTATCTAGATGGCAGCTCACTTCCTCATAGAATGTTAACAGGTTGGTCTGGCAAGAACGAGCCTTCATAAATCAATGCTGATTACTACTAATGATACTGTTTTCATCAGCAAATTCTTGGATAATAGTCCCTTATCACCCCCTCCAATAGTTTACAAACTATTGATGTTAGACTGACTGGCCTGTAGGTCCCAGGGATATATCTCTGGCTTTTTTTTTCCTTTTTTTTTTTTTTTTTTACAACGTTGGCCTTTCCTCCAATCAGCTGGTACCATTCCCGTCAGTAAATTGTCCATAGAAATTAGGAACAATGGTCTGGCTATCACCTGACTGAGTTCTTTTAGGATTCTTAGGTGTAAGCCTTCTGATCCTGGTTGAAGCAGCACGAGTGACCTTCCTAGAATACAGCGTTCAGGTAGGTTTTACCATGTATTAAGACACAGCCGATCTGTGAACAATTCCAACCTAGCAATCCCTCTGCCCGTCGGACAGCAAAATTAATCCCTCCCATGTGATAGAGATTTAATCTGAAAAGCATTTTCATTCTCTAGTCTGTTTTATGTAAATCCTGTATTTTAAGTTGCACAAATCCCCCAACAAACACGCACTTATCTGCATTCGACGATTCTTCATGCCAAGCGAGGAAATGAAAATGCACAGCAGATAGTGGTAGACGGTTCTGTGTGTTCGCTGTAATTAGATTGATCTGGAACTGTAATGTTTCATATTAATGAATGTCTGACTTGTTCTTGGCAAGAGGAATGGCGATAGGGGGTGGCAGGCTGTATTAATATTATGTCCTTCGTGTTGGAAGCAGATGGTAAAAAAAAAAAACAAGATTGTAAATTCTGACTGAATGTAAAAAATACCACACTTCACTTTTCTTTATGCTTTAATGTTTTAACAGAGCGAGAAAATAAAATATGTAAAGCGAATTGATTTACTGTGCAGTAAAAAGCAAGGTCTGATTATTACATCATGGCTCCTTCCCATTTTACAAATTGAGACATTGACATTAAAGCTGTGCTGCCTGTGGATAAAAAGTTAGGATTGTCTTGTACCGGAGTTGACAAGAGGTCTTTCCTTGCGCCTCCTGTCCTGCACCCCCTGGAATTGGTGACAGGGTGTAGAACAGGGGTTCTCAACTGTTCTAGTGCCGTGACCCCTTTTGATAAAATTATTTTCCCAAGTTGTGGGGACCCCTATCAGTAAAATGTATTTTCGTAGCATGGGTGGTCAGCACCTAAGGCAAAACAAGTAATTTGCGCCCCTAACCCACGGACAGTCCCTTCCACTCGTACAGTATTAAAACTCCTTATGGTACATTTTAGGATGTACCACTCTTTATCTTTGTTCTCCTTTCTTTCCCTTTTATCTATCTCTATCCTAATTCCCCCCCCCCCACCCCCCCCACCCTCTCTCTAACCGTCTTTCTTGTTCTTTCTCTCCCTTTTTCTTTGTTCCTTCCCCTCTTTTCCTCAACCTGCCGTGTATTCTCTATTTTTATTCCTTCTGTTACTCCTTGGTGGGGGGAGTTGGGATCGGTGGCAGTGCTGGCGGGGAGTTGGGATCGGTGGCAGTGCTGGCGGGGAGTTGGGATCAGTGGCAGTGCTGCAGGGAGTTGGGATGAGTGGCAGTGCTGGGGGGAGTTCTGATCGGCCAACTTGGGTGCTCTTGATCAAGGGCATCTGCTGATCTGAGAACTGTAGTGGGGACTTTTAATGGCAACTATAATCACAGGTAGTGTTACTTACTCACTGTGTCTGACTGTGTCTCTGACTTTGTGGTGTCTCGTAGAAGTGACACCTATGCCAAAATCAGGAGATAGGGTCTCCACCAGTCCCTCCCACTTCACATTCCTCACCAGTCAGCTGACTTCTAGTCTCTGCCCCCCAGCCATGCTGTAAACTGAATGGGTAGCTGCGAAGAGGCTGAGTTGGCGGCCGCGGTCTCCAGGAACAGCCCAGCTGGGTGGCCACAGGCTCCAGGGACAGCCCCGCTGGGCGGCCACAAAAAAGCTGGGAGAGCGGTGCGGGCTTCAGGAACAGCCCAGGATTCGTGACCCCTGGCAAATCATAGTTCGACCCACCCAGGTTGAGAACCACTGGTGTAGAAAGAGAAAGAGTGGCATAGTAATAAGTCCAGATGACTGTCTGGATATTGCTGGAATGCTGTGGATGCAGGACTGGAACGTGTGCAGAATACGGTCACACACATGGAGCACAGGAGCTCTCAGATACGGGAAATCGAATTTCTTCGATGGGGCACTCACACGGTAGGAATTTCCGATGGAAAAAGTCTGTCAGACTATTTCCATTGGAAATTCCGATCGTGTGTACAAGGCATAACATTCCCAGGCTCTTCCAGAGGGATTGTGACATTCACCTCCACCTTTGTGCCGTAATGCAAGTATATTTTGTAGAGAACCCCCCCTTATGTTATAAAAGGGCGGTTTTCTGTAGTCCAGGAAAATAGAAATGGGCAATACTGATAACTTTTTTTGAGATTTTAGGGGAGCAGCTCTGCTTAGGCAAGGAAGTTTTATAGGGATTTTTGGCAGGTTAGAACAATTTTTTTGCAGAGATGTACGGTCTGTAGGGTGAGGGTAGAATCGGGGGTTGTGGAAAACTCCAACACTACCTGGACGTGTCAGAATGGCCTGGATTTCGGCTGCCTTTTGCTTTTTACTGGCAGCAGTGTTATTCGTCTGACGGTTCCTTTTTTAAAGAGCAGGCTAAAATTCAAAACGTTATAACTTTATCAGGCTGTATATTAGAAGGGCATTAGTGGAAGTCAGGTCGCACACAATCGGTGGTTTTCAGTATTGACTCAACTGTGATATCTCTGGTAACACCATATATTGTAAAAACATGTCGTGTTCTATGGCGTTCATGTTGATTTGTTTCTGCTTTTGCAGGTATGAGCTGAGGATTCGCTATTTGCCCAAAGTATTTGTCAACCAATTCGCAGAGGATAAGCCGACCTTAAATTTCTTCTATCAGCAGGTAGGTGACCTCTGGGGGATGAATTATGTATGGAACAGTAAACTCTGCAGATCGCTACTCTGCAGTGGGTTTAGTCGGGCGCCATTGCCTGGAGCGAAGTAGGCTTGTGTATTCAATGCGACCTTTCAGTTAATAGAAAACCAGCCTGTTCTGTAGGTGTATCTCTGCTTGCTTTTCACGCACTACCTCATCTGTTTTCCTGTGCAGCAGACACTCTGCCATTTCCTTTCTAAAGGGATGAGAAAAAGAAAGCTGCCAGAGACCCGTTAATAGGGAACTAGCTCCTTAACTTTCTGAGAATATTGAGAAATTATGGATGATCGCCACGTGATCGTTTATTGTGTTCAGCGATATAATTAAAGAGGAACTTCAGGTTATGTATTCCTGCAGCTTCCTTCAATGATCCGGGCTGATCACGGCTGGCACAAAAACAAAAGAACGGGAGTGCTGGATCCAAATTGAGTATAGTAAAGTTTATTTCATAAAATAAAATAGCACACTTACACTTGGGAATCTCTTGAGTAATATGGGTGAGAGTTAGAGAGCTCAAGCACATCGCACAGGGAGGTTGTGAAGAGCAGCGGTAGACGATCCTGATGCTGGCTGCATGGAGACCCATTCAGAATGACTGGCTGTGTATACACATAGAGCGGCATCTGCCACCACCATAGCTCCTCATGGCCAAACATTGTCAAAGGACGAGGCAGTAACGCATTTCGAGGGTGCTTCCTTTTTGTCAAAGGTTTGACAAAGGGAACACCCTCGAAACATGTTACCGCCCATCCCTTGACATAGTGTTTGTAATATTCCATAATACAGGCAGTCCCCGAGTTACGAACACCCGAGTTATGAACGACTCCTACTTACGAACGGCATCAAATGCCAGCCACTTGTGCTCCATGCTGGTCCTGGATACCTTCGAACACCTCCGGATCACATCCCACACTGCCGTACTACGCCCTAGATAACATAACAAGCGCCCAGAACATCCCACATCCATGCACAGGCAGCAGTTACGCTTACAAACACTTCCGAATGCAGTGTTGCGACTTATGAACAACTTCGACTTACGAAAAACCTACAGTCCCTATTGTGTTCGTAACTTGGGGTCTCCCTGTACAACAGTACATTTGAGTTATACTGTATTATACTATATAATTATATTATTGTACAACCCCAAAGCAACAGTCCACACAATTGGCAGCAACATCGAAGGTCTTGCTTTGCTCAACTTTTCTTGGAGCCGATATGGCGCAATAAACCTTATTGACTCAATGGCAACAATGCCGTCGGACAATAAAATTGTTGCTACTATGAAGTACTTGCATGTGGAACACTTTATCTGTATTTCCAATGAAAGTGTCACGCTGCCTTCATGAATTTGACGGACAGCTTCCGCCAGTATCCACACCTCCCAGTAATGTGTGGGAAATGCCTTACTGATTCGTCCTGAGTCTTTATGGCTGTCTGATCTTTAGTCATGCTTTTATTTGATGTGACCACGGGAGAGCATTGGCTCCAGGCAGATCATGTACAAACCTTTACTGGCAAGTTTTTTTCTGAACTATAGCTCTACTTTTAGATTGCTAATTCATTTTACAATGTCCCTTCTGCTAAATGTATTAGTGGAATTGTCCAGAATTCTAAACGTATTATCAGTAGTGTGTAATGTCTGTACTTGTCTTACTTTTGTTTCCGAGGACATGAATTTCATTTCTGCATCTTCACGTGAGTGTGCCGATTTTCTGCATCTTCACATGATTGTGCCGATTTTCTGCATCGTCACGTGAGTGTTGCGATTTTCTGCATCGTCACGTGAGTGTTGCGATTTTCTGCATCGTCACGTGAGTGTTGCGATTTTCTGCATCGTCACGTGAGTGTTGCGATTTTCTGCATCGTCACGTGAGTGTTGCGATTTTCTGCATCGTCACGTGAGTGTTGCGATTTTCTGCATCGTCACGTGAGTGTTGCGATTTTCTGCATCGTCACGTGAGTGTTGCGATTTTCTGCATCGTCACGTGAGTGTTGCGATTTTCTGCATCGTCACGTGAGTGTTGCGATTTTCTGCATCGTCACGTGAGTGTTGCGATTTTCTGCATCGTCACGTGAGTGTTGCGATTTTCTGCATCGTCACGGGATTGCGTCGATTTTCTGCATCTTCACGTGATTGCGTCGATCTTTCTGCATCTTCACATGATTATGCTGATCAATTTTTACTGGACACATCTCCCGGGCCTCTGCTCAGCCTGTGCGACACTGACTTGGGGCATATCATCTGAATGAGACCTGACAGGAATTGCATACATTTTACCATGCCAAGGCCATGCTGCAGTGCAGAATTTATTTAAATGAACAGTGTGTGGGTTTGTTAGGAGTCTCTTTCATTGGCGCTTTCAATTATGTGCACAAAAGCTTACAGAGAACCAGTCAGAACTGGACTGATGTGGGAATCTGAATATTAAAGCAGTTATAAAGCCTAAACATTGTTTAACCTAAAGTGGACCTTCACCCTCCTGCAGCATTCTCCTCCTCTCCATCCGGCCCCCCTCTGCAGCACAGATTACAGTTTTTTTTTTGTTTACTTGCCTTCTTTTCGTGCTAAAAGCCTCGGCCTGCCCCCCATCTTTTGGCGCCCATATATGCGGATGACGCTGATGCCCCGGTGCCTTCTGGGATGCATGAGGTGCAGTCCCATTCAGTAAGGAGGAGGTGTTGGGACCAGCACGCCTACCAAAAAACAAAAAAGGACCAAGCAAAATTCCAAAGCTCTACTTACCGACCAGCCTGCGACTAACTAGATTGACCTATCTAACAGTATGTGTTTAAAACAGGGGTATTGCAATTGCATGCGTAAGCTACAGAGCCCCGCCGAGGCACCCTGGTATCTGTAGTCCTATCTCTAACTTATAGGAGGCTCCACAGTGGAAGCACTTGCATTCTGAGATAGATGAAAGCAGATGGACTAGCATGCCTACACCCGGAAGAGCCAGCAGCTGTCAGGAGGAAACATGGCAGAGCCGGACCCATGCAGCAGCTTCAGAGAAGAGATCCCAACAGCTTAACAATGGATCCACTGGCTAGTTGAGTATCCTTACTGTGCAGAACACAGTATCAGTAAGCAGGGGCAAACAACTATTAAGGGGGATGGGAAATTCCTCTTTAATTCATTCATTCATTGAGGTAAAAAAAAGTTTAAAGCAGTTATTAAAGCCCAACTCCGGGCAAATAGAAAATTATCCCTAAAGCCATAGACGTTTTAAATCTTGGCTGGTTCAGCAAGGACCGGCTGAAATTCAAACCATGTATTGGGAAGTCTGAATGTACCCAAGTTGATTTGATTAATTAACTTTGGTACAAACAGCCTGTTGGATTTTACAAGCGATTATGGTCAGCAGCTATAGCTGCTAGCAGTAATCACTGTGTTCTCCTGGGATAGAACACAATGGCTCCACGGGAAGGATTCTCCCATCAACACTGACTGTGTTGATGGGGGAATAGAGCTATTTTCTTTCTTGAAACTTGTGGTTGCAGGAAAGAAAATCGCTCCATCTATGGCGGGGTTTGCAATGGGGCTGTGCCCACACTGCAAGGGCTAACTTCTTATTTATGTCTAAGGAAGTCTTAACAGGAAATTAATTATCTGATCCGTCGCCGCTCCTCCCTGCAGCTAGGCCAGTCCCTGAAGCTTCTGGACCCTTGCACTTTAGTGGTCCAGTGTGTTGGCATCATCAAAACCAGGGCAGGGTCCATAGCCCTGCTCTGGACATGACGCCAAGGGAAGTCCACTTTCAGATCATGGCGGAGCGGCACAGCCCCACTGCAAGGGCTAATTATTTGTTTTGCCTTGACTTGGGCTCAAAGTTATGCAAATGGACTTATAAGAGCAAACTCTCTCTGACTCAATAAGGACATAAGGTGGCATAACAGCACAGTCTCCTTAAGACTTTGTAAGCGCCGATACGAGATAACAACTGCTATTTCAGAGTACTGTACCTAAATAGCTATTTTTTCTTAGATTCTGTCCATCTCTCACAGTGAAGTTTAGGGTAGATCTGGATACACAAACAGTTGGTGAGATCTCTGGGCTGGCACCACATGCAGGAGGCTGGGAGAGTCCTAGGGCTGGCACCAGAGTCAGGAGGCTGGGAGAGTCCTAGGGCTGGCACCAGAGTCGGGAGGCTGGGAGAGTCCTAGGGCTGGCACCACAGGCGGGAGGCTGGGAGAGTCCTAGGGCTGGCACCACAGGCGAGAGGCTGGGAGACGATAAAGAAAAAAGAGGGGCAAACCAGCCTAGTGCATTATCCTTGGGTGGAGTTTATTAAAAGTGAATAAAAGAATATTACTTACAAACATACGTGGATAATTTGCAATGAAAGATTCCACAAAAAGCAGCAATGCGTCTGAACCGAACCCACTCCAGTGAGTCACAGAGGGATTGACAGGGATCGCTAGGTCCTAGGGCTGGCACCCACAGGCGGGAGGCTGGAAGAGTCCTAGGGTGGCACCCACAGGCGGGAGGCTGGAAGAGTCCTAGGGCTGGCACCCACAGGCGGGAGGCTGGAAGAGTCCTAGGGAAAGATATGTACCGCTTTAAGCAGGAACTTGTGATACAGTCCTTGCGAATAGACTTTAAAGTTGATGTTACCTCAACATTTCTTATTTCTCAATACATGTCTGTTGTACCATGTACTTGTATTAAAAAGTCTCCTGTTCTCTTTGTATATCTTCCTGTGTGTGAAATACCTGGTGAATCCTGCCAGTACCACTGCTTTTCTATTTTAAACTGACCACGCCAGGGCATAGGAGCACATTGCAGCATGGTCAGTTTGCTTTTTTGCATTCTACTTGGGAGCTCAGCCTGCCTTGTACGGCAGTGATCAGACTTCTGCTGGCATGCCCCCCTGTGCAGCTCTTCACTGGGAAAATCACTGTACTGCTTTTTCTCTGCCTCCTGTTGTCCTGCACAACTCTTCACAGTGTATTTCTGTCTGCATTTTACACTGGACTCTGCCTGTTCAAGCTCATGTGGATAATGTAAATTCATTGGTTCCTATGCCTGTGCTGCCTTGCTGTGAACTTTCCGTAATGCAGTACACACCAAACTGGATGGCATCCCCTGTGCTTAATCATGTGACCTGCTTCCTTGTCACATGACCACACGTTGCTTGATGTGTTGGTTTTACCTTGTGTGAATGAGGACACTTCCTGCTTGCCTACTTGGCATCCTGCACCCTGAGGAACTACCTGCTCTGGGGTGTGTTAAACATGTTCTCTTATGTGTCATGTTCACTTTAATAGGATATGAAGCGCCCACTGCCACCCTCCTTCTCCACTCTTTGGCTCGTTCACTGGTGAGGAAGGAGCGTGTGGTCTCTTCCATGCCTGTACCCCCTGGGTTGCAGAGGTTAGGCACACTTAGTTTCCTTACAGGTCTTTGCAGCGATCCCCTCAGTGTTGGTGTCTGTTCCTAGTGTGTAAGGACAAAAGTCTCTATGCCCCAAGTAACTCCAAGATCCACACCAGTATATCACTCCAACGTAGAGCTTTATTTTCTTATGCATGAAAGGAGAAAGGTGTTAGGAAGACAGATGGAATTCAGGCACTCCTGGCTTCGTCGCCACTCGATCCCAAGTGGGTACAGCCCACCTGGACAGTCACCCAATGGCACCAGCAGCCGGCGTGTAGCTCGAACAGTCAATTTAGTTCCCTAATGGATGCGTCTAGGAGATCCTCTGCCACAGGATCTATAGTGCCCCAAACCTCCTGATGGTCCAGATGTTAGGCCCCTGGTTTCCGGATAGATGATATCCCTCTGTAGAGTTACTGGGCCCCTTCCTTCACTGTGATTTTCTCACCAGTCCTTCGGAACAGTCCTCCCCCAGCCTCCTCTTCCAGAAACGGCTCCCCTCGCAAGGCAGCACCCTGGGATTCTTCCTCTTGAAGTGGGCTCCAGCTAAAGGTGCTGGGCCCAAAGCTAAAGTCGCAGTCCCAGGACTAAAGGTGCCTGGGACTGAGGCACACGTGGCCCCATGGCCTGGAGGGCCATGCACTCGAAACTGGACTCCACACACGGGTACAGGTCCCTGGGGTGGCAACTCGACTCCCACTCTCCCCGGCGTCTGCCCATTTTGTACCCCCTCCCGGCATGCACAGCAGGTACACCACACTCACCGTACAGCTGCCGAGAGGAGACACCAAATCGCTGCCCCATCACCTGTAGTTCAATCCTGAGTACAGATGACAGCGCCACCCATACTTCTTAGGGGAACTGCACACCAGGTGAAATAGGAACAAGACAGAGTCCAGCAATTGAAAAGATTTGAGTCAACTATCACTCAAATCACCCCTAAATTTAGTATAGCAGTCCCTAAATTTGGAACCCCCGCTACAGATAATTTAAGGGCCAGGCTTGAAACGTTGAAAATTACAGGGCAGTAATGATTTTCAGCTTCTGATACCTCCTTCTGTGTTGTTCTTCCATCTGGCTATGTCCTCGTCTCGGGGTCCATGTGATCAGCTGTGCTGTTTGCCTGAGCCATTATTATATTTCAGGAACTGCACTCAGTACAACCCCCCCCCACCCCACCCCCCACCCATGTGATTTTCTTTGAATATGATCATTAAACGAGTGTCCTTGAATAGCTGATGTTCCATGGAAGTATATTGTTGTATGTGTGGATGATTTGTAACTAAATATTTCAGAAAAATAAAAAAGCGACCTATGTGGAAAACGAAACGGGAACATATTTGTATTAAGATTTCTTCATGGGGGTAAAGCTGAATTTTAAGGCAGTCACTGAATGCTAATGCTGTTCGCAGGGTGGATTTGGTTTAAATCACTAGTAAAAAGGCTAGATTTAAATCAACTTGATTTATAAATCATTTTTAAAGAGCAACTGTTATTTCTGACCCGCCGTTGGCTCGTCCTCTGACCCGCCGTTGGCTCGTCCTCTGACCCGCCGTTGGCTCGTCCTCTGACCCGCCGTTGGCTCGTCCTCTGACCCGCCGTTGGCTCGTCCTCTGACCCGCCGTTGGCTCGTCCTCTGACCCGCCGTTGGCTCACCGACATTCCCATTCAATTTAATAGGATGGCTGGTGATGCAGCAGTGACACAACAAGATGAGGGGACGTGGTGGCAGCAGGTGAGTGGATGCCCGCTAACAGGCGCTGCCATGGTAGATCTGAAACGACAGGTGCTCTGTAGGCCTCCTCCACACTGGACGTTAAAATAACGTTATAAAAACGGCAATAGCTTTGCAGTGAGTTTTTCAACTTTTTTCAGTTTTTTTGCGTTTTTTAGCGTTGGCGGTTTTTTTTTTTTTTTTCAATGGACCAAAAATGTTAAACTCTGGTGAGCGATGTTTTTGAGCGTTTATCAGCGTTAAAGCGTTTTTACAGCTGAAAAGGTCTCTCAGAACCCACTCGTGTGTTTGTTTTTTGGTTTTTGGTTTTTTTTACTGCTCAAAAATGCCACTGCCCAAAACTGCTAACAGCCTATGTGTGTATGAAAACGCAGGATAAAATGGAGAGTTTGACTGTAGAGAAAAACGTCTACAACCAAAAACAGCTGCTGTAAAAACGTCAAAAGTCCAGTGTGCATGAGGCCTTAAATGTAAGGACTCATTCTTACTGGTAGTTAGAATCTTTAATATTTGCAAACAAAATGAAGGTTTCCTATTTAGAATAATAAGCTGTCAGGTTAGTAAAACGACGATATCAGAACTGATTTAATCATACAGTTTTTAGTGTACATAGATTTGAAAAACCAATGGGATAAAGGAATATTACTGAACTTTGTTTTATCTCATGGTTACTGTGAAATTGTGTGAATGCATCAATGCAGAGCTTTGATTCATTGAATGAGTTTACCAAAATTGTAAATATTGCAGAATATACAGCCTCGTGCTTCATAACTAAGCTCCATTTCATGCCGAATAAACTAAATTATTAACCACTTAAACCCCGGACCATTTTGTTGCTAAAGGACCAAGCCCCTTTTTGCGATTCGGCACTGCGTCGCTTTAACTGACAATTGCGCGGTCATGAGACGGTGGCTCCTATACAAAATTGACGTCCTTTTTTTTCCCCACAAATAGAGCTTTCTTTTGGTGGTATTTGATCACCTCTGCGGTTTTTATTTTTCGCGCTATAAACAAAAATAGAGCGACAATTTTGAAAAAAATTCAATATTTACTTTTTTTCCTTCAGTTTAGGCCGATACGTATTCTTCTACATATTTTTGGTAAAAAAAAACCCACAATAAGCGTTTGGTTTGCGCAAAAGTTATAGCGTCAACAAAATAGGGGATAGTTTTATGGTATTTTTATTAATAATTTTATTTTTTATTAGTAATGGCGGCGATCTGTGATTTTTATCGTGACTGCGACATTATGGCGGACACATCGGACACTTTTGACACTATTTTGGGACCATTGTCATTTTTACAGCGATCAGTGCTATAAAAATGCACTGATTACTGTGAAACTGACACTGGCAGTGAAGGGGTTAAGTGTGACCTAATGAGTGATTCTTACTGTGTGGGGGCGTGGCTTGACATGTGACGTCATTGATCGTCGTTCCCTATGACGGAACAGACGATCAGTGACAGTTTGTTTACACTTACCTCTCCCTGTTCTTCAGCTCTGTGACCCGATCGTGGGACACCTGTGGCGATCGGGTCCGCGGGTGCGGTCACGGAGTACCCGTTAGGGTCGCAAGCACGCCGGCAGCAGATGCTCGCGATCCACGGCCCCGCGCACATTAAAGGGGACATGCCTGTACGCCAATGTGCCTAGCCGTGCCATTCTGCCGACGTATATCGTCGTGCTGCGGTCGGTAAGCGGTTAATGTATCTTAAATAGAAAACTTGCTTTAGATTTTTACTCCAAAAACATTTTATTAAAATAAGTTTGATAAAAAACAAAAAAATCTGATTATTTTTTATTTATTTTTGCTGTTTTAAAATAAAATAAAAATCATTGATTTATATCCACCCTGGCTGTTCGGTAAACCTGCTACTTCTGTCTTGGAAACGAGGAAATTTCACTTGATATACCCAATAATCAGAAATTCTAGTCTTAAATTGTTCTATTGGTACAGACTTGCTTTTTATTTACTTGTACTCTCTCCCTGACAGAGCGCTAAAAGGGGTTGCCTTGTCTCCAATAAGGGGCTCCCAAAAACTGTAATTTAAAGCGGAGGTCCACCCTAAAAAAAAAATTACATTAACAGTCTCCTATTAAACATTTGGAGAAAGACATTTTTTTTTACTTACCAGGAGCGCCCTGTTGCTATGCAGTCGTCCTAATCTGCCACTTCCTATTTCGCAGAGTTCCTAGGTGACTTCCTCTCTCGCCTGTGCTCCTGGAAAATGATGATCCCCCCCCCCAGTCTTCTGGGACCTGTGTGTCCCAGAAGACAAGCTGGTCATTCACAAAGCGCCATGTGACTCGTGCATGCACAGTAGGAAACGGGCAGTGAAGCCGCAAGGCCCCACTACCGGTTTCCCTTAGTTAGAATGGCGGCATCAACACCCGATTCGAGGGACGGATCGGCCTCAGGGGTGCCGACATCGCGGGCTCCCTGGACAGGCAAGTGTCTTTATTAAAAGTCAGCAGCTACAGTGTTTGTAGCTGCTGACTTTTAAAGAAAAAAATTTGCGGGTGCAACACGGCTTTAACAAACATGCTACTAGAAATGAAAGGCTTTGCTCATTGAAATCTCGCTCTCCTTCAGACCGAGTGCCATCAGCCCTGAGCTCAGCCAGCAGACAGAACCGCTTCCATGTGGACCCAACAGCCAGACACGGCACACATTTCTGCTTTGACAGTCAGAGGAAACCTATGAATAACAGCACACACAGCTAATCCCTTTTTAGATAATGGCTTATTTAGTAGAGAGATTAGAATTTTTAAAAATGCCCCTTCCTAAATGCTTTTCTTTTATCCCGATGTGATTTTAAACAGTACTGCAGTCTGCTCAAATCATTTCTAATAAAAACATCTTTGCCATTCTGAAGCTTCCCTCCAACACCTTTGCATATTATTTTATATATACTGTGATTCTGTACTTGCCAAATATGCTGCAGAAATCTCCCTCCACTGAGTCTGGCTGCAACCATTGTAACTGTGGGCAGCTGAAGCTGCTGCCTGTTCACTTCCTGGATTTACACACACACACACCTCCACAGCTCTCATTGGCCCTCTTATGACTCCCCCCCCCCCGGCAACCTCTCACGAGAGAGCCACAGAGGCACACCTCTAGCTCTGCAGCTCTCATTGGCCCTCTTATGACTCATTCCCCTTTCCTTCCTGGGAAACTCTCAAGAGTGAGAGAGCTGTGCATGATGTCATAAGTCTAGGCTAATAACCAGACAAGAAACAGGAAGTGGGCTGTATAAGGGGTTTATAGGCAGAAAAAAGTTTTACTTTTCAAAGTTAAAACAACAACAAGGGCAGAAGATTTAAAGCGGAGTTCCACCCAAATTTGGAACTTCCGCTTTTTCCACTCCTCGCCCCCTTACATGCCACATTTGGCATGTCTTTTTTTGGGGGGGGGGAGTGGGGGCTTCAGTAGGAGTGGGGGACTTCCTGTCCCACTTCCTCCTTCCGCCCTGGAGCCGCCTAGGCGATACGTCATATCGCCTTCTGGCGGCTCCTCCCTGTAGGCGATCACCTGGGACGTGACAGGTCCCAGGCGATCGCCTGTCCACTCACAGAGCGCTGCGCCGTTCGCGCATTCGCAGTGAGTGCCCGGCCGTGAAGCCGAAAGCTGTCACGGCTGGGTGCCCACACTATGAATAGAGGCGCGAAGAAGGGGGGGAGAGGAGCGGAGCTCCGGGTGGCGCGTCGCTGGACAGTGGAACAGGTAAGTGTATGTTTTTATTAAAAGCCAGCAGCTACACTTTTTGTAGCTGCTGACTTTTAATAAACATAAAAAAAGGCTGGAACTCCCCTTTAATAGATGGAAAGATGAAACTGAAGGTCCACTTTAGGCTCTAATGAGCAGGGCCCTCTAATTGCATTGTAGATGAACTGTTTGCCCTCATGTTGTAAAGCGCTGCACAAACTGTTGGTACTATATAAATCCTGTATAATAATAATAGAAGACACGCTCTTGTCACATGATACTCTCTTACGTGTTCCTTCTCTCAGAGTTTTTAGAGAGTGGTGTTTGCAACTAGGAGACATTTGTTTAGTTGAGGGCGGTTGCAGGAAGGTTAGGACATCCTTTTGACACCTTGCTTGAAGCGACACTGTCACCTGCAAAAAAAAGATTCTAGCTGAAAATTGCCTGCAAGAAAACAGGTATGGACTCCTCCGGCGGCCTGTGTGTCCTGCCTTTGCTAGGTTTGCAGGAGCAAGAGGTATTATACTCACCTGTCCGTCAGCCTTTGTCTCTTATGTAGTATACTTACCCTCCTATGGCCCAGTTCTCTTACCTTCACTGTAGAAGAGGTATTCTACTCTACTTGCGTCTCCTACCTTTGCTCAGTTAGCAATAGATAAGTTAGTATACCCCAACTTTTCAGCAGCCCATGTCTCTTACTTTCACTCCTTGTTATAAAAACAGTTGCTATTACTCATCTGTCCAGCGACCTTTGTTTCCTGACTTTACTCTGTTTGCAGTAGAAGAGGTATTATACTCACCTGTACGGCCGAAACAACTAATCGATTAATCAACAACTAATCGATTATGAAATTAATCGATTACAATTTTCATAATCGATTAATCGGCCAGTAACATAATGAGGTTAAAAATAAACTAAAATTAACCCTTTATAGTACAAAAAGAGCAATTGCTACTGTAGATATTACTTTCACTGTCACACAGTAAAAAATTAACCCCTTACAGTAGCGATTATTTGCTCTTTTTGTACTAATTTTAGTTTTTTTAACCCCCATTATGTTACTAAACATCTCAGGCCCGGGTCACACCTCTGTGTTTTTTGGTGCTTTATGCAGAAATCCACTACAGTTCATTTACATGGTTTCCTATGGGACACGTTCACATCCATGATTTTTTCAGCTGCTGCGTATTTGGAAAGGGCAAGGACTTTTTTTAACGCAAAACGGTGCTATTTTAGTTTTTTGGTTTAATATACTTCAATGGAGAAGCTGCAAAAAAGCATGTAATGTGTTTTTGCGGCAATTTGTGTTTTTGTAATCTGCCCAACAACAAATTGGCCCAAAAAAAATGTAAAAATGCAAAAAATTTCTTTTTTTTTTTTTTTACAGTTATTAACCGATTAGTCGATTTAATCGAAACAATAATCGGCCAACTAATCGATTATGAAAATAATCGTTAGTTGTAGCCCTACTCACCTGTACGGTAGCCTGTATCTCCTACCTTTGCCCAGGTAGCAATAGAATAGGTAGTTTACTCCCCTCTTAAGCAGCCTGTGTTTCTCTGTTTACAATAGAAGAGGTATTATGTGAACGTGTCTGGCGGCTTTTGTCACCAGCTTTTGGTTAGTTTGCAATGAAAGGTGTAAATGCTCTCCTCTCCAGTAGCCTTTTCCTCCTACCTTTGCTTTGTTTGCAGTAGAAGAGCCGGTATAATCACAAATCAAGTAACCAAAAGGGTAGGAGACACACGCCACCAAACAGGTGAACAAAATACCTTTTCTTCTGCAAACAGAAGAACATTTCACTATTTGTCTGTTTTTTTAACTTTTACAGATACCGTATATACTCGAGTATAAGCCGACCCGAATATAAGCCGAGGCACCTAATTTTACCACAAAAAAAATGGGAAAACTTATTGACTCGAGTATAAGACTGGGTGTCCATGTGCATGCCTCACTGTGCCCATGACTAGACTGACGTTTAACATTGGAGTCTATGGAAGGGGTGCCCGGCTTTGAAAAATCGGTGCTCCCCGGCTGTAGGTCCCCCAGACAAAAAACTTTGCACACTTATAGAGGAGAAATGGGGCTACATGTGTGCCAAGTTTCGGGTCCAGAGAATCTACGACCGTTCGGTACCGGGTCCCCAAAATCACCAGAGAAATTACCGTTTAACATAGGAGTCTATGGAAGTGGTGCCCGGGTTTGAAAAAATCAGTGCTCCCCGGGCCGTAGGTCCCCCGGACAACAAACTTTGCACACTTGTAGAGGAAGAGTGGGGCTATATGTGTGCCAAGTTTGGGGTCCAGGGGACCAACTGCCGGCCGGTACCGGGTCCCCAAAATCCGGGAGATCAGGTGCAAAACGGTGACTCGAGTATAAGCCGAGGGGGGCATTTTCAGCACAAAAGCATGTGCTGAAAAACTCTGCTTATACTCGAATATATACAGTAAATTGTGCATTTTATATACAACTATATAGATCAGACCAAAATGAGGGACAAATGGAGGAGGAAAGAGGGACAAATGGAGGAGGAAAGAGGGACCTGGGGATTTTGTTCCAAATCAGGGACAGTTGGGAGCTATAGGGCACACGCGCACACACGCACACACACACACACACACACACACACACACACACACACACACACACACACACACATACCGTATTTATCGGTGTATAACACGCACCCCAACTTTAAGAGGGAAGTTTCAGGGAAAAAACTTTCCGCAACCCCCTGCGTATAACACGCAGGCACAGTTTACCCTCTATTTTCAGGGTAAAAAAGTGAGTGTTATACGCCAATAAATACAGTATATATATCAGGTCTGCACTATATATATATATATATATATATATATATATATATGGACTTTATAAGGCAACAATTGCAAGCTATTTCCCCACAGTGAGATTCCCTCACTTCCTGTTCTGGTGACACCAAGACAGAAGTGAGGGGAAATTTCATGCAATGATATAACCCTGTTAGATGTTCTAGTTATGTATCATACTAAAGTATATATAAAGCAAGCATTTTTTCCCCTTTTTGGCCAAATTCTGAAAGAGTTGAAATCTCATTCGTTTTTTTTTTTTTCCCATCTGTGTCCCAGGGGTTGCAGGAAAAAAATAGTTTGATTCCCCCATTAACACAGATCCCTGCTGCGGAGCCATTGTATTCGCCCAGTGGGGGGTGGGAAAACTGCCACTGCCAGGAGAACACAGTAATTATTGTTAGTGGCTACAAGAGCTGCTAGCGATAATTGTATGTAAAATCTGACAGGCTGGTCGTACTCGGACCGTCTCTGCTAAACAGACCGAGATTTAAACATGGCTGGCCTTATCTGCACTCTAGCTGCAATCTTCACATGGGAAGATAGTTTTTCTCAGCAGGGCATCTGTCTGTGGATCCCTTGCTGAGCTGAGCGGGCAACTGACAGGTCTGTGTACACTCATGCTGTCCGTTAACACCCAACTGCACTCTGATCTGGCCAGATGGAGGGGAATGGAGGCCTTCCATCTTTTCTTTTTGCCAGATGAGATCAGATTGGAGACAGGCAGGTGTAAACGGACAAATTTCCATTTAAATCTGCCGATCCATAGAGAACTATGGGTGGTCCGATCAGGTTGCCTCAAAAAAGGACTAGAGGACCCGATCGGACCACTCATGTGAAAGAGGCCTGAAAAACAATCCACATGGATTGCTTTTCAGAGCATTGGCTAGTTTAGTGAACCTGGACTAATAACAGTCACTGTAATGCTACCCATATTGCTGTCCTTTTAACTATGCTGCACATGTGTAAAGTTACTTTCACACTGCTAAAAGGACAGCAATAGGGCTGGCAATACAGTGATTGATATTAGGAGAGCACAGGCTCTCTACACGATAGTAAGGGAAACACTTTTTTTTTTCCTTCACTCACCTCCATCTCTGCAGCAGCTTCTTTTCAGAGGAATTCTGTCCCTCCCACCAACACAGGAAGCATGAGGCTCTTCAGTGATGGACAGTGCACCCTTTGTACCTATTGGCTAATGAGGCGGAGAGGCCCGCCTCCTGCTGCCTCCTTGGCCAGTGAGCAACTGAAAGACTGTGAAGTCCCCCCTTCATAACATCTCCTGAGTCCCAGCCCTGCCAGCTTACTATGCTTAGATTTTGCTGCCCTCAGCTAAAAGGATACAGCAGTGACACACAGGGGGGTCGGAGGATAAAGCCGCAGTGCATAGTAGGGAGCACAGGCAGTGGAAAACTGCCATACAAGCAGGGCCGCCATCAGGGGAGTACAGCCGAGACACATGTACTAAGCCCGAATGTCTGGAGGGGCCCGGCGGCAACCAGGAAGTATGCAGGAGAGAGGAGCCGGAGGAGATATAGTGTCTCTCCTGCAGACCTGCACTATATCTCCTCCGGCTCCTCTCTCCTGCACACTTCCTGGTTGCCGCCGGGCCCCTCCAGACACTCTGGCCCGAAACATGTGTCTCGGCTGTACCCCCCCGATGGCGGCCCTGCTTGTATGGGAGTTTTGCAATGCCTGTGCTCCCTACTATGCACTGCGGCTTTATCCTCCGACCCCCCTGTGTCACTGCTGTATCCTTTTAGCTGAGGGCAGCAAAATCTAAAATATCACTACTTTGTGACAAATATAAATGTATATGGATAAAAGTATTTTAGCTGTTCTTCTATTTATTGAAATTCTACCTTTTAATAATTCACAATAATTTATATACCAGAAATCGGAGTGTGGAAGATTGAGCAGATCAGGCGTTTATGTAACGCAATGTAGTCCATTTAACTTGTTTCAGGCATTGGGTATTAAAAGGGAGGTTGTTTTATTAATTGAAAAATACAAGACACGGGCTGGGTATTTAAATACCCGGGGGTAAAGGGTTGTACATTCAGGATTGATTGGGCACTGGCAAAGCCTTTAAGGAAAGGTCCCCTGGGTGCCTTCCATATAACCTTACCTCATTTCATGACTTTTCGTTTTTTTTGCTAGTGTCCTAAGGTGATGGACCTTTTTTCCCTTACGGAGAAATCACTCTTAGCTCAACTAGTAGTTATTTTAACTTCGGCTTCTTCAATCCACGCTTCACTGTCTTCCTATACAACTATAGAAGCAGCGTATTCAGATTGGTGTAGCCCTTCCCAGACCTCATGCCATGGAGCACTGGTTCCTACATGGGTGTTCATCTCAGCACTTTCTGCATTGCACGTAGTTAGCAGTAGGGTGCTTTTCAGGTCTAGGGCTGTGGCCCATCCTTATGGAACCAATATCCTGAAGACCCCTTTCGTGAATTTGCACTACGTGACGAGAGAAGCTAGGACCGTGGTCCGGACCCAGGCTGAGTTACAGTCCTGTCTGGACCGCAGCCACCTCTGATGCGTCTCCTGCCCAGCTGCCCCTGTCATCCTCACAGGAATGAAGGGGGTGGGAGGTGCTGCAGATCTGGGGAGAGAGAGTGGGAGCTACCAAACCTATTGTGTTAACAAACAGGTTAATTTAAAGACTCCCACTCTCTATTCATATCTGCAGCACCCCCTGCCCTGATATGAGCATGACGGTGATGGACAAACAGGAGACCTGGGAGAGGACACCCAGTTGCTAAAGTGGTGGATCTGGACCGCGGTCCACCATTCGTGATCCTTGCTATTTGGAGACCAGCTTCATGGACAGGTCACTCTGTATCTCTGGCCATTACTGTAAAAACTGGGGCTACATCCGCAATGTATTCTTTTTTTACAGTGTAAATTTTCAAATTTGTCGCTAAAATTCAACTACTCAGAGCTTAGTCTCATGTGGATGACCAGGTGTACCATCACACCACAGGTCACACACTTTCCCTAAACTTCTGCCTAAAGTACTCAGGTGCTCCCTCCTGCCCTTTTGCCACAATAACTTTGCTATAGGGCAGTCTACACCCAGGTTGTTGCATATTCTTTCTGGAGATGCTTACCCTATACTCTGCTCCCTACTTCGTAAGTACCCCTTGGCTTTGGCGGAAACCAGGCAAAAGGGAACCATGGCCAAAGTTTAGGTAAATACTCATTCAGCCAAATGCCTGCACAATAATCATCCTGAGGGTGATGATACTACCCTTGCACCAGAGCAGGATCTTATTTTAATAGTCTGCGTCAGACTCTTGGTCAATACAGAGGTGGCCTCCGGAGCTGTTGGATGCCCAATCATAGTACATCAGAAATATTATCATTTTATCATAACAATCATAAACACATCAAAACACAGTTGTAGCGTTTTCTTTTAAAAAGATAATACATAGCACAGCAGACTCAAGGTGCTGCATTAGTGAACAGTGATGTCACTTTAGCGATTTATATAGTGCGCCAACTACAAAACTGGCCCCACAGAATTTCAAGTCCTTTAGCAGTTATAACTAGAGATGCTTTCTGCCAACAATTGTGTTATCGGCATTCAGCCAGGGTGCCGATAATGGCGCCGAAAATGCACCGCGATTTTGCGGCGATTTTTACCATGCTGTGCTTTTGGGGTTTTTCATAGGTCATGTGACTCAAAAACGGCATCAAAAACCTAACACGGGTGCGTTAATGATGCGTTCTTGCTGTGTTTTCAATACATTTGAACTGGGAGGTGTGTTTTTTTTTTTTTGCGTTCTTTTTAACTGACCAAAAATGCAGCAAGCAGGATTTTTAACACCACAATGGAGTCGCAACAGACCAGTGTGAAGACATGCATAGAATTTTTAAAGGGATACATTTTTCTTGAGCTTTTATTGCGCTAAAGGTGCCAATAATGTCCGACGATCAATTCATATTCATTTAGATTGATGATAATAATTAAAAAGTCGAATATAATACAATTCTATATGAAAAAATATAAATATTTTTTAAAAACCTGTCATTTTCAGTTTTGGTTTTCGGCCAAGGTCATCCTGCATTCTCGGTACCAAATTCTCCATTCGGTGGTGCACCTCCTAGTTATAACAGTAAATATATACAGCTACGCTTTATCTTGTTTTCCTGAGACTCAGATTTAACCGGAAGTATGCTTGACAATGTATTATCATCTTTATATTGTTTATGAAAGGTACTTTCACAGTTGCTTTCTCATTCCTGGTATTTCTGGTCTTGCAGTGGGAATACAGCCTCTGCTTTTCATTATCCGGGAACACAATCTATTCTGTGTAACCTGCTTTTCAGGGATATTAATAGCCGCGTTTGCTCAGAACAAAGCTTGTCTGTGTTGGTAGCGAGGTGCAGCACAGTTACCGCGCAGAATGATGTTTTGGGGAATTTTCAGTTTGTTCAAGGTCATATTACGAGTCCCTGAGCTGACGCGGACGTGTGATATCCGCGGATCATTCTGGAGTCTGCGGATAACAAGCTCTCTTCTTAAGGTAGAGCCAGACTGCGGATGTTTAAGAAAGACTCTGCTGAAGGAGAGGGAGCTCTGAATTTTTTAAATATTGGCCTTAAGCCCCGTACACACGATCCGAAAAATGTCGTCCGAGGAAGAATCGTACGATAATCGGATCTTTAGTACAGAGCTTCGAGAGCCGATCAGGACAGTTCATCTGATATTATTTAATCGGACGTGCACGAAAATTTTTCTCGTACGATAACAAATCGTACGATTTTCGTTTAGTCAGTACAGTTGTCGTCCGAAAATACATTTCAAATACATTACAACACATGACATCACTTCCGATTTTTCTTGTTCATACATCACGGGACTCAGAGCGGCATAGTCATTACTATGTGGGTTATATAGAATTACCTTCAGGTGCTGGCACTGGCAACTTCCAAAACAGGAAGTACCCTCCCCTATATAAGCCCCTCCCATCCGGGAGCACCTCAGTTTTTTGCCAGTGTCTAAGGTGTTGGCCAAGGTTAACATGTATTCATCTGGGCTTGTGTACAGGTTCTCTGGGCCTTAGCAAGCTATTCCGGATCCGACCAAAAAAGCTTCATAGCTAAACGGTCGGTACCCGGGCCTTGCAGAG
This sequence comes from Rana muscosa, assembly GCA_029206835.1. Classification (NCBI taxonomy): domain Eukaryota; kingdom Metazoa; phylum Chordata; class Amphibia; order Anura; family Ranidae; genus Rana; species Rana muscosa. The sequence goes on along the minus strand of JARGYO010005626.1, from coordinate 194,041,968 downwards.
AAGAGCAGGGTTTTGCCTGTAATGCCTCTCTTAGGAGGGCTGGACCCTGGGATCCAGAGCTCTGGTCATACCCAAAACCAAGAGGCTATCTGTGCAGGGTGCTATACAGGTCCAGGGGAGTGGAATCCTTGGGAACCCGGTCCCTGAAGGTCTAGTACAATGCCTGCCGTGAGAGGTGAAGTTTGGGCTTCTGTGGACCAAACAAAGTCCTGCGGCGGGGAAAAGGTAAGTGGGGGCCCCTCAGGAACTTGGTTCTATTGAGGGGACCCCCAAGCCTAATATGTCTTTCTGCCTGTTACCTAAAGGTATTCCCGCTAATAGCTGTATATGCCTAAGGAATCCTAGAAATGTCTTTTCATAAAGGAAGTTTTAAAAACTGTAAACCTAGAAATGTTTTTCATAAAGGAGGTTTTAAAAAAAAAAAAAAAAGACAAAAGTGCGGTACCTGTGTTTGTCCACTAGAGGCCGCTGTGGAACGTCTTTTTTTCTTGGGACTATTCCTTCCATGGTGAAAGTCCAGGCAGATGAGTGAGCTCTCTATCAGGGAAGCTGCATTCCTCTGTCATGCTGCCAAGTAGTTTCCTTCCATCCCCGAGTCCTGGTGAAACAGGGACCCTGGCTCCTCTCCCTACATGGCGCCAAGAGCGCACACGTGCACGCGCGCGCGCACACACACGCTTTCTTTTTATAGATTTAGCTTCAAAAAAGGGGGCGGAGCCTGGCGGATGACGCGCTCTGTGCGCCCAGCGCTTCTGCGCATGTGCGGGCGTCCCAGCAAGATAAAAGGACTCAGTCCATGCTGCTTGCTATGGACACAGAGCATGAAAAGGAGCTGGTTAGCATGGTATAGGGGCTTACAGCGGGCGGTTGATACAGGCATCCCCAGAAAGACGCATTAGTAGACACCCACTGATGTACATAGCAGCAAATTGCATTAGACTATTTCAGTAAAGGGGTGTATTGCGGCTGGAATACCTCAGCTTTGAACTAAGGAATATGCCGCCTAAAAAACTCTGAGATATACCTCTCAGGAAGCGTAGGGGGTCTCCATCGGGCTCTGAGGATCTGGAGCAGTCATCTGCACCTTCCTACCCTGAGAAATCAGAGGTTAATACCCATAAGGAACCCCCGGGAGTGCCAGGTACTGCGGCTGTCCTCAGTCCACCTGCTCCTGCATATATAACAGAGGAGGTTTTTGCCTCAACTCTGGAGGGATTGGAGCAGAGATTGGCAGCATTGATCGCTTCTTCTCTGCAGGAAAGAAAGCGCGCCAGATCTCCATCACCTCCATTAGAGTGCCTGTTGGCAGAGCAACAGTCCCAGGAAGGGACCGACCTACCTGAAGGGGATCAGGAGGAGGTTAACTCTGTTTTTGAGGAATCGACAGTAGATGAACCATTTTCAGCATCACAGACTGAAAGATTGTGGGTCCAGACCCTAACTGACATGGTTCGATCTGCATTTAAAATGCCTCTTGTTGAACCATCAACTACTGCTGTCTCCTCATTGGGGTCGCTAAAAGCTCCCCAGATTAATTGCTCCTTTCCAATTCATCCATTATTGGAAGGACTTATATACCAGGACTGGGAACATCCTGATAAACTATTTGTTCCACCTAAGAAATTTCAGGTGATCTATCCCATGGAGGAAAAATTCACCCAGAGATGGAATGTTCCTACGGTGGACGCAGCCATTTCTTCTGTGAACAAATCACTGACATGTCCAGTAGATAATGTTCAAATGTTCAAAGATCCAGTAGATAAAAAATTGGAATCTTTATTAAAATCTGCTTTTTCCACAGCAGGGGCTGTTACACAGCCAGCAGTGGCAGCTATTGGGGTCTGCCAAGCTTTAAAGGATCAAATGAAAATGGTCCTGAGGGATTTGCCAGACCAGCAGGCCCAGGCTCTGGCTGATCTGCCTAGAGCATTATGCTTTGCGGTTGACGCCATCAAGGATTCTATCCATCAGGCCTCCCGCCTCACGCTGTCTTTGGTACATATGCGTAGGCTTCTGTGGCTCAAGAACTGGTCTGCTGAGGCTCCCTGTAAGAAGCTCTTAGTTAGCTTCCCATTTCATGGAGAACGCCTTTTTGGCGAAGACCTGGATAAATATATCCAGAAGATTTCCAGTGGTAAAAGTACTCTCTTACCAATTAAAAAAAGGTCTAGGGGTCCATCTTTTAAGAGGGCTACCTCTCCTATCCCTGGGACGTCTGCTACTAGGCAGTTCCGACGGCCTCCTCGGTCAAACTCAGGAGGTAAAAATCAGGGACAGTCACAGGGTAATAAAAAACCCTGGATCCGAAGAGGTACTAAACCAGCCTCCAAGTCAAGCCCATGAAGGGCTGCCCCCACTCAAACGGGTGGGGGGAAGACTTCAGTTGTTCACAGAGACCTGGCGGAGACGATCAGAGACAGATGGGTGCTCTCCGCAGTAACTCGGGGATACAAGTTGGAGTTAAAAGAGTCTCCTCCTTCCCATTTTATGTGGTCAGGCATGCCAAAAGACCCTCTGAAAAGAAGGTGTCTCCTAGTGGCGTCAGAACAACTATTGCTCCAAGGAGTAATTATGGAGGTTCCTATGGAAGAGTGGGGGTTGAGTTTCTACTCAAACCTTTTTCACAGTCCCGAAACCAAACGGGGACATAAGACCCATATTGGACCTAAAGAGTCTAAACAAATTTCTAAACGTCCGGTCTTTCCGGATGGAGTCGATCCGATCGGTCACCGCTGCCCTACAGGGGGAGGAATGGTTAGCCTCGATCGACATCAAAGATGCTTACTTGCATGTTCCCATCTTTCCAGGTCATCAAAATTTCTACGCTTTGCAGTAGAAGGGCGCCATTTTCAGTTCAGAGCCTTACCATTCGGTCTGGCCACAGCACCACGAGTGTTCACAAAAATTCTGGCCCCACTGTTGGCCGATCTAAGAACACGAGGTGTAACGATAATGGCATACCTAGACGACCTGTTGTTGATGGACCACTCAGTTGCCAAGCTAGAAGTGGTAATTGTCGATACAATCAAGTATCTAGAATCTCACGGTTGGGTCATCAACCTGGACAAGTCAGCCCTACAGCCAGTGAAAAACCTGGTATATCTAGGGCTACGGCTGGATTCAGACCAGAGGAAGATTTTCTTACCTCTAGACAAGGTATCCTCTTTGAGGGGCTTGGTCCGTCTGCTTTGTGCAAAAAGACAGCCGTCCATACGCCTGTGCATGAGGCTGCTAGGAAAGATGGTAGCATCATTCGAAGCTGTGCCATACGCCCAATTCCACTCAAGGAATTTACAGAGGGCCATATTGTCAGCCTGGAACGGAAAAATTCAGGCTCTAGACTTCCCGATGGCTTTGTCCCCTTCCGTTCGGAAGAGTCTCTGCTGGTGGTTGATCCCCCAGAATCTCCAGAAGGGAAAACCCTTCAGTCCGATATCCTGGAAGGTGGTCACTACAGATGCCAGCCTTATAGGCTGGGGGGCAGTACTGGAGCAATGGTCTCTCCAGGTCAGATGGTCAAATGTAGTAAAAACCCTGCCCATCAATCTCTTAGAGATACGAGCAGCCCGGTATGCCCTAGTAGCCTGGACATCCAGACTCCAAGGGTCCCCTGTCAGAATTCAATCAGACAATGCCACAGCAGTGGCATATATCAATCATCAGGGAGGCACCAGGAGTCGTGCAGCCCAGAGGGAAGTAAGTCGCATCCTGGAATGGGCAGAAAAGCATGTCCCATGTATATCAGCTGTCTTCATTCCAGGGGTGGAGAATTGGAAGGCGGACTTTCTGAGTCGCCAACAGTTATGCCCAGGGGAATGGTCCCTTCATCCCGAGGTCTTCCGAGCAATATGTCAGCGGTGGGGAACACCGGATGTAGATCTGCTAGCATCCAGATTCAACGCAAAGGTGGACAGATTTGTCTCCCGGACAAGGGATCCCCTCGCTTGCGGCTCGGATGCTCTGGTGTTCCCTTGGGATCAGTTCAGACTGATATATGCATTCCCTCCGCTACAATTGTTGCCTCGACTCCTTCGCAGAGTCAGGTTGGAAAAGAAGCCGGTGATCCTGGTGGCTCCAGCATGGCCCCGAAGGGCCTAGTACGCGGAGATCATCAAAATGTCTGTGGGGAGTCCTTGGACCCTTCCACGTCGTCCGGACCTGCTTTCGCAAGGACCGATATACCACCCTTCCTTACTAACTCTAAGTTTAACGGCCTGGCTATTGAATCCCACATCCTAAAGAAAAGAGTTCTCTCTAACTCTGTGGTATCAACTATAATCAATGCCAGGAAGCCTGTATCCAGGCAGATCTACTATAGAGTTTGGAAGGCGTACATCGCTTGGTGCGAGGCCAGAAAATGACATCCACATAAGTACGTTATAGGCAGAATTCTGGACTTCCTACAGTGGGCTGTAGACAGGAAGTTTGCCTTAAGTACTATCAGGGGTCAGGTCTCGGCCTTATCAATACTATTTCAAAGGCCCCTGGCTATGCATTCACTTGTCAGATCCTTTATGCAAGGGGTGACTCGTATTATTCCACCGATTAAAGCTCCCATATGCCCATGGGATCTAAATTTGGTTCTGTCAGTTCTGCAGAAGCAGCCATTTGAACCTTTGCGGCACATTTCCTTGGTTCTACTCACCAGAAAATTGATATTTTTAGTAGCCATATGCTCGGCTAGAAGAGTGTCGGAATTAGCCGCCATGTCCTGTAAAGAGCCATATCTGGTTATTCATGAGGACAGAGTAGTATTACGTCCTCACCCAGCCTTTCTTCCTAAGGTGGTATCGAGGTTTCACTTGAACCAGGATGTGGTTCTTCCTTCTTTTTTCCCCAAACCAAGCTCGGTAGAGGAAAAGTTATTGCATTCTTTGGATGTAGTAAGAGCAGTTAAAGCTTATCTAAAAGCCACTGCTCAGATTCGTAGAACGGATACTTTGTTTATTCTGCCGGAAGGCCCCAGAAAGGGTCAGGCAGCATCAAAATCTACTTTAGCCAAGTGGATTCGACAGGTCATAATACAAGCCTATGGCTTGAGAAGTAGACCTCCTCCGTTCAAAGTTAGGGCGCACTCCACGAGAGCAGTTGGAACTTCATGGGCAGTGCATCACCAGGCCTCCCTGGCTCAAATTTGTAAGGCCGCAACATGGTCTTCAGTACACACGTTTACTAGGTTTTACCAGGTGGATGTTAGAAGTCAGGAGGATGTCGCCTTTGGGCGCAATGTGTTGCAGGCCGCAAAAGATCCTCATGCCTGATGGCGCCCAGCTTATGTATGGTGTATCCCCCCCCTCATTTGGCATTGCTTTGGGACGTCCCACATAGTAATGACTATGCCGCTCTGTGTCCCGTGATGTATGAACAAGAAAGTAGGATTTTTAAAACAGCTTACCTGTAAAATCCTTTTCTTGGAGTACATCACGGGACACAGAGCTCCCACCCCTCTTTTTGGGACACGTATTGCTTTGCTACAAAACTGAGGTGCTCCCGGATGGGAGGGGCTTATATAGGGGAGGGTACTTCCTGTTTTGGAAGTTGCCAGTGCCAGCACCTGAAGGTAATTCTATATAACCCACATAGTAATGACTATGCCGCTCTGTGTCCCGTGATGTACTCCAAGAAAAGGATTTTACAGGTAAGCTGTTTTAAAAATCCTACTTTTTTTTCTGTCGTACGAGAATTTTCGTGACTTTAATGACCTATTTAATTTTACTTGCGACTATTAAGGGAAAAAAGTTGTACGATCCGTCGTATGATATTCGGATCGTGTGTACAGGGCATTATCGCTTAACCACCTGGCGGAGCTATAGGTAGGAGCTTGGGTCCATATATATCCAAAGAGACATTAGGCTTATTTAGGGCCTTTTTGCAATAAATGTGCAATTTCAACACACAGGGGTTGATTTACAAATAAGTACAGCATGTTCCCTTTGCAGAGTGGATGATGTGAAATATAGTGAGCTTTCAATTCTAAGAATGGTGACAAGGTTGCCTGATCATGTGGTTTACTGTGATTGGCTGAGTTAAAAAAAATATCATCAGCACACAAAGTATTCCTCAAAAGTGTCCATAGCTTTATTTCCGTGTTCACATGGTAAACATACGGCAACGTTTCGGAGCCACGCAGGGTTACTTGCCTGATGAAGGGGTCCTGCAACGTTGCCGTATGTTTACCATGCGAGCACACAAATAACGTTTTTTTGGACCCTTTTGAGAAATCCTTGGTGTGCGGATGACATTTCTTCTCTCTGATTGTCTACGACAGGGGTAGGCAACCTCGGGCCCTCCAGCTGTTGTAGAACTAGATTTCCCATGAGGCATTGCAAGGCTGGCAGTTGAAATTTCTCCCAGAGGCATGATGGGACTTGTAGTTCTGCAACAGCTGGAGGGCCCCAGGTTGCCTACCCCTGGTCTATGGTTTCCAGCCTGTGGTTATTGCAGCACCCAACATTACTGAACAGCCATTTTCAGGAATGTGTGCGTGGGGAATATATTACGCTTGCACTGTGATTGGCTGTCGCAGTCGTCGCATGATTGGGAGCCGCTGGCTCCTGATCATTTCTAGAGACCGGGAGCTGTCTTTCGAAACTTGGTAACTGTGCTGGGAGCGCATAGTGAGCATTCTTTCAGCACCGCAAACATCTGCTGCACATGGATGTATAATGTGCGGTGTGTGGGTTTAAATGCCCACCCTATTTGCTATTGCACAAATGTGTTATGTGGATGGCAAGAGGTATACTAACAAAGTGTCCTAGTTATTTAATCAGGGATCTCCAAACTACGGCCCTCCAGCTGTTGCCGAACTACACATCCCATGAGGCATTGTAAAACTCTGACATTTACAGACATGACTAGGCATGATGGGAATTGTAGTTCCTGAACAACTGGAGGGCCATAGTTTGGAGACCTGGGTTTAAACTGGATCAAGGGTGCAGTAAACAACTCCTTAGATTAACGTGTAGCACATCTACTTGAAATTTTTCTTGTTTTGACAAACACGAGTTTAAAACAGAAGTTCGGGAATCGAAACTAAAAACAATCATTCACCCAGATGGCTGCAGCACCAATCCTGGCTGCATCTGTCTCCCGCTGCCTCTAGACTGAGAACTGAGAACTGATCGCTCAGTTCTTGGTCTTCAGTGAACAGAGAGCCTTTGACTTAGTCACTGGAGCACCGGAATGTGGAGGGGGTGGGAGCGGCGTGCTCAGTCTCCCAGCAACTCACAAAGAGGCAGCTGCAGGTCAGGCACCTAGTTGGATCCCAACATTAAAGTAGGGATCGATCCAGAGCCTGGATCGGCTGGATGACATCAGCTGACAGTGGACTTTAGTCGGCTGAAAAGAGGTTCACAAGAATGCAGAACAAAGTGGCTCTAATGACCTGCTTTCCATATCATGCTCTGAAGGAAATGTGAGTTCAAGAGATTACACCATCAGATCGTAGCCACACATACCTACATTGTACATTTGGATCGTAACCTGTATGAACACATCTAGGCTAGCCAAAGATTTAGCCTAATAGCTGAGAACAATGGATGAATCGATCTGCCAGTTAGGTTTTCTGATAAAGTTTGGATGTGAAAATGAATACCTGTAATGCAATTTATATAACCGATTTCACCTGATGTGAGAAACATTCTGTTTATGGGACAGTGATTATTTTGTCTCTGTGGACATGTCCACTGGAAGGGGTCCATCTGAAAACACTGAACATTGTTCTGGTTTTGATGTGAAACTCCTATAAAGGTAGGCAGAGGCCATGTGATATAAGCTTTAGGGAGGGAGCCAGGCACTGTGCAGTTGCAAGACCTTTTTTGTGAGGTAATTCCTGGAGCCAAAACTAGTGTGCTGTACATCATTATAAACACAAACAATTCTGCTGTTAGATGATGTACTATAGAACTGTAAACAAATCCTGTTGGAAAAAGAAGCAGCCGGGCCCTGACGATGGTAAACATATGGCGAAACGTGTTGGGCGGTCCCTATTGTGACGTCACCACGCACAATGGTCGATTGCCGGAAGGAACACGCAGCACTGCTGCTTATTGTGTATAAATGCTGGTTTACTTCTAAACTAATGCTATGTGAGTGCACTAGTTTAGTCTAATAAACAGAATTTTAAGGACATATTGCACTATAAGCTTTTATATGTTACATGGCCCCGATTTTAGAGAGTTGTGCTGGAGTGAAGCCGGAGGGATTGCTTGGATTGTAACACCCATCACAGACATATTTGGAATTTTTCCTCAACGCATTATTGGCTTTCTAGTAGTATGAGAGCCATTGGGCTCTGGTAAGCATCCAATCTCACGCCTGTCTTTCTGAATTTCTTGGAGCTTTCCTTTTGGTTTTTGGAGCACCTCCTACACCTTTGTGGACTTTGTTGTGCACATAAGCACTGTTTTTTACTAGACTCACTTTATTTCGTTTTTTAGGCGTTCAATTTTATTCATCACATTTTTGGTTGTATTTTTGATACCGTGTTTCCCCGAAAATAATCCCAGGTCTTATAATAATTTTGGCAACAAAAGACACAGTAGGGCTTATTTTCGTGGTAGGTCTTATGTCATGTGCGGTCTTTTTTCCCCTTCTCCCCCCCTGCCTGTCAGGAATTCCTAGTGGAACCAAGTAAAAGTGCTTGTAAAATGCTAGAATCCACTCTATTACAGTATTGTATCATGTAAACTGTATGTTTCTGTAATATTATTGTGTTAAATGCCTTTTTATAGCTCTGCTCTGCGCTTCCATGACCCGCCGGAAATCATCTGAGCACCGAGTGGTGCTATAAGAAGGTATTTTAATAGGTATTTAATACAATCATATTACAGAAACATATACAGTTTACTTGATATAAAACTGTAAGGGTACTTTCACACTGGGGCGGTGCCGGCGTTAGCAGCACAGCTAGTTTTAGCGGCGCTTTACCGCTGCTAGCGGGGCGTTTTTAATCCCTGCTAGCGGCCGGAAAAACCGGTTAGAGGCGCTGCATTTCAATGGGCTGGGCGTTGCAGGAGCAGGGTATACCCTGCTCCCGCAACGCTCCAAAGACGCTGCTTGCAGGACTTTTTGTTCCCCGTCCTGCAAGCGCACTGCCACAGTGTGAAAGCACTCGGGTTTTCACACTGGGGAGACATGAGGCACTTTTCAGGTGCTATTTTTAGTGCTAAAAGGCCTGAAAAAGTCCCCAGTGGGAATGGGGTCTAATAGAGTGTATTCTTGCATTGTACAAGCACTTTAAACTAGGGCTTATTTTCAGGGTAGGGCTTAAATTGCAGCCTATCTCGAAAATCACGCTAGGTCTTATTTTCAAGGAAACATGGTAGGATGCACATTATATATTGATGCTGTACATCTTTGATGTGTATGTGCTGCAATATATTGAAAAATGTTGTGAAAAAATGCAGTCTAATAGGACGGTGTGAGGTCACAGAATGCAACGATGAAAAAAAACATGATGCACCAAGCTACTTTGGTTATTGCTTGCTACTTCACCACTGTGATTGGCTTCCACTTCCGTTCCCTGTGTCTTTGCAGCATGGTACAGAATCAAACCATGCCAATGCTCTTTGAGTTCAGTAATTACTACATTCACAAAAAAGGTTGCCAGTAATCCCAGATTGGGAGCTCCTTTGCCTGTGCTTGCACTAGATCTGTAGTGTCTTGCCTCTTCCTGTGCTACCATGTCAGCCTTGGTTGGATGTAGGGATCCTATCTGACGTACTTGCTGGTTATCAGCTTGTCCTTGGCTCTCACAAGATTCCTGACAATCTGTAAAAATGAGCTCTTTATTCCGGTTAATTGGTAATCTGTTGTATTAGCCTTGTTCTGCATTAGTCTGCAGGGGCAGCTCGTTAATCCTGTCACACTGGAAGATTTATGACCCCTGTCCTTGGTGCCTTAGCTGGTTGTATGAGATTTCTTACAAGAGAGCCTGTGCCAAACATTTAAACTGCAATCCTCCCATGAGATCCTATGTACATTTAACTTATTGTGTGGATGTTCTTTACCTGTAAAAGTCTCCCTTCTGCAGACCTTCAAAAGCCCTGAGACTGCTGCTTTCCACCTTGGACGAGGTTCTGGCAGCCTCCAAAGTCTTTGAGCAGTGGTCTCCAAACTGTGGCCTGTGGACCCTTTGCTTGCATTTATCTTTCTGTTGGGGCACTGTTCCTCTCACTAATATGATGCACTATTCCACCCACTGACCCCAGCAATGATGCACTATTCTTCACACTGACCCCAATGATGGGACGCTATTCCTCCCACTGATACCAGTGGGTGGGGGGGGTGCTATTCCTTCCACTAATTCCAGCACATTTTGAGATGCCATTCATTTGAATGCCACATAAAATCAAGGTTAAATCGTGCTGCAACCCGCATCGCGTGAAGCATGTCGCCCAAAAGAGGAACTTTGTTGGGGTAACAAGCTTCACCCAATGAAGGTTGCTGCAAAAATGTCATTAGCATGTTAATGGAGGTAGGGGTGGGAGCCATGGAAGCCAAACTATAATTCAATAAACTTCAGCTTTACTATCTTTTTTTCTCTGGCTGCTCATCCTCGGCTTTCTCAGCCTTTTCCCTCACTCTTGGCGGACTTGGTGGGGGGACCCCACGTGACCAGACCAGTCTCCACTTGGTCCTTATGTTTTTGAATTGGTTCCATTAGACTTGATTGTTGCCGTACCTGTGAAGGGTTTCCCAACAGTGATTGAAAATCATAGACCTGCTGGCTATTCTTTTTATATTCGTCTGGCTTGGTGAATTATGGACACTTTTGTCTAGGACATTGTGGAGCTGAGTGAAACGCTTTCTTCAGTGCTTGTATCCTATCTACATTCTGACTTATTTTTTACATATTAAAGCGATATGTGAAGGTACTTTTAAACATATTATCCCCTTGTCTGGTATCAGATGTGACTTGGAATATTGTTCCTGACCGAACTACATTGTAGCAATTGTATGTTGGAACCTTTCACTCCTGAGGAAGCGGCATATGCAAAACGTGTTGAGCTTTTTATAAAAGTATGGTGGAACCCTCTACTGTTTAAATATTGTATCTCCTATTGAGGTTATATATCTTTATCAGTTATGGACCACCATCGCCCTATATAAATAGTGCTCAGTGCTACTATGTTTAAATGTAGCGGTCTTTTAATGTCATTTTTTTTTTATATATTTTGTATCGATAAAAATGTTGTTTTTTACTTATTTTGTTGAAGTCGTGCCAATAAAGTCCATGAACTATGGTTCCATCCTTTTTGTGATTTAAATATATTCCCCTTCCCTCAAGTTTAAGCTGCCAGAAATGAGGAAAGGAAGCCCTGTAGAGCGAGTCACCCTAGTTGGTGCATATAGAGAGCTGAGGACTTTCTCCCCCACCCTCCTGTGACAGCGCTGGCCTAATCACCAAACACCAGTGCTGTAACCTGACAGAAAGGTCAGTGTTCCTGCCTGAATAGAAAAGCAGCGGAGCCAAGGAAAGGTGAACATGTACTGCTGCAGAGATAGGCAATAAAGAAAACCTCTTGCTTTGCCCTGCATGGACAAACATGCTTAAAAAAAATACATAGCCTGCACTCAGCACCAGATGGGTGTCAGGACCCTGTAATTAAGTTTCATTGGGGATGCTACTAAAAGGGTTCATGGCAAACCGCTAACTACAGAGAGCAACAGCCTGTGACCTTGTATTTGTATAGGGGGGATACAGAGTCCAGCAGACTGGTAGCAGATGGTAGACACTACCACTCTACAGCTGCTGGACCTGCCTAATGGATGGGCAATCCTCTAACAATAGGGCCTGGCTAGTATTGTACTGTTGCTGACCCCTGTACACATGTCTCCTCTATTGTACTGGTCACGGTGTCAGTGATCACCACCTGGGAGCTGGTGTCGTTGCCTACAAGTTTCCTGCACTTCTAAAGTAGCTCAGCTCCACTAAAAAGAAATACATCTACAATTGAGCGTTAAAGGGGACCTGTAAGGGCAGGGGCTGTAATTTGTTCCTTGCAAGTGTCAAAAATGCAGCCATTGAAGTCTATAGACACATCAAGGTAGATTACTTTTTCTCTCTTAAAGCCAGGTTGAAGACGCCATCCCAAATCCTACATCTCAAATTGGTAATGGTAGCTACTCAATTTCTGTTCCACCAGATTCCCTTCAAGGGTATTTTCACTTACATAGTCACGTAGTTGGTGAGGCTGAAAAAAGACACCAGTCCATCCAGTTCAACCTATGGTGTGTGTGTGTGTGTGTGCGTGTGTGCGTGTGTGCGTGTGTCGATAGTACATCGTATATCTCTGTATGTTATGGTCGTTGAGGTGCCCATCTAATCGTTTTTGAAACTATCAACGCTCCTTGCTGATACCACTGCTTGTAGAAGAGAATTCCACATCCTTACCACTCTGACAGTAAGGCTGCTTTCACACTGGGGCGGGCATTGACAGTTAAACACTGCTAGTTTAAGCAGTGCTTTACCGTCGTTTTAGTGGCCCTATTCGGCTGCTAGCGGGGACGCTTTTAACCTCCGCTAGCGGCCGAATAATGGGTTAAATGCGCCGTGTAGCGCCGCTGCCGAATCGCTTTGCAGGCTCTTCCGCAGCGGTGCCAATTTATTTCAATGGGCAGGAGCGGTGTATACACCGCTCCTCCACCGCCCCAAAGATGCTGCTTGCAGGACTTTTTTTTTTTTTTTTTTTTTACTTCCTGCCAGCGTAGAGGCCCAGTGTGAAAGCACTGACTTTCACACTGGGACTGAAGGGGAAGCGTTTTTTAGCGCAAAAGCACCCTCTGCGCAGTTTAAGGTTAAACCGCTTCTCTTCCAATTTTAGTGAATGGCGCGTGTCTTTTTAAATTTTCTTTCACGAAATAAATAGTTTTTTTCCCTATGCTAGGGTCGCCATTACAGTATTTGTACATTGATATCATATCCCCTCTAATGCGTCTCCTCTCCAGAGAGAATAAGTTCAATGCTTGCAGTCTTTCCCCATAGCAGATGTCCTCCATTCCCTTAATTCATTTTGTTGCCCTTCTCTGGACTCTCCAGTTCCAGCACATCCTTCCTGAGGACTGGTGCCCAGAACTGAACAGCTTACTCAAGATGCGGCCGGACCAGAGTCTTGTAGAGTGGAAGAATTATCGTTTTATCTCTGGAGTGAATCCCTTTTTAATGCATGCCAATATTCTGTTGGCTTTGCTTGCAGCAGCCTGGCATTGCATGCCATTGCTGAGCCTATCATCTACTAGAACCACCGTTTTCCGTCCTAGATTCCCCCCAGAGGTTCTCCCCCCTGGCCGGTAACTTGCATTCGTATTTTTGGCCCCCAAATGCATTATCTTACATTTTTCAACATTAAACCTCATTTGCCATGTAGTTGCCCACCCCATTATTTTGTTTAGGTTTTTTTGCAAGGTTTCCACATCCTGCGTAGAAGTTATTGCCCTACTTAACTTTGTGTCGTCCGCAAATACAGAGATTGAGCTGTTTATCCCATCCTCTAGCTGAATAAATTGAACAGAATTGGTCCCAGGACAGATCCCTGGGGGACCCCACTACCCACAATAGACCATTCCAAGTACTCCCCATTCATCACCACCCTCTGAACTCGCCCCTGTAGCCAGTTTTTAATCCAGGTACTCGCCCTATGGTCCATGCCTACACATCTTAGCTTGTACAGTAAACGTTTATGGGGAATTGTATTAAATGCCTTTGCAAAATGCAAATATACCATGTCTATGGGCCTTCCTTTATCTAGATGGCAGCTCACTTCTTCATAGAAGGTTAATAGATTGATCTGGCAAGAACGATTCTTCATGAATCCATGTTGATTACTGCTAATGATACCATTTTCATTACTAAAATCTTGTATATAGTCCCTTATCATCCCCTCCTGTAGCCTGCAGACTATTGATGTTAGGCTAACTGGCCTGTAGTTCCCAGGGATATGTCTTGGCCCGTTTTATATATTGAAATATTTTCCTCGGGTACCTCCTTGTGGTCAGCGGACATGGGAGATTCAATTACCGTTGGTCGATGATAGCTGGTATGGTGGTCATGTGACCCTTCAGCTGGCTCAGTGGTGTATCTGGTTACTGGTGTGTAATGGTGTGGGGAGTATACAGCTGAATGGATTACCAATTAACCGCCTCTGAAACCTTACACTTAGAATCCCCGGACGCCCTTTCCTAGTGCATTAAGACCCCTGGATAGAAGAAGATGGAATACATTAATATTAATGTGTTCAAGTAATTGTGTTATTTGCACACACATCATATAATTCCCACAATAATGGATAGCCGTCCTGTCTCATCCATAAGGAGTACTTTTCAGCTCTCTGTGACCCCTATCTTTGCAGGTTTCTGTGTGCAATGGTCTAGCCACTGCAGAGGTTACTATGGTCCAGCAGTGGCCACACACCAGTGCAGTGATTGCAGATTGATACAATTGCTTGGAACTGAATTTAAAAGAGAACTTTAGTCAATCTGCAAAAAATGGCCACAGACTCATCCCCGTAATATCAAGAAAACGACATACATTTTAGTGCAATAAAAATTTCTCCTGTTCATTCAAGAAGACAGCCAAGATCTTAAAATGTGGACTGTTGGGTTATGGAGCCACCTTCAGAAGTAGGACACTAGGAACAAAACCAAAACCACAGCTTAGAGGTGACCCCTGCTGGTGGCCAACGCTCCATCCTCTAGAAGCAGCAAACCGCATAAATGTTAGTAAAATATGATTTTTTTTTTATTTACTGCATAATATATTGAGGTCCTGGCAGTGCCAGGATTATTATATCGTATTCCTGTGTGAGGGCCTCTGTTTTGCCTCTATGGGTTATATATAGTTGTTTAATACATCACCCTGCAGGCAGTCCCATTTTAATGTCAATTGGGACACAGTGGCTGCACGGATACAGCCGAGCCCTACAATATGACAGCTGTATGGGTGCACTGCCCCAAATGCACTGTCTGTGTTCAGGGCTGTGCACCTGCACAGATGTGAAATTGGGAGCGGCGGCTGTGACCGTGCGGCTGCTGGGTCCCAATTGACATGAATAGGACTACCTGCACAGGGATGCGAAGAACTGTGCATCCATCATGCAGGCTAACACATCCCTCGCATGGAACAGGTGCTTCCCAACAGCTACCTCCTGTGTAATGCCTTGCCAGCCTCAAGAATACAGAACTCAGCCTGGGAAGTGTCTGCAAACCTCCATGTGCAATCTGTGCAAAAAAGGGAGAAAAGCTGGTGCCATGGAAATCGGCTAAAACATTGTTTTATTAATGCAGGGGAACAGTCAAAAAAATCCAACGGGTTTCAGCCATCAGGCCTTAATCATTTCCATGATTAAGGCCTGATGGCTGAAACCCATTGGATGTTTTGACTGTTGTTGAACTGCATTAAAGGAGAAGTCCAGTCTGAGCTTGTTTGGCTGGACTTATCTTATAGGTCACCGGATTGCAATTTTTTTTTTTTTTTTTTTTTTTTTAGCAGAGAGCGGTCTGAAGTCTGCTCTCTGCTGACTTTACAGGAATCGTCCAGGCACCGCGTCATCACAAAATAAAGTCTGGATCCGCCAGGTGCTTGGACTGATGCCTGTCTCGGCCCCTCAGCGAGCTGCTGAGAGACTGAGACTGCCACTCCCTGCTCCTCCACATCTCAGCGCTCCAATGAGCATGGAGGAGCAGAGAGGAGAGCTGCTGATTGACAGTCAGCAGCTCTCCTCTCGGGGATCTGTGAGAACCGAGCCATCGACGATGTTCGATCGCTCTGTTCTCAGTACAGAGACGGCAGGGGACAGATGCAGCATCCACCTAGGTAAGTATGATACTGGCAAAAAAAAAACATACTTCTCTCTTAATAAAACAATGTATGTTTTAGCCAACTTCATGGCACCAGCCTTTAGTATGCCACTGTGACTGAGGCCTTAGGGTTCATTCAGACGGGTGTACTACATAAAGTGCAAGATCTCTTTCAGCAAGATCCTGCATTTTATGTAGTACACCCGTAACAGATCTTGGTACACTGTGCTCAGGACCGACATATCGGCAACTATTGATGTTTAAATTTTGGCACTGAATGAGCAATTCATGCAGTGACGCATTCGCAGAATGACCTTGGCAGTCGTTGAAAGACTAAACTTTGGCTAGTCATCCTTCGCATGCGCTATTTAAATGGCTCATTCAGGTGCTGACATGTAGACATCAATAGTGTACCGGCTACACAATGTTCATATTGACATCTCAGTCCTAAGTAGCAGCGGCCGCCGCTAATAGAGTTGAGTTAAACATTAGGCTTGGTTCACACTGCCGTGACCTGAAAGTGGCGCGACTTTGCCAGGCGACTTCCTAGAGATCTGCTAGCGACTTGAGTACGACTTGACGCGACTTTCAGGGAATTCCTTGGTAATCGCTCTATAATGTTGGATCAAAATTGCATCAGTATAGCCGAGGATCCGACTTGGAGGCGACTTCCATTAACCGCTTGCTGACCGGCTCACGCCGATATACGTTGGCAGAATAGCGCCGCTGGACGAACCGCCGTACCCATACGGCGGCTCCTTTTTAAGAGCCGTAGCAAGCGTGCGTGCCCACTGCAACGCGGAGGACCACCTGCACGTGGCCGGCGGGCATGAGAGCCAGAACGGGGATTTGTATGTGTAAACACACATGAATTCCGGTTCTGACAGGGGAGAAGAGACAGATCGTCTGTTCCTACTAAGTAGGAACAATGATCTCGCTCCTCCCCTATTCAGTCCTATCCTCTAAAGCAGTGTTTCTCAACTCCAGTCCTCAAGGCGCCCCAACAGGTCATGTCTTCAGGCTTTCCATTATTTTGTACAGGTGCCTTGATCAGTTTCACTGCCTTAGTAATTACCACAGCCGTTTCATATGAGGGTAATCGTGAAAACATGACCTGTTGGGGCGCCTTGAGGACTGGAGTTGAGAAACACTGCTCTAAAGCCCTGTACACACGGGCGAGAATCCCGTCGAAACAAAAACTTTGGTTTTCTTGACGGGATTCCTGGCAAGCTTTTCTTGCCAAGCCCTGTGTACACACGCACATTCAAAAGAACTGCCGTTCTTTTGAATGGCAAGAACGCGGTGACGTCATCGACTATGATGAGCTGGCGCTTGTCACATTCAATGCCGTCGCCGCCATCTTGCTTCACCCTACACTACCCTTGTAAGCTACCGCGCATGCGTCGAAGTCTCATCGAGCATGCGCGGGCTTACCTGGGGACAGGTAAGCATGTAGCCGCGTACACACGAACGGTTTTCTCTGCAAAAAGCTCTCCCAGCAGTTTTCTTGCCGAGAAAACCAGTCGTGTGTACGAGGCTTTACAGGTAGAAACACACTGAGGGGAACACATTTAACCCCTTGATCGCCCCCTAGTGTTAACCCCTTCTCTGCCAGTCACATTTACACAGTAATCAGAGCATTTTTATAGTACTGATCGCTGTATAAATGTCAATGGCCCCAGAAGAGTGTCCAGTGTCCTATTTTGTCCGCCGCAATGCCGCAGTCCCGATAAAAAATCGCTGACTGCCACCATTACTAGTTAAAAAAGATTTAAAAAAAAAATTAAAAATGCCATAAATCTATTCCCTATTTTGTAGACGCTATAACTTTTGCGCAAACCAATCAATATAACCAAAAATTTGTAAAAGAATACATATCAGCCTAAACTGATGAGAATTTTTTTTATTTTTTTTAATTGATATTTAAATATAGTAAAAATGTTTTTTTTTTTTTTTTTTTCCAAAATTGCCGGTATTTTTGTTTTTAGTTTTTTATAGCGCAAAAAATAAAATCCGCAGAGGTGATCAAATACCACCAAAAGAAAGCTCTATTTGTGGGGGGAAAAAAGTCGTCAATTTTATTTGGGTACAGCGTCGCACGACCGCGCAATTGTCAGTTAAAGCGATGCAGTGCCGTATCGCAAAAAATGGCCCGGCCAGGAAGAGGGTAAATCCTTCCAGGGCTGAAGGTGTTAAAGTCTATGGGCACAAGTCAGAATGAAGTCGCCTTGAAGTAGTACAGGAACCTTTTCTAAAGTCGTAGCGACTTCAGTCGTGCTAATAAAGACCGCTCCCATTGAGTGACATGGGATTTCACTTGTCACGTGACTTGGGGTCTCACAAGTGTGAACCGAGTGTGAACCGAGCCTTTCTGCTATGTAAACCGTAGCATAAATGTTTACATCTGTACAACATAAAATGCAGCCCAAAATATAACCCTGGATACAACTCTGCCCAATACAGTTGAATGGGCCCATTTGTTTTTATAACGCTGTGTTGCCTCCTGTAGGCATCATCTTTGGCAGCCGTGTGAATGAGCCCCTGTGGCACTCTGATTCTGCATGCGCACGCACTGTCTCTTTCATGTCTCAGTACAAGCCGGTGCTTTCATCTGTAAAGCAGACATTAATTACTGTTTTTCTAACATCTCCCTATCTCTAAATACTTTTGTTACAAAACATTTTTCTTATTATCCTCCAGTTAATAAATAAATAAATTAAAAAAAAAAGTATTGAAAACCAAAAACGACTGTAGAGATTTCCCGCCTCATCTCCTGCTGTCCTTTTCATGTATTATGGAGGAGCCGTTGGCACAGAATGTGCGTAGAATATAATTACATGTGCCAAGCTTGTTATCCCAAAAAAAAAAAAGCTATTAAATATTAAGCATTACATTCTCTTTTTTTTTTTTTTTACAAAGCAATTACTTTTTTTTTTTTCCAAAAGAAAAAAAGGAATTCCTCAATTTCTGCAATTCGCCGCCGTTTAGTGCACATAGGGAGGCAGCCGGCGGTAAAATGCAGGTTGTGTATTGTACAGCAGGAATAAGAAACAGGTTAAAATCAATAGAAATAAACACACAATTGAATCTTGGGTAATAGAAGCAATGGTGCACTGGGAACAATATCTGGATGTGCTCCAGGCAAAGACAATTCATTCAGGAAGAGAAGTGCTTGTATGGCAGGAGGGGAGACGGGGGGGGGGGGGGGGGGGGGGGGGCGCGCTCCCGCCATAGCGCCAATCTGCCCTGACAACAGCGACAGAGGTAAAAGGGTGAGTGAGAAACGGTGTATCAAGAATCGTGCCCGCTAATTATCGGCATCTGTGGAATCACTGTGCTGCCCCCTTTTGATAATATGACAATTGGCAAGCTTTTCATCTTTAGGAAGGGAGTCTTTTGAGATATATTCAGGACTTCAGCCAGTCAGCGGTTCACACACAGCAGTTTCAAAGCACGCGCAGTAAAAATGCAAACCGTTTTACCTGCCCATGTAATTGTTTGCTGTCACTTCATAACCATATAGCCAAAGGGTCATAAGGGTCATAATTAAAGGCATAACGCGGAGTTCCACCCAAAAGTGGAACTTTCGATTTAAGCACTCCTCGCCCCCTTACATGCCGCATTTGTCTTTTTTTTGGGGGGGGGGTACCTAGTTTTGACAGGTACCCAGCTCCCGCTTCTGCTCTTGCCGTCTAGGCGACTCCTCCTCTCCCCCTCCCTCCCTGCAATCTTCTGGGACACGTCACAGGTCCCAGAAGATTGCCCGGCCACTGAGAAGGCGCAGCGCGACTCGCACATGCGCAGTGCGCACCCAGCTGTGAAGCCGCAAGCTGTCACAGCCGGGTGTCCACACTTAGAATGCCGACGGAGAGGGAGAGGAGTGAGGCTTCGGGCGGCTGCATTGCTGGAATCTGGGACAGGTGAGTGTCTGTTTTAATAAAAGTCAGCAGCTACACTTTTTTTTTTTTTTTGTAGCTGCTGACTTTTCATAAACTTAACGGGTGGTATTCCGCTTTATGTGCAGTCAAAATCACAAACAGAAAAATCAGCACAAGGGACATAACTTGGGAAAATAAGATTTGCCCCTTTTGCACAAGGGACAAATCCTTATGACAGTAAGTTATGTCCCTCTTTTGTTGGTAAAAATATTTCTCCGCCCTACCCCCCACTGCCATATTTTTCTGGTGCGGCAGGGGTTAATAATGGGCTGCCACAGGCTCTCATCAAGAGCCCAACTATGCCTGCCTTTTCTTGCCAGCTGGGCCTTTCCTGCTGTAGTACAGCTTCTGTAAAAGAAGCAGAATCTCTGAATGGAGGATGGCTGGATGATTGAAAGGCCCGCCACCTCCATTCATAGATCCTGTTCCATCTACAGAAGCTGTACCACAGCTTCTATGAATGGAGCAGCTGGGAGGAAAGGGTGGGCATAGTTGGGCTCTCCTTGATGACAACCCATTAGTAGTATTAAAGCGGAGCTCCACCCTAAAGTGGAACTTCCGCTCATCGGAACCCTCCCCCCCTCCGGTGTCACAATTGACACCTTTCAGGGGGGAGGGGGGGTGAAGATACCTGTCTAAGACACAGGTATTTTCACCCACTTCCGGGTGTCCTCTCTGCGGGAAATCTGCGGGAAGCGCGCCACTTCCCGCAGAATACCCATTGTGTTCTGGGAGACACTCGGCTCCCAGAACAGAGGGGACCATTCAGAACGCCGCAGGCACCGTAGGGAACCGGGCAGTGAAGCTGCAAGGCTTCACTTCCTGGTTCCCTCACCGAGGATGGCGGTGGGGGCAGCAGAGTGACTAGCGGATTGCTTGTCCTCTGCTGCGGACGTCGCTGGACTCCAGGACAGGTAAGTGTCCTAATATTAAAAGTCAGCAGATGCTGTAGCTGCTGGCTTTTAATATTTTTTTTTCGGCGGACCTCCGCTTTAACCCCTGCTGCAGTCTTCGGGTAGGGGCAGTTCAGAAAACAGAAAAGTAATCGGCACAAGGGACACATTTTACTGACTGAAAGTTTTGTCCACTGTTCTGATTTTTCTGGTTGTTGTTTTGGCTGCACTTGGCCTTTAAACTATATAGAGGGGGACAAGGTTCACTTATTGACTTTGCCCCACTGTGTGTCAAAGCGCTAAAATATAGAGGCAAATGTAAAAAAGTGAAAGTGCAGTGCTATTTTCCAGTAAACCTAAATCGTGCGATTAAAGTGCACCAAGGTGGGTTAAAAGTGTGTGCAAACATCAAAGAGAGCGTAAAAGTCCATTCATAGCCCTCATAAAATATCAATCAGTGGTGAGTGATGTCAACCAAGCCAGAAAAGTCATCCACCATCAGTGACCACGTATAGCCGCTTACCAGATATCAATGACCACTAAAGAAATTATGGTCAACAAGCTCAGTAATTGGGGCCAGACTCCAGGTAGAATCAATCATCCGGTTCAAACCACTTGCTCTGCTTCCTCTAGTATTGGGGTCAATTCACCACCAGGACAGTAGTATATCTCCGAAAACACACAGATCATCAAGAAAGCAGGACCAGCTCATAGTGTAGTAAACTCAAAAACACGCATTTAACGGTCAAAAGATTTGTATGTAGGTATTGTAAAGAGAAAAAACACAGTTAACATATCAGCCAATTACAGATGAAGAATTAACATCTGGGACTTCGTGGTGAAGTGTAGCACCGCCAAATCTCCAGGACCAGAATACATAAATGAGTACAATATATATATATTGTACATGATGGCATAGAGATTACATAAACAAAAAAGAAAACATAAAATAGAGCAAAAGGGTGAAGATCAACACCTTTGGACATCCGTGTTGCAATCACCACTACATGTCAATGTGTACATAATGGCTGAAGTAACACCATAACCACATAATTAAGAGGTATTAAAAAAAAAAAAAGGTGAAAAAGGGAGAGAAGAGGGTAGGAGGGAATACAAGGAAAGGAAGAGGAAGGATATCTCACCTAAGGAACAAGAAAGGGAGTCTAGGTTACTGGAGAAGAAAGAAATGATGAGGAGCCCTATGGCCGAGGGGAACCCAAGGGTGGTGACAGAGGCACATGGATATACCATGCCCATGGTTTCCTGGTTTGATCAAAGACAGACTGTCGGTCATTAAAAATGCTAGCAACCTTCCCATGAATTCCACGTGATTAAAAACAAAACAAAAATAACGTATTTAAAGTATTGCACTTACCGTATATACTCGAGTATAAGCCGACCCGAATATAAGCCGAGACACTTAATTTTACCACAAAAAAATAGGAAAACTTATTGACTCGAGTATAAGCCTAGGGTGTCAATCTGCATGCCTCACTGTGTCCATCTGCATGCCTCACTGTGTCCATCTGCATGCCTCACTGTGTCCATCTGCATGCCTCACTGTGTCCATGCCTCACTGTGCCCATGCCTCACTGTGCCCATGCCTCACTGTGCCCATGCCTCACTGTGCCCATGCCTCGACTGACGTTTAACATGGGAGTCTATGAAAGGGGTGCCCGGCTTTGAAAAATCGGTGCTCCCCAACCGTAGGTCCTCCAGACACAAAACTTTGCACACTTATAGAGAAATGGGGTTACATGTGTGCCAAGTTTCGTGTCCAGAGGACCTACGACCGTCCGGTACCGGGTCCCCAAAGTCACCAGAGAAATACCGTTTAACATAGTAGTCTATGGAAGGGGTGCCCGGCTTTGAAAAATCGGTACTCCCCGGCCGTAGGTCCCCTGGACAACAAACTTTGCACACTTGTAGATGAAGAGTGGGGCTACATGTGTGCCAAGATTGGGGTCCAGGGGACCTACAGCCGGCCGGTACCGGTTCCTCAAATTTCGGGAGATCAGGCACAAAAAGGTGACTCGAGTATAAGCCGAGGGGGGCATTTTCAGCACAAAGAAATGTGCTGAAAAACTCGGCTTATACTCAAATATATACAGTACATAGAATGAAAAGAGCCCAGCAGATCAATACGGTGTTATTTCAAACCAAAAAGATGGCCGCTGTCCGTTCTGGTACGTGATGACGTCGCACACAAAATTCCAATGATGACAACTACAAGAGCATTTCCCTCACTTTAGAGAGAGATATTCACTTCCTGTTGTGTCTACACATCAGGAGGTGAATGTATATCTCCACAATGGGGCAAGATGGAGGGGGGGGGGGGGGGAGTAAAACTTACAAGGATTTTTAACTCCACCTAAAATGAAAAGGAGGCGGTGACAGATCTCTGCTCACATCCGACCTGTCTACCAGGGACTACATTTCCCATGTTTCAATTTTCCCTAATTTCTGGGGAGATTTCCTCTCTTCCTGTTATGTCTACGGGACAGGAAGTAAAGGTAAATCTATCGAAGGCGGCGGATGTAAAGAAAAAAGAAACTTGATGGGTTTAAACCTTCGTTGTATAAAAGTGAGCAAAAAGCAGCTCAAAGGTTAAATATATAATATGCACTCACAACAAACATGCTATTATTTACTTTTCAAGCATCCGCGCAGAATTCTATTTTTACACAAGAACACAAGTTTATGAAGAGCCGCATTGCTTATTTCCTGACGATTAACTCTACAAACATCCCAAGTGTTTCTCCTGCTGCCCGTTTATTGTACAATATGGCTTATTGCTCACGTTGCGGGGATGGAGAAGCTGCAGAGAGGGGCTCTGATGCAGCCAGCATATGGCTGTTAATAGTGGCAGCTGCTGAGCCAGAGTCTGGGGTCATGGCATCACCCCTCCCCCTCATCATTTATTCGCACATCCTTGCAGTATGCTGGTAACACAACAGATGCCAAAGCTTTTTCTATAGGAGTTTAGCACGATGAGTTTGTGATATAATATAACCCCTACACTTTAACCCACTTCATTGCTGCGCACAGCACAGGGGGGGGGGGGGGGGGATGCAAAAGCCACGCCAACCACGGCGCACGGTCACCATTTTTTGGTACTTGCTGCTCTGAACTGATGAAAATTGAAATCTGGTTGCTCTGGGCTGCTGAGCTCTCATATCATCAATGGTCTCCTGTTGGCGACATTAAAGGGCGAAATGTGATCTTTTTTAAAGTGGAATTTTTTTCTTGACCTTACAAATTTTCATGATTACAATTTTACTGTACATCTACTGCATTTTTTTAAACAAATATTCGTTATCATAAAAAAAACTGTCCTTGAGCTCCAATCCAGTGGCTTTGCCTAGACTGAGATGATGTCCTCAATCTGCTCGTGGGCGGGGCCTCCTTGTCCTGCACACAAGGTACCTCTCTCCTCTTGTGCTCATTGGTGCCTGGGACGGTGAGGCCGCGTTCATGTGAAAGTCGTCATTTAAGGCGGTACCCCAGTTTAGAGATGAGCTGTACATTGTGTGCAGCGGTGTAATGTACAGAGTTCCTCTGTAAAATGTTCTGTTCCGTGTCACTACACACCCTTGCTTTATAAATGTTGCATTTAGGAGGGACACCGCTAAGTCTATGCCCTCTCCACCAGTCCACTTCACTCCCAGTAACGGAGTTGGGTCCCGCCGTGCACTAGCTGGGACCTCATGCGTGCCCATAATTGCCACCTCCTCTCTCTCCTGTACCTTACGGCTGGATACACGGGGTCTCTGTACCGTGGATTCGGTCCCAGTAACTATTTGGGGAACCGACCACTATGGAGGGAGGCAAAACGCCGACCCCCCCCCCCCCCCGCTACCGAAGGAACTATCACCCGAGCCTGGTACCTCTCCACACTGCCTGGCTGCTGCTTCCCACGGGTTGTGGTTACCCTTGACACTATTGACTGACTCCTGCTCAGTCTCTTCTGCTGACCCTTTGTGGTGGCCTTCCTGTTGTACCCTATGTGTACTTTACAAACCCTGTTTTTTTGATAGACAATTTACTTTCTTGCACGCCTTTGAATAACTTCAGACCAGACTCAAGAACAGTTAAACAAGCTTTACTTGAAGACTGCAAGGGTACAGTACACAAACCTTTCAATCCCTGACTAACTAGTTCTCAGCTGCCCAGGCATACCTGTACAGGTGGAAGTCCATAATGGCAAAGTCCTATTATCTAGATTCCCCTAGGGTGGTGGTGATCAAAGGGTGCTCCAAGTTACATTCTCATCTGGCCTGTACCTTCTTCCCTTTCCCATGTGGTCCCACTCAATCCCTGAGCCTGGCCTTCCCCCTGATTTGTATGCTGGACAGGGTGGAGGGCAGAAAAAAAAGCCTGGGAACCGCCAGACCGAAAGTGATTCACTCATTGATTTTCATTTTAATGAGTGAAATAAGTATTTGACCCCTTCGCAAAACACTGCTTTGTAGTTGGTGGCAAAACCATTGTTGGCAATCTCAGACATCAGAAATTTCTTGGAGTTGGCCACCAGGTTTGCACACATCTCAGGAGGGATTTTGTCCCACTCTTTGCAGTTCCTCTCCAAGTCAATAAGGTTTCGAGGCTGACGTTTGGAAACTCGAAACTTCAGCTCCCTCCATGTATTTTCTATGGGAATAAGGTCTGGAGACTGGCCAGACCACTCCAGGACCTTAATGTACTACTTCTTGAGCCACTCCTTTTGTTGCCTTGGTTGTGCGTTTTGGGTCATTGTCATGCTGGATGACCCATCCATGACCCATTTTCAACACCCTGGCTGGGGGAAGGAGGATCTCACCCAAGATTTGACATGGCCCCATTCATCGTCCCTTTGATGCAGTGAAGTAAGTTGTCCTGTCCCCTTAGCAGGAAAACCCCCTCAAAGCATAATGTTTCCACTTCCATGTTTGATGGTCGGGATGGTGTTCTTGGGTGTTCATGTAGCGTGGACCGGAACTTGCGTCAGCAGAGAGCGTGATGCGGTAGATGCCTGGGCGTTACCACATTTCTTCGTCGGAGACCCCGGCTGGGAAACGCCAGCATTGATCCGAGCAGGCATGGCATTCTTTTTCTAACGTGAGCTTCATTATGACTGCACAATCACATCCAGTAATCTCAGTCCTCCCTATGCCACCATGCACCACTCTGCGACCTGGGGTTTGTCAAGCCCTCAAATTTAAACTCAACAAGGAAAAAAATAAAAATAAATATATATATATATAATTTTTTTTTTCTGCGCAGTCTCGTATATGCCGTTTTGAGAGAATCGTGATCTTTATTCTAAGCAAAAGAATCGTGATTCTTATTTTGGCCAGAATCGTGCAGCTCTAGGTCATAGGCAGCATTCCAACTCCTCCAAACATGGCGAGTTGAGCTTATGCCAAAGAGCTCGATTTTGGTCTCACCTGACCACAACACTTTCACCCAGTACTCCTCTGAATCATTCAGATGTTCATTAGCAAATTTTAGATGGGCTGTACATGTGCTTTCCTGAGCAGGGGGACCTTGTGGGCACTGCAGGATTTCAGCTCTTTACGGCATAGGTCCCGGCTGCCTTGAGATCATTGACAAGATTCTCCTGTATAGTTCTGGGCTGATTTCTCACCATTCATTGAAACTCCAGGAAGTGAGATCTTGCATGGACTCCCAGACCGAGGATGATTGACAGTTTTGTTTGTGTGTGTTCCATTTGCGAATAATCACGCCAACTGTTGTCACCCTCTCACCAAGCTACTTGGCGATGATCTTGTAGCCCATTCCAGCCTTGTGTAGGTCTACAATCCTGTCCCTGACATCCTTGGACAGCTCTTTGGTCTTGGCCATGGTGGAGAGATTGGAGTCTGATTGCTTCTGTGGACAGGTGTCTTTTATACAGGTAACAAGCTGAGATTAGGAGCACTCCCTTTAAGAAAGTGCTTCTTATCTCAGCTTGTTACCTGTATAGAAGACACTTCGGAGCCAGAAATCTTGCTGATTAAAAGAGGATCAAATACTTATTTCACTCATTAAAATGCAAATCAATTTATAACTTTTTTGAAATGCGTTTTCCAGATATTTTTGTTCTGTCTCTCACTGTTAAACTAAACCTACCATTAAAATTAAAGACTGATCATTTCTTTGTCGGTGGGCAAACGTACAAAATCAGCAAGGGATGAAATACTTTTTTCCCCTCACTGTATGTAGTCATTGTATTGTTTTCAGTCTGCCTGAGCATACTAAAGAGTAGGAATCCAATCTTCCATATGTAATGAGTAAATGCTGATCTAAAGTGCATATATCATTTGAAGCTACGTGATGTGTCAATGGTTTTTTGACATCTGACTAAGACACCTATACTTGTTGAACAATCCTGTTACAAAACCTCGGGCAGAGAAACCACAACAATCTTTTCTCCTCTAGGAAGGCTTTCTGCAAGATTTTGGCGGGTGTATGTAGGAATGGTGTCCCCATTCAACCAATAGAGCATTTGTGAGGTCAGGTACGAATGATGGAGAAAATTTGAATCGCAGTTCCCATTCCAGTTTATCCCAAAGGTGTTCAGTAGGGTTGAGGTCAGGACTCTGCAGGATGCCCCAGTTCCTTCACACAAAATTCATCAAACCATGCCCTCATAGAGCAGGCTTTGTACACACGGGACTGTCATGACCGAACAGAAAAGGACCTTCACCAAACTGTAGTCACAAGGCTGGTAGCGCACAATTGTCTAAAATGTCTTTTGTACGCTGTAACAATACCCATTAGTGGAAACACCTCAACTCAAACATTCAGAGGGGTGTCCACATATTTTGGTCATATAGTACAGTGGTTGCCAACCTTTAGGACCTCATGGACCACTAAACTCACAATTTTGAATCCCGCGTACCACTAACATAAATTTTACATGCCTCATACACACAGTGCTCCGGCTCCCTGCCCCCCCCCCCCCTGGATCACACTGCTGCCTTGTATACACAATGCTCTGGCTCTCTGCCACCCCCCCCCCCCCCCCGGATCATACTGCTACCTTATATACACACAATGCTCCAGCGCTCTGCATCCCCTCCCCCTGGATCATACTGCTTCCTTATATACACACACAATGCTCTGGCTCCCTGCCCCACTCCCCCTGGATCACACTGCTGCCTTGTATACACAATGCTCTGGCTCTCTGCCGCCCCCCCCCCGATCATACTGCTGCCTTATATACACACAATGCTCCGGCTCTCTGCCTCCCTTCCCCCTGGATCATACTGCTTCCTTATATACACACACAATGCTCTAGCTCTCTGCCCCCCCCCCCGATCATACTGCTGCCTTATATACACACAATGCTCCGGCGCTCTGCATCCCCTCCCCCTGGATCATACTGCTTCCTTATATACACACACAATGCTCTGGCTCCCTGCCCCACTCCCCCTGGATCACACTGCTGCCTTATATACACAATGCTTCGGCTCTCTGCCCCCCTCCCCCCTGGATCATACTGCTGCTTTGTATACACAATGCTTCAGCTCTCTGCCCCCCTCCCCCTGGATCACACGGCTGCCTTATACACACAATGCTCTGGCTCTCTGCCCCCTCCCCCTGGATCATACTGCTGCCTTATACACACAATGCTCTGGCTCTCTGCCCCCTCCCCCTGGATCATACTGCTGCCTTATACAAAGTGCACTGGCTCTCTGCCCTCCTCCACCTGGATCATATTGCTGTCTGACAGACTCCTCATTGGATCTGACCTCCTAATCCAGCCATGTGCTCATGCTCAGTGCTCCCTCCCATAGTCTGTGATCAGCGCTTCCATTGGAAGTCCCCTCCTTCACCTCCTGCTCTTTTGCACTACTCCCGGCGCCTCCATCTGAATTTACAAGAGCCAGAACTACAGAAGAGGCATCGGGTGTTAATGGATAGTATTGACTGTCAGGGCGCATTGAGAACAACACTGGAAAAAACATTTGTCACAATGTTGATGTGCAGCAGAACCCCTGGAGACCACCAGAATTTTCTCTTGGACCATCAGTAGATGTGATCTGATCGTCAGGTGTCCACAGCCCTTTTGTTACCTACTAAGCCTGCAAAGCAACAGAGTTTTAAAAACTATAGCAAACAGTGATGACAGCAGGCTGGACTCGGCGCATTCTTATGTATGGCTGAAAAACTTAGGAAAGTCTTCCATTAACGCCATTCAGTACCAGATTTGAATAACAAGAACTTCTGTCTTCTGACTGTCTAGTTTTTATTCTAATCTCTCTCTTCTCTGCCTCTGTCTTCCAGGTGAAAAATGACTACATGTCGGAGATGTCAGACCAAGTGGACCAGGAAATTGCTTTGAAGCTGGGCTGCCTGGAGATTCGGTAATATCCTAAATCTTGCATCTTACACATATTCTGCTGGAGGTAGTTGCAGTCTGTGATTCGTGGAGTGTAAAGAACCAGTCTTATAGCTCCAGCATTTTTAATGTTGCTGATGTCTTCCACATACATTGTGGTTTTGGGTTTTGGTTCACGGTGTCAAAAAATTCAGTTGTGTTTTTAACTAATCAGTTAATCCAGATTGGCTGGAAGCCTGTACGCTGTTAACTTTTTAAGAAAACCTGATGTGTATCCTATGAGTCCATTCAGACTGAATTGGAGCGGAACAGGATGAATGTCACTTTGTGTCCGGTCATTTTTTTTTTTACAGTGGACATTGGTGGACCTATGATCGCTCTATGGGCGGCCGGATGACCAGATGCCTTGAATACGTTTTTTTTTTTTTTTTTTGTGGTCTGAAAAAACAGAAAAGGACGTTTGCATTTTTTATTTTTTTTTTTAAGACCTAAACAGATTGTGGAAGTAAGATACTGGTATCCTTATTGGTGCCGATACTAAGCATTTGCATGAGTACTTGTGCAAATGCTACGATACGAAAACAGATACCATAAGCTCTGGTTCAAATGTCATGCGATTTGGTAGTTCAAAGTCGCATGACAATTCACCCCATTGCCAAACGAGCGGCGGGAGCGAGCGCTTGTTAACAACGCATGCTCAACAACAGCTGATGTAATAAATGTTTTGTCTCTGAGATTTCTGTGATCTCCGATTGCGCATTCGCAGTCCTCTCCGGGCACTATCTGATAGGGGGACCCATACTGTTAGAACACCGGCAAAGAAACCGTTCAAATTGTTGTGACTCAAGGTACAGCGACTTTGAATAAAGTTCCTGCACTACTTTTTTGCAATTTTATTGAGACTTGCATTGTCCTCCGTTAAATGAAGTTGCAAGCCGCAGTGAAATTGGAGATCGAAATCGCACTGATCTGCGGCTTTGAAATCGCAATGAAGTAGCGCGATTCCAAAGACACACCGGTGTGAACCCAAAATAAATGCATCAAAGGCCAATGATTGAGTTTGATTTCTGGCCTTCTAAAAATAGGTATTGGTAATTGGTATCGGCAAATACTTTGATACTTGGTCTTAAAAAAACTGGTATCAGTGCATCCCTAGTATCTGGACATCCTGCTGCCAATGGAGCATTCATGGGTCCACCAATGTCCACTGTCAAAATAATGAACCAACACAAAGGGGTTCATGTACTAAAACTGGAAAGTGCAAAATCCGGTGCAGCTCTGCATAGAAACAAATCCGCTTCCAAGTTTGTCAATTGAACAAACTGAAGTTAGAAGCTGATTGGCTACCATGCACAGCTACACCTAATTTTGCACTCTCCAGTTTTAGTAAATCAACGGATATCTCCTGATTTATTTTTTATTTTTTTATTGTCGAAGGAAAACTCCCCAAATAGTTTAAAAAATAATAATCTGGGAGTCCTGGGTCCCTAACGTTAATGCAGAGCGGGTGGACACAGCGGTCACGGGATTGCGCTGCTGTGCGCCCCAACGTACCAGTATGTCGTGGTGCCTGCAGCTGTAAATATACTGTGGGTGGGCGGCAAGTGCTTACAATATGTTGCTAGCTTGGTATTGCGTTAATGATTACAGGTATTTACATGGTAGAGAAAGGGAAGTTACCGCTCAAGATGGATATAATTGGCAATCAGTGTCCTCTCAGAAACCACGGGTGCTGGCAATGCACGAAGCAAAAGTAGGAAGAAAATATATGGACAGCCGCACTCCCAAAAAAAAGTTTTGGTTGCCTTTTATTGGTAATAAAAATAAAAGCACTACAAGTCACAGCAAACAGTGGGATACACAGCCGACACGTTTCGCACTAATATCTAGTGCTTAGTCAAGTTTTTTTTGGAGTGGGGCTGTCCATATATTTTCTTCCAGGTATTTACACGGTGTCAACAATTTACATACAATGTTATAACACATGTAATACTGTACATTGACATCCGTTCCGTTCAATGCAAGGTTCCCTCCACATTATTCCAATTAAGAATCCATGTTCTTATTCTCTTTTTTGTTTTTGTTCCAATGTTGTTGGAAGTCTGTGAAGTTATGAGCTCTCACACTGCTTATTAGTGTCTCCTGTAGGGTGGAAAGACTATAAAAGTGTATTGGCCCGATATTTCCATGGATTATCATTTTAAAATAGTTTGCAATGTTGTCTTTTTTTTTTTTTTAATTGGCCGATGGTTGAAATTTTAACCATGTTCATTTTGTATAATGCAGGCGATCGTACGGGGAGATGAGAGGGAATGCTTTGGAGAAGAAATCAAACTATGAAGTGTTAGAGTAAGTGTTACTGCTGGTCTGTTGTTATATTTAGGCATTCCTACGGATTGCTCCAATAATTGGCACGCCGCAGCTTCTTTGCTTGCCTATTAGAGCATATGATGTGAGTACTAACACAATGCACCAGTCAGCCAATCATTGTGGAGCTTTCACTTGGATCCTTAAAGGATAACTCCTAGCCCTCATGTGTTGTATTTTAACTGTACCGTCTCCCTTTATATTGTAAAACGCAAACTGTTGGTGCCATATAATTACTGTACAATAATACTGTATATGCGCGAGTATAAGCCGTCCCGAATATAAGCCGAGGCACCTAATTTTACCACAAAAAACTGGGAAAACTTATTGACTCGAGTATAAGCCTAGGGTGTCCATCTGCATGCCTCGCGGTGCCCATGCCTCGCGGTGCCCATGCCTCGCGGTGCCCATGCCTCGCGGTGCCCATGCCTCGCGGTGCCCATGCCTCGCGGTGCCCATGCCTCGCGGTGCCCATGCCTCGCGGTGCCCATGCCTCGCGGTGCCCATGCCTCACTGTGTCCATGCCTCACTGTGTCCATGGCTATACTGACGTTTAACATGAGAGTCTATGGAAGAAGTGCCTGGGTTTGAAAAATCGGTGCTCCCCGGCTGTAGGATCCCCAGACAAAGGACTTTGTACATTTATAGAGGAGAAATTGGGCTACATGTTTGCCAAGTTTCGGATCCAGGGGACCTACGACCGTCCGGTACCGGGTCCCCAAAGTCACCATAGAAATTACCGTTTAACATGGGAGTCTATGGAAGGGGTGCCCGGTTTTGAAAAATCGGTGCTCCCCGGCTGTAGGTCCCCCGGACAACAAACTTTGCACACTTGTAGAGGAAAAGTAGGGCTACATGTGTGCCAAGTTTTTAGGTCCAGGGTACCTACGGCCGGCCAGTACCAGGTCCCCAAATTCCGGGAGATCAGGCACAAAAAGGTGACTCGAGTATAAGCCGAGGGGGGCATTTTCAGCACAACAAAATGTGCTTAAAAACTCGGCTTATACTCGAGTATATACAGTAAATGTCATGGGAAAAACATGGAGGCTTCCATCCTCTCCTCCTGACACTGGGTTTGCCTGGCTTAGACTCCCCTGACTTTATTACTTTGAGTCTCTTGTCCGGTGCAAATATGTGGATAAGAACGTCGGACTTTCCAGGTCTGCAAAAGTACTGATGCCAGCCAGGCAATTGGAATTATTTAGAAGGACGGCAGTGGCAGCCCCCACCCCTATTTAGCCAATTTACATCGCTAACTATACACTCACCGGCCACCTTATTAGGTACACCTTGCTAGTACCGGGTTGGACCCCCTCTTGCCTTAATTCTTCATGGCATAGATTTTAACAAGGTGTTGGAAACATTCCTCAGAGATTTTGGTCCATAGTGACATGATGGCATCACAAAGTTGCTGTAAATTTGTCGGCTGCACATTCATGATGCCAATCTCCTGTTCCACCACGTCCCAAAGGTGCTCTATTGGATTGAGATGTGGTGAGTGTGGAGGCCATTGGAGTACAGTGACCTCATTGTCCAGTGGTGAGATGATTGGAGCTTTGTGACATGGCGCATTATCCTGCTGGAAGGAGCCATCAGAAGATGGGGACACTGTAGTCATAAAGGGATGGACATGGTCAGCAACAATCCTCAGGTAGGCCGTGGTGTATAAATGATGCTCAATTGGTACTCAGGGGCCCAAAGTGTGCCAAGAAAATATCCCCCCACCATTACACCCCCACCACCAGCCTGAACCGGTGATACAAGGCAGGATGGATCCATGTTTTCATGTTGTTTACACCAAATTCTGACCCACCATCTGAATGTCGCAGCTAAAATCGAGACTCGTCAGACCAGGCAACGTTTTTCCAATCTTCTATTGTCCAGTTTTGGTGATCCTGTGAGAATTGTAGCCTCAGTTTCCCGTTCTTGGCTGACAGGAGTGGCACCCGGTGTGGTCTTCTCCTTCTGTAGCCCATCTGCTGTAAGGTTCCATGTGTTGTGTGTTCAGAGATGGTAGTCTGCATACCTTGGGTGT
Organism: Rana muscosa; assembly: GCA_029206835.1. Taxonomy (NCBI): domain Eukaryota; kingdom Metazoa; phylum Chordata; class Amphibia; order Anura; family Ranidae; genus Rana; species Rana muscosa. The sequence continues at coordinate 194,008,611 of JARGYO010005626.1, read as the reverse complement.
AACGAGTGGTTATTTGAGTTACTGTTGCCTTTCTATCATCTCCAACCAGTCTGCTCACTCACCTCTGACATCAAAAAGGCATTTTCCTCCACACAACTGCCACTCACTGGATATTTTCTCTTTTTTGGACCATTCTCTGTAAACCGGAGAGATGGTTGTGTGTAAAAATCCCAGAAATACTCAGACCACCCCGTCTGGCACCGACAACCATGTCACGTTCAAAGTCACTCCAATCCCCTTTCTTCCCCATTCTGATGCTCGATTTGAACTTCAACAAGTCGTCTTCACCACATCTAGATCCTGAAATGCAATGAGTTGCTGCCATGTGATTGACTGATTAGCAATATGTGTTACCAAGCAATCAAACAGGCGTACCTAATAAAGTATCCGGCGAGTGTAAGTGGTGTTTGAATAGTTGACAGTGCAATGAAGTTAGCAGAAACTTCCATCAATAAGAGGAGTAAACGGCATACAAATGTAGAATTGTTTTGCTTTAGAGTGCTTTGTGGGGAAAAAATTCAGGCTGAAATGAGGGGAAACCTCTTTAACAGAACATCAAATGACAAGAAAAGCCCAACAGGGGCTCTAACTATTCCCCATTCTATCTAAAGCTAAAGAAAAAAAGGGGGTTTACTTCCTCTTTAAAGGACAACTCCACCTCTAAACCACCCTGTTATCCATAATCCCCTCTTACAGAAACTGGTACAAAAAAAAAAAACAAGTTAGAATTGAGTTGAAATGCATTGCTTCTGCAACCATCAAGTCACCCGCATATTAGGGGCCGGTAAAGTGCTTGTCAAGCCGAATCCTTTTTCTTTAGCTTTAGATAGAATGGGGAATACAACGGCGCAGGCGCACTGAGCGTCCCGATTTTATGAATGGGATCATGCCGGTCCCGAGCAGTGACGTCATCGCCGCTCCAGCCAGTCACAGCGCCGGAGCAGTGATACCCTGAAGGCGCTCGGAGTGGATATGGCGGAGGAGGGAAACGAGAAGCGCTTCGGGGGTTTCGATCTCAGGTAAGTCATTCATAATGCGCTAGTATGCTATGCATACTAGGCCATTATGCCTTTCTCCTTGCAGGGTTTTTTTTTTTTTCAGGAAAAAAAGAGGATTTACTTCCTCTTTAAAGGACAACTCCATCTCTAAACCACCCTATTATCCATAATCCCTTCTTACAGGAACTGGTACAAAAAAAACAAAACAAGTTAGAATTGAGTTGAAATGCATTTCTTCTGCAACCATCAAGTCACCCGCATATTAGGGGACGGTAAAGTGCTTGTCAAGCCAAATCCTTTTTCTTTAGCTTTAGATAGAATGGGGAATACAACGGCGCAGGCGCACTGAGCGTCCCGATTTTATGAATGGGATCATGCCGGTCCCGAGCAGTGACGTCATCGCCGCTCCAGCCAGTCACAGCGCCGGAGCAGTGATACCCTGAAGGCGCTCGGAGTGGATATGGCGGAGGAGGGAAACGAGAAGCGCTTCGGGGGTTTCGATCTCAGGTAAGTCATTCATAATGCGCTAGTATGCTATGCATACTAGGCCATTATGCCTTTCTCCTTGCAGGGTTTTTTTTTTTTTCAGGAAAAAAAGAGGGTTTACTTCCTCTTTAAAGGACAACTCCATCTCTAAACCACCCTATTATCCATAATCCCTTCTTACAGGAACTGGTACAAAAAAAACAAAACAAGTTAGAATTGAGTTGAAATGCATTTCTTCTGCAACCATCAAGTCACCCGCATATTAGGGGACGGTAAAGTGCTTGTCAAGCCAAATCCTTTTTCTTTAGCTTTAGATAGAATGGGGAATACAACGGTGCAGGCGCACTGAGCGTCCCGATTTTATGAATGGGATCATGCCGGTCCCGCGCGCATGCGCGGGAGTGACGTCATCGCCGCTCCAGCCAGTCACAGCGCCGAAAAGGCGATACCCTGAAGGCGCTCGGAGGGGATATGGCGGCGGAGGAGGGAAAAGAGAAGCGCTTCGGGGGCTTCGATCTCAGGTAAGTCATTCATAATGTACTAGTACTAGCTATACTAGCTCATTATGCTTTTCTCTTGCAGGGTTTTTTTTTTTTCAGGAAAAAAAAATAGGTTTTACTTCCCCTTTAAAGGACAACTCCACCTCTAAACCACCCTGTTAAACATAATCCCTTCTTACAGGAACTAGTACAAAAAAAACAAAACAAGTTAGAATTGAGTTCAAATGCATTGCTTCTGCAACCATCAAGTCACCCGCATATTGGGGGCCGGTAAAGTGCATGTCAAGCCAAATCTTTTTTTTTTTTCCTGAAAAAAAAAAAACCTGCAAGAGAAAGGTATAATTGGCTAGTATGCATAGCATAATAGCTCATTATGAATGACTTGCCTGAGTTCGAAGCCCCCGAAGCGCTTCTCGTTTCCCTCCTCCGCCGCCGCCATATCCCCTCTGAGCGCCTTCAGGGTATGGCCTTTTCGGCGCTGTGACTGGCTGGAGCGGTGATGACGTCACTCCCGCGCATGCGTGCGGGACCGGCATAATCCCGGCATGATCCCATTCATAAAACCGGGACGCTCAGTGCGCATGCGCCGTAGACATCGCTGCAGTGTTTTCTGCAAAGATCTCCTTAATCGTGTAGGTTAAGGAGATATTTCTTGCACCTACAGGTAAGCCTTAATCTAGGCTTACCTGTAGGTGCAAGTTGTCAGAGTGGGTTTACAACCACTTTAAGTAGAAGTGTTCAGTCCAGGTATTTAGACAGGTACTGGATAGCTCATTAGAAGCTTCTGGAGGCCACATTGGGCTCCCAAGCTATTGGTTTCTGCATGTGCTCATCAGTCTGGCTCTTCTCTTATGGATCTATTGATATAAGGCATGTTTTCCTTTACAGTCAGAGGAGCAGATACAGTTTAGTATTGTCGATATTTGTACATTGGTCAGATGTATAAATCACATGGAATTTAAATGAAAAAGGCCTTTTTCTCTTCTAAAAATCTATTTCTGAATGTTGTAAAACACGTAGCTCATTACCCACAATCCATCTCTGCCATACCCAATGCTTACCGTTTGGATTGTGAGTGATTGCATGCAGTCGTTTGCCTGCTGACCCAGTCAATGGAATTGCGCATTTAAATTGTCACTTAACAACGTCCAATAACCGCAGAGCGGTGCCGAGCTGCTGGCCAAATACCTTGACACATCAGTACATGTTAGAGCGCATGAAGGGAGCCATCCATCTCTGCTGCCCTCGGCCCAAGCCATCGCCTGCAGCTCCCTTACTAATGGCATCCAGGGCAGGACACTGATAAATAACTGGAATCTCTCTGTTTCACTGATGGAATTTATTAGCTGGCTTCCTTTTTTTAAAGCTGAACTCTGCAAACAAAAACTTTAAAATATATTCCTCAGTAGCCGTAAAGGATTATAAATCCACTTTTTGTGTGCAGCAAATGCCTTTGCAATCACAGATGTAACATCACTGTGCTGTACATAGCCTGTGCAAGAAAGCAGAGCTGTGGGAGGGAACCAGAAGCCCCACCCACTACAGACTGCCTGCAAAAAACTACAGGGGGGGGGGCGGAGACCAGACCAGTCACCCTGCACAAGGGGAGAGAGCGCAGAGCTGTGAGAGGGGACCCAGCAGGCTCCACCTTCTAAGGGCTGCCTGCAGAAAACTACAGGAGGGGGCGGAGACCAGACCAGTCACCCTGCACGAGGGGAGAGAGAGCAGAGCTGTGAGAGGGGACCCAGCAGGCTCCACCTTCTACAGGCTGCCTGCAGAAAACTACAGGAGGGGGCGGAGACAAGACCATTCACCCTGCACAAGGAGAGAGAGCAGCAGTGAGCGGTCTTTATTAGAGGAAGTCTCACACTGGATTACTGCACAGATCTGGAAGAAATACACAACACTCAGCAAGATTTAAAGCGGCCCTTCAGTCGTTTTTTTTTTTTTTTTTTTCATTTTTTCATCTATTAAATCTTCTGCCCTTGTTGTTTTGACTCTGGATAGTAATTTTTTTTTTCTGCCAATAAATACCTTATATAGCCCACTTCCTGTTTCTTGTCTGGAAAAAAGCCTAGGCTTAAGACATCTTGCACAGCTCTATCTCTCTGGTGACAAAAATTCACCAAACCCCCCCCCCCCCCTCTGGTGTCACATTTGGCACCTTTCAGGGGGGAGGGGGTGCAGATACCTGTATAATACAGGTATTTGCACCCACTTCCAGGCAGTGACTCCCGGTGACTTCCCCCCCATCCCCCCCCCCCCCCCCGCTGTGTTCTGGGAAACACACGGCTCCCAGAACAGAGCGGGGACCAGTAGGATAGGAGTAGCGCGGCGCGCGCATGCGCAGTAGGGAACCGGGCAGTGAAGCCGCAAGGCTTTACTTCCCGATTCCCTCACCGAGGATGGCGGCAGGGGTAGCCGTGAGACTAGCGATTGCTCGCCCTCGGCTGCTGACATCGCTGGACTCCAGGACAGGTAAGTGTCCATTTTTTAAAAGTCAGCAGCTGCAGTATTTGTAGCTGCTGACTTTAAAAAAAAAAATTGGTTGACCTCCTCTTTAAAATGGTTGCAGCCAGACTCGGTAGAGCGAGATTTCTGAAGCATATTTGGCAAGTACAGAATCACAGTATATATAAAATATGCAAAGTGGTTGGAGGGAAGCTTCAGAATGGCAAAGGTGTTTTTATTACAAATTATGTGAGCAGACTGCAGTTCCTCTTTAAAGTGGTTGTAAACCCTGTACAACCACTTTCACCTACAGGTAAGCCTAGATTAAGGCTTACCTGTAGTTGCTGGAAATATGTTCTAAACCTACGCGGTTTAGGAGATATTTACAATGTCCCCGTACGCTGATGTCTTCTGCGCATTTGCCAATGTATTCGGCACATGCACACTTTAGAAAGGCCACGCTGTGACGTTTCTAGAGGGATCATGCCGTGACTGGCGGCTCCCATGCGGGAGTGACGTCACGCGACTCCGGGCAGTCTTGGAGCCGGAGTCCGCGGCCCCGGAAGGAAGAGGGGTGAAGAATGGACGCTTCCTGTACAGGGGACAGCGGAGACATCGCAGGATTCGGTTTTAGGTAACTGACACATAATGGGCTGCTACAACTCTCCTTGCAGCACAGGACAGCACTCTGCTAGGATGACTGCAGTGCCCCCAAAAAGACTGCCTGCAGCCGACATCTATTGATTGCAGCTCTTCAACAAGCCAAAACTCAGGTACTGATGACAGACAAAAACAACAAAAAACAAATGACAAACAAACCATATACTCCGTGAGCGCTGGGATGTGAACACCTTTAGAGCAAAGGATAATATACCATCCATTATGTGATACAACTCCCAATCAGCCGCTCTTCTCTATATAAATCTACCACATTGTGCAGACACTTGCTCTCATCCTCCAAGGCTCTGATAAAGAGGGAACCCCTCGAAACCCGTTAGCCTACCATTGAGCATTTGCCCTTGCATGGGTACAACTCATTTTATATAAATACTTTGTAACCTAGTCTCTATGAATACGTAGTAATTTACTTTTCTTTATTTATTCACTCTTTTTAAAAATAAACTATCAATTTATCCATGCGTTGGATCACGTGCCTTTCTCCTCTTTTCTCACTTGACTATGCGATGCATACTAGCCCATTATGCTTTACCTTTGCAGGGAAATAAAGAGGAAGTAAAACCCAACAGGGTTTACTTCCTCTTTAAGTGGTTAAACTGCCCTCGTCTATAGACAGAAGTTCGTTCCTTTTGATCTAGAACAAAATGTTACAATAATTCTCTTTATCTTGCCTGAGCAATGTTGTGATAAACTTGGCTGGCTGCCGTCTTTGTCAGCTGTGAGCAGAGGGGAGGTTGAATCGAGATAGTGTTGCACGATAAATCGTTAAAAGAATCACAAATACTTACTTAGTTGGAGAGTTATTTGGATTCCTTTAGTCTCTTCTCACCATAGCCTATATGGTTATACTGTCACATTGGGTCTTAACTAGGATTGTCCCGATGCCTGACCTGATACTTGGTCGGCGGCGAGCGGACTCAGTGGGCGGAGAGGGCGGGCGGAGTCAGTAGGATCGGGCTGCGTCAGTGGGTGGAGTGGGAGAGTGGAGGAGCGGATTCAGTGGGCGGGGAGGGCGGCCGGCGTCAGTAGGCGGTGTGGGCGGGTGGCCTCAGTGGGCGGAGCGGTCGTCGTCAGCTTGGACATCCCGACGCCCATCTTGGCACACCCTGCACTTGGCCACAGTAAGCCAGCAGCTGACATCTTGTTACACCCAGCCCATATAGTTCGGGCTGGGTGAAACAAGATGTCTGCTGATACTTACTGATGCCGAGTGCAGGGTGTACCAAGATGGGTGCTGCAGCATAGCATTTCCTCATGTCGTTTATTGCTGCATTTCAGTGCTAGCCACCTGTCAGTGCCCATAATTGCCGCCCATCAGTGCCATCTAACCGTGCCAGCCACCTATCGTTGCCCATAACTGCCGCCCATCAGTGCCAGCCACCTGTCAGTGCCATCGGTGCCCATAACTGCTGCCCATCAGTGCCAGCCACCTGTCAGTGCCATCAGTGCCCATAACTGCCACCTATCAGTCCCCATCAGTCAAACTGTCACATGGCATTAAAAAAAAGTATTGGTAATCGCTATCGGCGAGTACATGAAAAAAAGTATCGGTACTTGTACTCGGTCCTTAAAAAAGTGGTATTGGGTCAACCCTAGTCTTAACCAAGCCCTACCCAATAGAAGTCAATGTCTCCATGCAATGCATTGATGGCCTAAAAGCCTGCTGTTTGGAATGAATGGTTCTACAGCAGAATATTCAGGTATATCTGGATTTGCATCTGGCCAATGGGGCATAAGAAATAATTTGCATGGCTCCACCCACTTTCCTGAATTATGAAATACTTCTATTTTTAGAATATGTGGTGAAATGAGACAATAATTTTCTGTTGTAAGCTGGATTACTGTGCTACCCACTGATTCTGTTGGAGGGGTTTTGTTTGCTTTATTCCCTTTCCATCATAACCTGTACATGACTGACTGTCAAGTTGTTAGAAATATAATGTTGAAGCAGTCAATCCCATACTATTCTAGTGTAAGATGATTTATGGCTTATGTCTTTCAGGAAGGATGTGGGTCTGAAGAGGTTCTTCCCCAAGAGTTTGCTGGATTCTGTGAAGGTAAGGTTCTATCTCTTGGCCTCCGTTCACACCATGGCGTTCCGGGTTGTGGGCGGAATCGGAACTTCTCTTGGGCGACAGGCATCCCGCGATTCTGTTTGCGCCATTTTACTGCAATTCCCTGGCCGACAATCGCTTCAAAATCGCGCCGCGATTGGGTGCCATTGGAAGTAACGGGGATCGCAAGTGCATCCTGCGTTTTGCGACTAGGCAGAATTGCAGCGATTTCGGGCGCGATCCAGGGCGCCATGGTGTGAACTAGACATGTGAAATTAGTTTTGTTCCAAATTAGTTTAATGAATTTCGTCAAATTCGCTAATTCAGAAATATCCGAGTTAACAAAAACCCGTTTAACGAATATTCGGAAAATCGAAACCCGAAAATACGAACAAATTTAAAAAATCTGAAATAGCTTATATTATAGGTATTGGAATTTCCTTTCAAATTTGCTGTTGGAGAACGTTACGAATACTAATTTATCCAAAGTTACGAATTATCCAAACTAACGATTGCCACATCTAAACGAATGGAATGTAATGAATTAATAATAATAATAAAAACTTTTTATTATTAATTCATTCCGTTCCGTTTGTTTAGATGCGGCATTCGTTATTTCGGATAATTTGTAACTTCGGATAAATTCGTATTTATCCGAAGAGTTAATGCAGGTTGTGATAGAAAGGTGTCAGAACACACATTGCATCACAGTTTGCTGTGAATGGGTCTGGGTAGCCGCAGACCAGTCAGGGTGCCCATGCTGACCCGTGTCCCCAGCCAAAAGCATCTACAATGGGCACGTGAGCATCAGAACTGGACCACGGAGCAATGGAAGGTGTCTTTGTGGTGACTCCAAATTCTACAGATCTGAATCCAATCTAGCATCTGTGCGATGTGCTGGAAAATCAAGTCCGATCCATGGAGACTTCACCTCGCAACTTACAGGACTTTTTAAAGGGGTTGCAAAGGTTTTTTTTTTTTTAAATAACAAACATGTTGTACTTGCCTCCTCTGTGCAAGGGTTTTGCACAGAGTGGCCCCGATCCTCCTCTTCTGGCTCCTCCCCGCATCAAGTGCCCCCCTCCGAGGAAACGCATTCCAAGAATACACCCATGCGGGCGCGCTCCAGAGTCCTGCTGCTGCGTCCATTGACACAGACAGCAGGACTGGGCCCCGGCTCCTGTGTTAGTGGATTTGATTGACAGCAGCGGGAGCCAATGGCTGCGCTGCTATCAATCTATCCAATGAGGACCTGAGACAGCGGCTGGAGCTGCTGTGCTCGTCCCTGTCGATGGAACGATCGGGTTCAGATAAGTAAAAGGGGGGCTCTGGGGGGGCTGCTACCCTACATAGAATGCATTGAGGTGAAAAACCTTGAGGGTTTACAACCCTTTTAAGTATCTGCTACTGACAGCTTGGTACCGGATATCACTGCATACCTTCTGAGTTCTAGTGGAGTCCATGCCTCTGTGGATCAGGACTCTTTTGGCGGCTAAAGGGGGACCTACCCATTATTAGGTGGGTGATCATAAAACTATGGCTGATCGGTGTACTGTATGTATTCTGTCTGTTCATTCAGCTGTTTGCTTGAAGTTCAACATAAAGCCCAATTCCCAATTGAACTTTCACTGTAAGGCCCCTTTCACACGGGGCGGATCCGCTGGACGGACTCCACTAGCTCTGCGGGCGATTGCTCCGCTGATCCCCGCTGAGCAGGCGGATGACAGGTCCATCTCCGCTCCGCAGAGACGGACCTGTCAGAGCTCCGCTGTTCTCTATGGGGAGGTCGGATAAAAACAGACTGCCTGTCCGTTTTCATACGATCTGCTGGACAGATGACAAACATATTGCCTTCCGTCTGTTTTGAGCGGATCTTGACGGATCATATGGCAGGCGGGTGTCAGCGGACACGTCTCCCCTGACATCGGCCTGGCCATACAAGTCCAATGGGTGGCCCACTCGGATCTGCCTGAAAAACAGACAAGTGGATCCGAGCGTGCCGATCGTGTGAAAAGGGCCTTAAGCCTCGTACACACGACCGAGAATCTCGTCAAGAAAAAACACGTCGTTTTTCTTGACAAGATTCTAGGACAAGAAACTTGTCCCGGCTGAGTGTACAGACGCTCTTTTCAAAGAACCCGCAGTTCTTTGAATGGAGCGAACGCGGTGACGTCATTGACTACGACGAGCGTGCGCTCGTCACATTCGATGCCGTCGCCGCCATCTTGCTACACCCTACCTATGCCTAGGAAGCTACCGCGCATGCGTCAAAGTCATTTCGAGCATGCGCGGGCTTCCCGGAGGACAGGTAAGTGTACACACACACACTTTTCTCGTCAAGAAATAGGCCGACGAGAATCTCGACGAGAAAATAGAGAGCAGGTTCTCTATTTCTTTATCGTACACCACGGGACACAGAGCTAGTCATTACATAATGGGTTAAGGGTCACCAGCGGTGATTGGACACTGGCACAACCAATGGAAGACAGTTCCCCTCCATATAAACCCTCCCATCAGGGAAGTACCTCAGTTTTTACGCCAGTGTCGAAAGGTGTTGGACGCGTTAGGAGGTGCTAAAGGAAAGCTCTACCAAAGAGACCCTCTGGGGGTAAAAGAGCTATGCTTTCGGATCCATCCAAGACGCCTACAAATGAGCTGAATCTGGATGGGATCCGGGCCTCATCCATGAGGCGTCGCCTGTAATGTCTCTCTTCGGAGGACTGGGCTCTAAGATCCAGCACTTTCGCTATTTCGCTATAAAGTCCTGGTAAGAGTCTTGTACAAGGCCCAGGGGAGAGGTATCCTTTAAATAGGAACCCATATCCCTGAAGGTTGGCACACATAGCCCACCGTGAAGGGTGAAGTTTGGTATCTGTCTGAAAACTTTCAGCAGAAAAACCTGTGGCGTGGATAAGGTGAGATTAGAAGGTCCATAACTAGGTTGGGACCTTTTTCAAAAAGTGGATGTCTTCTTTTTTTCCACCACTGGGGGGAGTAAAGAGCTGAATATACTCACCTCACTCTGTTCAGTGTCGGCTTCGGCGAAGTACACTGCTCGTCACCTCCGCTGCTGAGCTTGCTGGGGCACCCCGCTCCTCCTTCCGGTGGCCGATACAGACACCTGCAGATGCAGGTAAGTGGGGACAGGGGCTGATGAGAGTCCTCTCTCACTATGGCCACCACCATAGCGCTAAAGGCCGCGCGCGGGAGCGCGCTTTATCGGAGGGGGGGGCCGAGGCGTGCGCGGGCACGTGGCGCGCGCAGGCACAGAAACGGCGCCAAATTTAAAAGACTGTCAGTGTAAAAAGCACTGCAGCAGCAAGCAAGCTCGTTAGTTCTCTTGTTCCTGGCAGAGAAACACAGCAGCTATACAGGGACGTAAGACTCCATGTGGTTGGATTGGGTACTTCCTAGAAGACATCCATGTTATGCATAGTTATGTGTTAAAAGTTGCATACTTAATGTATTTGCTAAATTGAACACGGTAGTATATGCATTTAGGTACCTTGTATTTTGTCTAAACAGTAAGTCTTCCAGGGGAAGTAATGCGGACAAAAAGAGATAAAAGAGCACCGCCGCCTGAGACAGGGGGCTCTAGCTGTGCTGACTCGGTACCTTCCTCTCCTGTGTTGCCAAAAGCACCTGTACAGGATGAGCCATTACCTCTGTCAGGTATGGCGGCTTCCCCAGTGAAGCCTGGGCCTGCATATGTCACTGAGGACACTTTATCAGCTGCCCTAAATAATCTGGAGGAGAAAATTGCTACTTTAATCGCTAAATCCTCTAAAAAGGACAAGAGGCGAAGCTGATCTCCTCCAGTATTGGACCTCCCTTCAGAAGTACCTGAGGAGGAGGAGGATGAGGAGGAGGCTACATCAGCAGAGGATGAGGAGTCAGACGGATCAGGGATATCGGATGAGCCTTTTTCGGTATCCCAGATTTTAAAGTCACAGGTGCAATGCTATGCAGGAGCCGTGCGAGCTGCATTTAGGTTACCCTCTTTGGAGGTAACAGAATCACCTGTCTCCTCCCTAGGATCATTAAGATCCCTGCAAGGTGCATGCTCCTTCCCGGTTCATCCGTTACTAGAGGATCTATTGTACGCAGACTGGCAACATCCAGATAAGCGTTTTTCACCTCCAAAAAAGTTTAACATTCTTTATCCTATGGAGGAAAATTTTTTAAAGAAATGGAGCCTGCCTACGGTAGATGCGGCTATTTCTTGTGTAAATAAAAACCTGACATGTCCAGTGGATAATGTACAAGTGTTTAAAGATCCTTCTGAGAAGAAGTTGGAATCCTTACTGAAATCCTCCTTCCTTTTGGCCGGCTCAATTATCCAACCTGCAGTAGCAGCAGTCGGTATGTGTCAGGTCGTCAGCCAACAGGTAAAGCAGGGGCTGAAGGAGCTGCCTTCAGAGCAGGCTAAAAATTGGGAGAATTTGCCTAAAGCCTTATGCTTCACAGTGGATGCCATGAGAGATTCTATCATACAGGCATCACGCCTTACACTCCAGCTGGTACAGATGCGCAGAGTACTTTGGCTTAAGCATTGGTCAGCGGAAGCCCCATGCAAAAAGTTGTTGGCAAGTTTCCCGTTCCATGGCGAACGCCTTTTTGGGGAAGATTTAGAAAGATATATCCAAAAGATATCAAGTGGTAAAACGACACTTTTACCTGAGAGAAAGAAAAACAAGAGACCTTGTTTTAAACACACTCTCTCCCCAGCTCCCGGGAAATCTGACTCCAGCCAGTGGCGACGGCCTTTTCAGCCGCCCAAAAAAGCCAAAGAACAGGCTCAGAAGAACAAGAAGCCGTGGGGTTCAAGAGCTAATAAGCAAGCCCCCAAAACCTCTCATTGAAGGGGCGCCCCCGCTCGGCCGAGTGGGGGGAAGGCTTCGTCAGTTCTCAGCGACTTGGCGGACAGAAACCCAGGACAAATGGGTGGTATCCACAATATCCTCAGGGTACAGACTGGAATTTCGAGAGATCCCATCTTCTCAATTCCGAAGTTCAAGACTCTCCAAGGATCCACAAAAAAGAGGATCCTTCTTCAAAGGTTTGAATCACTTAATAGCTCAAGGTGTGGTTACAGAGGTACCCCAAAAGGAGCGAGGTTCAGGTTTTTACTCAAACCTCTTTGTGATTCCAAAACCGAACGGAGAAGTCAGACCCATCCTGGATCTAAAAAATCTAAACCAGTTTCTGAACGTTCGCCATTTTCGAATGGAAACGATTCGATCCGTGGTCGCTACTTTAAAAGGCGGAGAATTCATTGCGTCCATAGATATCAAAGACGCATATCTACACATACCAATCCTCCCCGCTCACCAAAGATTCCTAAGGTTTGCGGTAGAAGATCGCCACTTTCAATTTGTGGCCCTGCCATTTGGTGTAGCCACCGCGCCCAGAGTATTCACAAAGGTGCTAGCTCCTCTGTTAGCAAACCTAAGAACACGGGGCATTGCGGTAACAGCCTATCTAGACGATCTACTATTAATAGATCAGTCAAAGGAGGGATTGGATCACGCTGTAGACACTACAGTAGGATACCTAGAGCATTTAGGATGGATTATAAACTTACAAAAATCCTCTCTCCAGGCCCAAAGAAGGATAGTGTACCTGGGCATGATCATAGATACAGCCCAAAACAGGGTATACCTGCCAGAGCCAAAGATACAGTCTCTGAAAGACCTGATCCACAAGGTCAAAGCAAACAAGAGGCCGTCTATTCGCCTTTGCATGAGACTATTGGGAAAGATGGTAGCCTCCTTCGAGGCGGTCCCTTACGCCCAGTTTCTTTCGAGACTACTTCAAGGCAATATTTTAGCCTCCTGGAACAGGAAGAGCCAAGCTCTGGATATTCCCATGCGCCTGTCCTCACAAGTACGCCACAGCTTCAATTGGTGGCTAGAAGCCAGGAATTTACGGAAGGGAAAGTCCTTCCTCCCAGTGACCTGGAAGGTGGTATCTACGGATGCCAGCCTATCGGGCTGGGGTGCAGTATTCGAGGAGGCTTCTACCCAGGGAACCTGGGCCAAGACTCAGGGGATCCTGCCCATCAATGTGCTAGAGATCCGGGCGGTATATCTAGCCCTCAAAACCTGGACATACAGGTTACAGGGCTACCCAGTTCGGGTTCAATCCGACAATGCTACAGCAGTAGCTTACATCAATCACCAAGGAGGCACCCACAGTCGGGCAGCCCAAAGAGAGGTGAACCGGATCTTGGCATGGGCAGAAGAGCATGTACCTTGCATCTCTGCAATCTTCATTCCAGGGATAGAAAACTGGCAAGCAGACTACCTGAGTCGTCAGCAGCTGCTACCAGGAGAGTGGTCTCTTCACCCAGAGATCTTTCAGGCCATATGTCTGAGATGGGGAAACCCAGATGTAGACCTGCTAGCTTCCAGGTTCAACAAGAAATTGGACAACTTTGTGTCCAGAACGAGAGATCCTCTAGCCTACGGGACAGACGCTCTAATAACTCCATGGAATCAGTTCTCACTGATCTATGCATTCCCTCCGATCCCTCTTCTACAAAGACTGCTTCGCAGGATCAAGGAGGAGGGAATACCAGTAATCCTAGTGGCCCCAAACTGGCCCAGGAGGCCTTGGTATGCCGAGATCGTAAAAATGGCGATAGGAAGGCCCTGGAAGCTTCCACTTCGACACGACCTGTTGTCACAGGGTCCAGTATTCCACCCTTCCTTACAAAGGCTAAATTTGACGGCCTGGCTGCTGAGACCCACATTTTGAAAAAGAGAGGGGTCTCTGGCCTGGTTCTTTCTACGCTCATTAATGCTAGAAAGCCAGCCTCCAGACTCATCTATCATAGAGTCTGGAAAGCATACGTTTCCTGGTGTGAATCCAGAAGTTGGAATCCTCTGAAATATGAAATAAGTAGGATTCTTGCTTTTTGCCAGTTAGGAGTGGATATGAAATTAGCCCTTAGCACCATCAAAGGGCAAATATCGGCTCTATCAGTCTTCTTTCAGAGACCATTGGCATCTCACTCCCTAGTTCGGACATTCATTCAGGGGGTACTGAGGATAAATCCTCCAGTCAGGTCTCCCTTGTGTCCATGGGATTTGAATTTGGTATTGTCAGTGTTGCAAAAGCAACCTTTTGAACCTATTCGCCATATTCCTTTAATTATATTAAGTAGGAAATTGGCCTTTCTGATTGCTATAGCTTCTGCTAGGAGAGTATCAGAGCTAGCAGCTCTTTCTTGTAAAGAGCCTTATCTAATTTGTCACAAGGACAAGATCGTACTACGACCCCATCCGGCTTTTCTGCCTAAGGTGGTGTCGGCTTTTCACTTGAATCAAGACATTGTTCTGCCTTCCTTTTTTCCAAACCCGCGGACGGCGGGGGAAAAATTATTACACTCTCTAGATCTAGTAAGAGCGGTAAGGGTGTATCTGCAAGCAACCGCTCAGATACGTAAAACAGATGTTTTGTTTATTTTACCAGATGGTCCCAAGAAGGGCCAAGCGGTATCAAAATCCACCATTTCCAGGTGGATTAGACAAGTAATTGTTCAAGCTTATGGTTTAAAGAACAGGACTCCTCCTTTTCCTGTTAAGGCGCACTCTACCAGGGCGATAAGTGCTTCATGGGCAGTGCACCACCAGGCTTCGATGGCTCAGATCTGTAAGGCTGCAACTTGGTCCTCAGTCCATACATTTTCCAAATTCTATCAAATAGATGTGAAAGGACATGAGGATTCCGCCTTCGGGCGAAGTGTGCTGCAGGCAGCAGTATAGGGCTTCTGGTCCGCAAGCGGTCGGTTTGATCTGTGTCTCCCCCCCTTCATATGAGCATTGCTCTGGGACGTCCCATTATGTAATGACTAGCTCTGTGTCCCGTGGTGTACGATAAAGAAAATAGGATTTTTATAACAGCTTACCTGTAAAATCCTTTTCTTGGAGTACACCACGGGACACAGAGGTCCCACCCTTCTTATGGGAACCTTACTGCTTTGCTACAAAACTGAGGTACTTCCCTGATGGGAGGGGTTATATGGAGGGGAACTGTCTTCCATTGGTTGTGCCAGTGTCCAATCACCGCTGGTGACCCTTAACCCATTATGTAATGACTAGCTCTGTGTCCCGTGGTGTACTCCAAGAAAAGGATTTTACAGGTAAGCTGTTATAAAAATCCTATTTTTTCTCGTCGAGATTCTTGTCGGTTTTCTTGACGAGAAACCTGATAGCCGCGTACACACGACCGATTTACTCGGCAAGAAAGCTCTGCCAGCAAGTTTCTTGTCGTTTTTCGACGAGAAACTCGATCGTGTGTACGAGGCTTTAGTCCACTACATATTTTCCAGATGCACCACCATACCTCCCAACATTTTGAGATGGGAATGAGGGACACCTACTAGCAAATTTATGTAGGCATAGGACACGCCCCCTGCCACACCCCCCTTAAAGGAGAATTAACCCCCCAAAAAAAGTTACTTAAATCCACAAGGGCATCGCATGTGAACTCTGCACAGCAATGCTTAATGTTTAAAATTTTAATAAACATGTTCAGTTTATACCAGATTTGTGTAGAAATTGTGTTTGATTTTTCAAAACTTTAAGGCTCGGTTTCCACTAGTGCGACTCATTGACACTTTCCAAAGCATATAGTGACCCTCAATGCCTGGAGTGCACAGCCTGGTATAGAGCTGGATAGACCCAGGAAGGAAAGATTCTATCCATCCTGCTTTCTATCAGATTGACATGTCAGAACACACTATGGAATGTGGGAAAGTGGCTACTCACTGACCACTGAGATCAACTGGAAAGCTGTTTTCTGCTTTCAGCAAGGACAACGTTTGGGAGGTTGTTGTAACTTTTATCTGAGTAATGTTGTTTGTGACAATCACTTATTTAATGATTGCGTTCATTTCAGTTCTGTGCATTCTCCCTCCGGTGGCTTCCTGCAGCATCTCTGCAAAGCTACCGCTGGGATTAAAGGAGAAGCCACAAAACATTTTTTTTAATCAGCTTGAGCAGATGGACAGATCTTCTTTGAGAGAGATGAACAGTAAAGCTCAATTACCACGCAGTGCGACAAAGCGGGCAACACAGCATGTAGCTATAGTGAGCAATAATGACTTTTAACACATAAAATTTGTTATAATATTTATATATTGCTGGTCAGATGAGAAAGTATATGGTAAAGATAGCCTGTTGTGAAGAAACTGGAGAAAGTACTAGTACACTACGTAACCAGAAATAAGTGGACCCCCCCTCCAGATTATAGAGTTCAGGTGCAAAAAGCCAGCTCCACAAATACATGTTTTAAAAAGGTTAGTGAGGAGAAACTCTAATGGCCCGTACACACGATCCGAATATCGGACGAAAACGATCGTCCGAGGAAGAATCGTACGATTTTCGGATCGTGTGTACACTACTTTTGAGAGCCGATCACGACAGTTCATCCAATATTATTAGATCAGGCAAGCACGAAAATTTTGCTCGTACGATACCAGATCGTACGATTTTCATTTAGTCAGTACAGTTGTCGTCCGAAAATACAATACAAATACATTACAACACATGACATCACTTCCGATTTTTTTTTCTTTCTGTCGTACGAGAATTTTCGTGTCTTTAGTAACCTATTCAATTTCTACTTGCGACTATTAACCAAAAAGCCATACGATCTGTCGTACGATATTCTGATCGTGTGTACGGGCATAAGGCTTCGTTCACACGAGTGATTGTAAAGGCTCATTTGTTTCCCCTAAAATAATAAACATGTTATACTTACCTACACTTACACTTGCACAAAGCAGCCCCGAACTTCCTCTTCGGGGTTCCACCACTGAAGCTCTTGACTGCTCCTCTTCTGTGTGTGCGCCACCTTAGCAAGCCGCTTGCTATGATGGAACACCTGCGATTTCCCTCCCGAGCTGGGCTGTGTGTGTTCATAGACACACACAGCCCAGCTCGGCTCTGCCTCCTACACCCTCACATGATTTGATTGACAGGAGGAACCAGTGGCTCCCACTGCTGCCTCTGTGGCCTGTAAGGAAAGGAACAGAGACCAGCGCCACTGCAGATGGGCACAGCGCTGGATTGAGATAAAACTCGGGTAATTATATAGGGAGGTAGGGGGAGTGATAAAAAATACTGGAACATGTTTACCTTAAAGCGGAGGTCCACCCGAATTTTTTTTTTAAAAGCCAGCAGCTACAAATACTGCAGCTGCTGACTTTTAAAAAATGGACACTTACCTGTCCAGCGTGCCCGCGATGTCGCCAGCTGAAGCCGAGCAATCGCTCATCTCTCGGCTGCCCCCGCCGCCATCCTCTGTGAGGGAATCGGGAAGTGAAGCTTTGCGGCTTCACTGCCCGGGTCCCTACTCCGTGAGTAGCGTGGCGTGCCCTCACTGGTCCCCGCTCTCTCCTGGGACCAGTGTGTTTCCCAGGAGACAGCGGGGGGTGACGGGAAGTGGCGTGACTCCCACGGGAGTCTATGCCCGGAAGTGGGTGCAAATACCTGTCTTAGACAAGTATCTGCACCCCCCTCCCCCCTGAAAGGTGCCAAATGTGACACCGGATGGGGGGGGGGAGGTTTCCGAAAAGCGCAAGTTCCATTTTTGGGTGGAACGCCGCTTTAAAGCCGTAGTAAACCGCAGCTTAAAAAAAAAAAAACCCCTGCAAGGCAATGGCATTATGAATTTCTTGCCTTAGAACGAAGCCCTCCAGCGGTGCACTCACAGCTGACAGGCTTCCATTTTCCTCCCAGTCTTTCCTGGTTTGAGGGCTCAGTGGCCAGGGCTGCAATGATGTTACGCCCACGCATGCACGTGGGAGCCCTCAGCTGCGGCACAGAGCTTTGAAGGTCCAGCACGGTATGCCAGACCTTCAGAGCCCATATGCTGGTGGCGTCACTGGCTTCATCCAGTGTGAATATCTCCTAAACACCGCAAGTTATTCATTGTACCTACAGGTAAACCTTATTATAGACTTGCCTATAGGTATAACTTAAAAAATATATATATAAATTTTACTACCACTTAATGCAGGTAATGCATTAAGGTAAAAAAAATATATATAAAGTTTTGCCTTTACAACCACTTTAAGTGTACATCCTTGTGAGGGCAGGTGTTCTGTGCATCCCCATTCATGTCAGTTGGAATGCAGAGACTGCATGGACATAGCTGCTGCTCGCAATTTGACATTCTTGTGTGTTTGGGTGCATGTCCCCGAATGCAGACAGTGTTTGTTCAGTGCCGTGCACCCGCATCCACGTGGCTGTAAAATTGGGAGCAGCGGCTGTGCCCCAATTGAGATGAATGGGTCTGCCTGCATGGGGATGCACAGAACACCTGTGCATCCCTGAGCTGGCAATCACAGCCCTTACACGCTGTAATATACCTTTTGTGAAAGAAGTCTTAACAAGCCTGTACAGTGTCCTGACCTCAACTCCAGTGACCGTTTTTTGGATGAATTGTAATGAAGATTGTATGGCAGGTCTTCTCATCCAACAAAAGTACCTGACCTCACAAAAGCTCTTTAGGCTGAATTGGCACAAATTCCCCCAAACAAATACAAAAATCTTGGGGGAAAGCCTCCTTAGAAAAGTAGACACCTCTTTCGCTACCAGAGTGGGGGGGTGAGGGGATTGGCTCTACCACTTCCGGACCGCACACTGTATATATACATCATTACTTTGACATTAAATACTGGGGGTTATGGCAGCAGATAGCTGCCATAACTCTGGTATATTTCTAAACAGCGGGCGGTCCACTTTAACATAAAAGTGGCCTCAGCGGCGGGTTCGCCGCGAGATCGCTCTTATGGGCGTCTCCGCCAATTACGAGAGCTGTTAGTAGCAGCAGAAACGATCCGATCCCCGGGATGGATGGGCAGTAAGTCAAGTGAGGGTAAGATGGCCCCCACTCTATGCCCTTGGAGGACCGGAGCGTCGTCAAACGTCACTTCCACCCTGCGGCCTTAAAGATACCCACTGAGGTCTTTTTAACCCCAGATCTCACAGTAAAGAGGCCCTGTCCTACTTATTTCTATTATGAGGGATGTTTATATTTCTTGCAATAGGAATAAAAAAAGATCAAGAATTTTTTTTTAAGGAACAGTGTAAAAATAAAAGTGAACTAAATAAGAAAAAATTGAAAAAATTTAAAGTGCCCCTCCCTCTGTGCTCGCGCGCAAAAGAGAACGCATGCGCAAGTCACGCGCACGCCTATGTAAACGGTGTTCAAACCACACATGTGAGGTATCGCCAAGATCGTTGGAGTGAGAGCAATAATTCTAGCACTAGACCATCTCTGTAGCTCTAAACAGGTAACCTGACGCCTATGGAGATTTTTGGGTACCATTCCACAAGCGGGCACAGTTTTGAAGCGTGACATATTAGGTATCAATTTACTCGTTGTAGCGTTCTCTTTAACATTATAGAAAAAAATTGGGCCAACTTTACTGTTTTCTTATTTATTTATTTTTATTCAAAAGTGTATTTATTTTTTTCCCCAAAAAATTGCGTTTGTAAGACTGCTGCGCAAATACGGTGTGACCTAAAGTATTGCAACGATCTCCATTTTATTCTCTAGGGTCTCTGCTAAAATAAATATATATAATGTTTGGGGGTTCTAAGTAATTTTCTAGCAAAAAATACTGATTTTATCTTGTAAGCAACAAGTGTCAAAAATAGGCTTGGTCCAGAAGTGGTTAATGAGCATGGTTTTGGAATGGTATGCCCAACAAGTCCATATAGGTATGAAGATCAGGTTTGCACACATTTTAGTCTGGTACTTAGAGCCCTTTCACACTGGAGCACCCATAGCGTCAGAGGTAAAACGCCGCTATTTTTACCACCGACGCTATGGGCGGATTTGCGGCGCATTTCGGCCGCTAGCGGGCTGGTTTTACCCCCAGCTAGCGGCCGAGAAAGGGTTAAAACCTTCCGCAATGCGCTGCTTAAGCAGCGCATTGCGGGCGGTATAGCCGCGCTGTCCCATTAATTTCAATGGGCAGCAGCGGTGGAGGAGCGGCAAACACACCGCTCCTTCACCGCTGCAAAGATGCGGCTAGCAGGACTTTTTCTAACGTCCTGCTAGCGCAACGCTCCAGTGTGAAAGCCCTCATGTTTTCACACTGGAATGAATGGAGCAGCAGTTTAGCAGGCGCGATTTTTAACGCTATACCGCCTGCAAAACGCTCCAGTGTGAAAGGGGCCTAAGGGGTGTAAATTAACTAGAGCTTGGAGGAAAGAAACGTGCTGTCCAAATTGAGGGAGTCTTATGGGAGTCTTATGGGAGTCTTATGGGAGTCACTCCTATGCATGACTCCTGGCCGCCTACTCTTCAAAGGAGCAGTCTATCAGGAGCAAAAAACTACAAATGTTTATATCTGGTCACGTATGCTAGGACGCATGGTATCTATGGGTGCCTTTAAATATTTTAAAGGTTTTCCTTGTTGATTTTTTAAGCTAATGTAGATTAGTGTTAGGAGTTTGACATTCTGGGGTTAATTTACTAAAACTGGAGAGTGCAAAATCTGGTGAAGCTCTGCATAGAAAACAATCGGCTTCCAGAGTTTTTTTGTAAAAGTTTTATTTGAACAAGCTGAAAGTTAGAAGCTAATTGGCTACCATGCGCAGCTGCACCAGATATTGTCCACTCTAGTTTTTTTTTTTTTTTTTTATATATATTCATTTTTATTAAATAGTTTGCAAGGTGAAAAAGCCCAAAGTCTGGATTGCCTTGATTACATATATCAAAACATTAATGAAGCTTGAGAAGGACAATCTTTTTTCTAATATTTTGAATATAAATATATATTTTCACCTGTTCAACAGAAATAACTAATACTTAAAGCGGAGGTCCACCCTAAAAAAAAAAAAAAAAAAATAGACAAAAAGGCTCCAAAAAATGTGAAGAAAAAAAATAAAAATATTTATACTTGGCAGAAATGGCGCTTACTAGGCAGATCGTCCTAATCTGCCACTTCCTCGTCCGCGGCGATCTCCTGTGTTCTCCACCTCACGCTGTCTCCTGGGACCTGTGTGTGTCCCAGGAGAGAGCCGCCCATTCAC
The DNA here is from genome assembly GCA_029206835.1 of Rana muscosa. Lineage (NCBI taxonomy): Eukaryota > Metazoa > Chordata > Amphibia > Anura > Ranidae > Rana > Rana muscosa. The sequence continues at coordinate 193,987,387 of JARGYO010005626.1, read as the reverse complement.
AAAGCGCCGCGCTACTCGCGCATGCGCAGTAGGAAATGGGCGGTGAAGCCGCAAGGCTCCACTGCCTGTTTCCCTTAGTGAGGCTGGCGGTGCCGGGACCTGCCACGATCGAAGGATCGGCCTCGAGCGGCAGACATCACGGGCACCCTGGACAGGTAAGTGTCCTTATTAAAAGTCAGCAGCTACAGTGTTTGTAGCTGCTGACTTTAAAAAAAAAAATTTTTAAAAGCTGGACCTCTGCTTTAAGTAATTATTATGTCACTTGGACAAGAATCTACCCAAAGGCAAAAAAAAAAAAGCGCACTCTAGTTTTAGTAAATCCAACCCCTGTGACAATATGACAGAACAGTTAACATCCAGTCACTATGTATGTAACAGGATGACATGCACACTGCAACCCTTAAGTTGGCCAGACACTAAGATTTCTCTCATTCATCCCCGCAGGCTGATTAAGATAATTTAGGGTTGAAAATATATTTATTTGTATTTCAACAGAGTATACATAGAACAGTATATAGAGTTACAATCTGGAAACAGTCACGGGTAAACTGGTGTGATGAGTCAGCAAGATGGCTATCGCCTACAGCTTAACTCTCATCACCATGCAGAACAATATTAATATCAATGACCGTGAGTCGACAAAAGAACCCCGTCATTCATGGCAAGATTGTAACCAAAAATCACTTTTTAAGGAGGGAATGGCAAAAACTAGAATAAAGGACAGGGATATTTTTTTTTTTTTTAAGGGTTGAAAATATATATATTGGTATTTCAACAGAGTATATATAGAACAGTATATAAAGTTACAATCTGGATGATTAAGATAATTTACTAAATTTCCTCCTTCACGCTGATGTTGGACAAATCTCTTCTGCCGTGTAATTGTAAATTGACAGTCAGCACCCGCAGCTGTCGGCACCCGCAGCTGTCGGCACCCGCAGCTGTCGGCACCCGCAGCTGTCGGCACCCGCAGCTGTCGGCACCCGCAGCTGTCGGCACACCCAGCTGTCGGCACACCCAGCTGTCGGCACACCCAGATAGTGGCTACATCAAATAGGATGCAGCCACTGTTCGGCTAACTATTTTCTTCCCGACTCCTTCGCTATTTTAGAATATCATTGTGGCAACCTAGCACTTTCCTACTATACTAAATGACATTACTATCTGAGGAAGTAGCTGTATTGCATACACACCGTTATGGACTTAATATTGTGTGATTTATCTCTTGCAGGCAAAAACTCTTCGGAAGCTGATTCAGCAGACCTTCCGCCAGTTTGCCAACCTGAACCGGGAAGAAAGCATCCAGAAGTTCTTTGAAATCCTCTCACCGGTTTACAGATTTGATAAGGAATGCTTTAAGTGTGCTCTGGGAGTAAGTACATGACAGAACCTAACTTGCATCCCTCTCCATTCAGATGACCAATCTTTTCATCCATGTGAATTTTAAATGTTAAAACGCAAAATTTGATTTTTCAACTTTGTGGCGCATAAATGCCTGTATTCCTTCTTTTTGTTTAACTTCCATAGTTCCCTACGCACTAGCTAAAAATTGCAGTTTGGGATGGTAGCGGGAGTGCCTGCTCTGGATGCCTAATGACAGAGAAGAGGCAGATCTGGGATCATCTGACTCCAGTCTGCACTTTCTTGTCTGCAGCTTAAAGCGGAGGTCCACACAAAAAGTGAACCTCCCGCTTTTCGGAACCCTCCCCCCCCCCCCCCCCCCGGTGTCACATTTGGCACCTTTCAGGGAGGAGGGGGGTGCAGATACCTGTCTAATACAGGTATTTGCACCCACTTCCGGGAATAGACTCCCGCGCGAGTCATGCCCCTTCGCGTCACTCCCGCTGTCTTCTGGGAAACACACAGGTCCCAGGAGACAGCGGGCACCTGTGAGAACGTGCCGCGCTACTCGCGCATGCGCAGTAGGGAACCGGGCAGTGAAGCCGCAACGCTTCACTTCCGGATTCCCTCACCGATAATGGCGGGCGGGGGCAGCCGAGAGACGATCGATTGCTCGGCTTCGGCTGCCGTCATCGCGGGCACCCTGGACAGGTTAGTGTCCATTTATTAAAAGTCAGCAGCTGCAGTATTTGTAGCTGCTGGCTTTTAATATTTTTTTTCCGTGGGACCTCCGCTTTAAAGTAGAACTATGGGCAAAACTTTTTTATTTTTATTTTGGCTAGAGTAAGGGAGGGTTATAACCCCCTGTCAGATTTTCATTCACCGTCTGTGTCCCATATTGGAGATTTCACTTCCTGTCCCAAACAGAAAGTGAGAGGAAATCTCTCCCAGACGCCCCCTTTCTTACCTGACCGCGATCGTTCCAGCGACGGGGACAAGCACAGCAGCTCCAGCCGCTGTCTCGGGTCCTCATTGAGTAGATTGATAACAGCAGGAGACATTGGCTCCCGCTGCTGTCAATCAAATCGAGTGACACGGGAGCCCGGGGGAGGGGCCGAGTCCTGCTGTCTGTGTCAATGGACGCAGCAGCAGGACTCGGACGCATGCCCACGTGGGTAGCCCCATGAAATGCGGCTCTCCGTGGGGGCACTTGAGAAGAGGAGGAGCCAGGAGCGCCACCAGGGGACCCCAGAAAAGGAGGATTGGGCCCGCTCCTGTGCAAAACCCTTGCACAGAGGAGGGAAGTATAACATGTGTTATTTAAAAAAAAAAAAAAAAAAAATTAACCTTTTTATAATAACTTAAATCACTTGGTTAAAGTGTATCTAAGGGAAAAACTTTTTTTTTTTTTTTTTTTTCGTTTTTTTTAGTTTTGTATAGAGTGGAGATGGATTAGAACACCTGCCAGTTTTTATTGCTGTCTGTGTCCCCATTAGGCAGATTTACCCTCTCTATTTGTCCTGTTTACCATTATCATTGAAAGTAACATTAAAGAAAATCACAAATTTCGGGTTGCCCCTAGTAAGGCAATAGAGGGGAAATCTTCCAATGGGGACACTAGTTCTGGTGACCTTGGGGGTCCCCCAGGAATTCCCTTAAAGGCCGACTTTCTAACTAAAACTATTTTTGTTATTTTCGAGTAGAAGAGGGAAGGGGTTTTTTTTTTTTTTTTAGTTTTTTTTAGTTTCTGCATTGGAAATATTTCTCTCACTTTCTGTTGCACAGAATAAGATGAACATGGAGGTTGATTTACTAAAAGTAAAGAGTGCGGAATCCGGTGCATCTCTACATAGAAACCAATCCGCTTCCGGTTTCTTTTTGTCAAATAGGCGGAAGTTAGAAGCTGATTGGCTACCATGCACAGCTGCGCACTCTAGTTTTAGTAAATCAAACCTATTGGGTCAGAGACAGCACAAAAAAAATAAAAAATAAAAATGTTTCCAGTTCTGCAGAATGATCTAAAATGGATTATTACTAACCTTACTCCATGCTTTGATTCCTTCTGTATTGTACTATAACTACTGCCTGCCCTCGTGTTGGAAAGCACTGTGCAAACTGTTGGTGTTATATATAAATCCTGTATAATAATAATCAGAATTGTCCAGCTGTCTTTGTCCCTGGTCAATCTGGCTTTGACATTGGGCCCATCAAAGCCCAGTCCCGGACTGGTTTTAGAGATCACGCCTATCGCTGACATCCTCGCCTACAATGCAGGACTAGCAGTCACTGCATTGTACCTAATGATGTAAGAGTGCCTGTCCACATTCCAGCACTGTAGAGCGGAGGGACAGACCTCCATCTCTTGTGGGGAAAATGAAGTAAGGCACGGAATACTTTGTTTAATCATCAACTAGTTGAGCTTTATATTCTTTATCAGCTAGGGGAGGAGGGGGGGGGGGGTTCACACAATTGTAATTGTTTTACCTTTGCCCGGAGTTCTTAAAATAAAAGCTAAAACAAAATGTCCAGCGACTCAGTAGCAGTGTTAATTTTGGCAGCAAATTTCAATTTAGTTTTAGTCTTGCAGTCTGACTTCGGGGGGCGATTTGACAGACATCTGTGCAGGTTCATGCACATATTTCTATTCAAATCGCCCCTGAAGTTGCCAAAAGTAGTACAGGATCTACTTTACAGGATTCAGCGCGGCGCCGCAAATTTGACATGTACTATGCACTACAGACCAGTGTTCATTTTAAAGTCATATTTCAATTTAGTTTTAGTCCCATTTTAGTCTTTTGACTCAAATGGCCTTTTAGTTTTGGTCGTATTTTAGTCATCTCGCTTGTTTTAGCTTTAAGTCGTATTTTAGTCAACTAAAATAGTATTCATTTAGTCGACTAAAATGTTTTAGTTGTTTTAAGCTGGCCATACACCTATAGATTATCTGCAGATTTTCTATGGTTAGATAGAAAAAGTGCAACAGATTTCTCCATGTACGCTAAACTGTGTGGATGGAGGAATCTCCCACTGGGCCAAGCTTCAGTATCTTGCTAGTCGGCCCCGCTGGCTCTCAACCAGTGGCGGCTGGTGCTCAAAATTTTTGGGGGGGCGCAAACAAACTGAAAGATAAAAAAAACATCAATTGCCACCACGGTGCCCATTAAACGCCCAAATGCAGCCAGTTTGTGCCCAAATGCAGCCAGTTTGTGCCCAAATGCAGCCAGTTTGTGCCCAAATGCAGCCAGTTTGTCCCCAGCCCGCACTTACCTTCCTCGGGTCAGCGCCGTCCTCCTCCACGCTCCCTCATGTCTTCTTCCGTCCTGGATGTCTTCTCCCGCCCTCGATGTCGCTTCAGCCAATCAGGTTACCGGTAATCAGATCCGGTGAAACTGATTGGCTGAGATGCGTGTCAGTCCAAACAAAGGTACGCACCCCCCGTGCGCCACTTAATTAGCTATTCGGAAGCCGATTAGAGCCCTCAGGCTGTAATTGGAAAGCCTATCCAGCTGCCGTTATTCAGATGGCCGGCGCTCGCCAGGGGGCCAGCCATCTGAATAGTGGGCAGCGCGACAGCGGCGACAATACATACGTTCATGCAATGCATGAACCTGAACCTATGTATTGTTTTTCAGTGGCGGTGCAGGAGCGAGAGGGGGTGGAGCTCCGGCGCCCTCTATGGATGCACCGCCACTGCTGTCAACCTAAACAATGCCTGTGCCCTATCATTCTGGGTCCTCCGTCAGATAGTGCCCGGGTTGGACTGCACATGCGCAACCGGAGATCACGGAAATCTCCTGATCAGCTCTTCTTCAGGTGTACACGGCGCATGCATGGCTCGGGGCAGGGCGGGTTATCCAGGCTCATTCCTTACCATCCCCATGGACATGGAGCTTGTTAAAAAAAAAAAAAAGCCAGGGGGCCGAGCGAGAGAAGCGAGGACGTTGAGGCCGACTGGCCACGAATTCCATGTCACCCTGGACCTGTTGCAATTACAACTGCGAGCGCGGCCTGTTAACTGCGCATGCGCCAAGAACAGCTGATTGAACAGATGTTCAGTCTCTGAGATTTCCGTTATATCCACTTGCTCATGTGCAGTCCAACCTGGGCACTATCTGATGGGGGGGGGGACCCATACTGATAGAACACCTGCACCCAATCAGAATGTTCAGGTATTGTGAGAGCCAGCGGGGCCGACTAGCAAGATATGGAAGCTTGGGCCAGAAAATCTGCAGATAATCTATATGTGTATGGCCGACAAAATTAACACTGCTCAGTAGCTGCTGTTGAAGAGTAGTGTGTAGGTTCAAGGAAAACCGCCCAAATGCAATGATATGCTCTCTTACAATTCCTGGGGAAAAAAAAGAAAGTGAGTTGCATGTATAGGGAAAACAAAGAGGCACGCGGGTAGAATCCTGCCTAGAATGTGCAGATTGACAGGTGAGTCATCTTTAGGATTCCCTCTTGCCTGTTAACTGTTTTTTATGATGTGATTTTATGATGAAGATGAACTTCCCCCTCCACATTTCTGGATGCAGCTCAAACCACAAGACTTCTCTCTCTTCAGAAATAAAAGTGGGTTTCCTAGCATTTTCCTAGCATTTTCTGAGTGCACACATCTTCACTTATGTAACGTCATCTAATTTCAGCTTATGTTTTCTAAATGGCAGAAACTGAGTCATTTACAGTAAACCCAACTGTTCCTGTTTTTTTTTTTAGCAACAATTAACCCAGATATCACAAAGCAGATGAGAATTTATAATATTTTTATGTATCGCTCAAATGCAGCTTTTCTCAACCTTTTCTTTCAACCCTTGAAATAACTTTTGGGGTCTTGGAGAAACCCTGCTAAATATCTACAGCTTGTGATACATGAGCGTGAACAAATAATATGGTATCAAAAAGGAGCTGCGCTAATAAAATAGCGATGATGAAAATAATTGAAATATGATTGGGAATACCGTATATACTCGAGTATAAGCCGAGTTTTTCAGCACATTTTTTTGTGCTGAAAATGCCCCCCTCGGCTTATACTCAAGTCACCTTTTTGCGCCTGATCTCCCGGACTTTGGGAACCCGGTACCCGCCAGCTGTAGGTCCCCTGGACCCCAAACTTGGCACACATGTAGACCCACTCTTCCTCTACAAGTGTGCAAAGTTAGTTGTCTGGGGGACCTACGGCCGGGGATCACAGTTTTTTTTCAAAGCCGGGCACCCCTTCCTCAGACTCCCATGTTAAACGGTAATTTCTCTGGTGAGTTTGTGGCCCCAGTACAGGATGGTTGTAGGTCTCCTGGACCCGAAACTTGGCACACATATAGCCCCATTTCTCCTCTTTAAGTGTGAAAAGTTGTTTGTCTGGGGGACCTACGGCCGGGGAGCACCGATTTTTCAAATACGGGCACCCTTTCCATAGACTCCCATGTTAAACGTCAGTCTAGTCATGGGCACAGTGAGGCATGCAGATGGACACCCTAGGCTTATACTCGAGTCAATACGTTTTCCCAGTTTTTTGTGGTAAAATTGGGTGCCTCGGCTTATATTCGGGTCGGCTTATACTCAAGTATATACGGTAATTGAAATACTACAGCAGTAGTTGTACCATTCAGCACTTTTTCACTGCTATCTCATAAGCAAGACAATTGCATGGACACTGTTGTTGCACCATTTTATGAATACTGTTGTAGTATTTCAATTATTCCCAATCATTTTAAATTATTTTCATCATCACTATTTTATTAGCGCAGCTTCTTTTTTGATATTTTGTGTGTACTCTTTCTGTGTTAAGCTGGATTCCCACTTGTGCGGTGCGAATTCCAGCTCTGTTATCTCTGCAAATGAGCTGTTCAGCGTTTTGTGTGCGGTGTAGCTGCGGGACTTGCTGACCTGGAAGAGGGGAGGGAAAAGTGTAGTGAGCAGGGAAAAAAAGTCCTGTTCAGAACGGAAGACATCTGCGAATGAGATGCGTGCCCCATAGAAGATAATGGGCCTGAATTCGCACCTGAGCCGCAACGCAATGCCTAGAAAACGCGTGCCTCATAAAAATGTATGTATTTTCTAATGACATGCAAATTGGATGCGTTTTAAGCCGCATCCAATTCGCATAGGTGTGAACCCGGCCTGAGTATTGAACAAACAGAGGTACTGCTCTTGCTGATTTTATTGATCTAATTTTAAGTGAATTTTTTCTAAGAGCAGTTTTTTTTTTTTTTTGGTTTAAATAATATGATATACCTAAACAATTTGAGACTCAGGGCTGCTCTACAGTGTTAATTTCGTTGACTAAAACATTTTAGTCGACTAAAATACGACTAAAACAATTGAGATGACTAAATTACGACTAAAACTAAAATGGCATTTTAGTCAAAAGACTAAAACTAAATTGAAATTTGACTTCAAAATGAACACTGGTCTGTAATGCATGTTCATACTTCAATAAGATAAATAATAAGATATGAGATTTTTCACTCCGGCCGTATGTAATGAGTTTGGAAATTGTAGAGAAATGTTAACTAATGCATTACAATTTAATTACACCCATTAGATTTTAGACGCCTAAAATGTACTGGAGATTTAGTCAAATAAATACGACTAAAACAATTGCAGAAGACTAAAATGGGACTAAAACTAAAATGCCATTTTAGTCCTAAGACTAAAACTAAAACTAATTCGAAATTTGCTGCCAAAATTAACACTGCTGCTCTATACATAATTTTTTATTTTTTTTGATAAGGGCTTCTTGCACATGGCAGCAAATTTCCATATAGCATACAATGCATTTGAATTTTCTCTGGCCGGTGTGACAGGTGCAGTTTTATAGCTGTTGCCAGCCAGCCTGTATAAATCAATGACAGACAGTGGCGCATATATATGCAAATATATCTGAGTGACTACATGCATACACGGTCATATGTGCCTTCAAGAATGCAGACTGTCTGTGTTATCTCGACCTTAAAGTGATTATAAAGGCTCGGGTTTTTTGGGGGTTTTGTTTTTTAATAATATGTTATACTTACCTCCTCTGTGCAGTGGGTTTTGCACAGAGCAGCCCGGATCCTCCTCTTCTCGGGTCCCTCTTTGCTCCTCCTGGCCCCTCCCTCCTTTTGATTGCCCCTCAGCCAGCAGCTTGCTACAGGGGGCACCCAAGCCGAGTTAGAGCTCCATGTATCCATTCAGACATGGCGCCCAGACCCCCTCTCTCGCCTGATTGGCTGACTGACAGCCGCGGGAGCCAATGGCGCCACTGCTCTGTCTCAGCCAATCAGGAGGAGTGTCCTGGATGGTTGAGGGGCATCACGGACATCGCTGGAGAGAGAAGGGGCTCAGGTAGGTAATTAGGGGGTTGCTACACACACAGAAGGTTTTTTACCTTATAGTGGTTGTAAACCCGTTTAAAAAAAAAAAAAACACCTGCAAGACAAAGCCATAATGAGCTAGTATGACTAGCATACTAGCTCATTATGCATCACTTACCTTAGATCGGGGCCCCCAAAGCCATCCCCGTCTCCCCCTCCAGCCGCAGCCATCGCTGCTCCGGCGCTGTGATTGGCCGGAGCGGCGAAGACTTCACTCTGCGCATGCGCACGGAAGACGTCAAATCCGGCAAGGCCGGATTTGTGAATGGGGATTAACCCTGTGAATGCACCGTTGTCTAAAACTTTTTGGCAAATATCTCCTAAACCGTGTAGGTTTAGGAGATATTTCTTGTACCTACAGGTAAGCCTTAATCTAGGCTTACCTGTAGGTGCAAGTTGTAATGGAGGGTTTACAACCACTTTAAGCCCCCGTACACACGATCCGAAAATCGGACGAAAAATGCCGCTTTCGAAACGATCATAAGCTAATCGAATCGTTAGTACAGAGTTTTCGAGAGCCGATCAGGACAGTTCATCGGACGTGCACGGAATTTTTTTTCGTACGATTTTCGTTTAATCAGTACAGCTGTCATTCGAAAATGCAATACAAATGTACTACAACACATGACATCACTTCCGATTTTTCTTTCTCGTACATCACGGGACACAGAGCGACATAGTCATTACTAATGGGTTATATAGATACCGTCAGGTGCTGGCACTGGCAACTTCCAAAACCGGAAGTACCCTCCCCTATATAAGCCCCTCCCATCCGGGAGCACCTCAGTTTTTTGCCAGTGTCTAAGGTGTTGGCCAAGAAGAAACATGTGTTTTTCACTGAGCTTGCGTACAGGTTCTTTTGGGCCTCAGTAAGCTATTCCGGATCCGACCAAAAAAGCTTCATAGCTAAACGGTCGGTACCCGGGCCTTGCAGAGAAGAGCAAGGTTTTGCCTGTAATGCTTCTCTTAGGAGAGCTGGACCCTGGGATCCAGAGCTCTGGTCATACCCACGACCAAGATGTTTTCTATGCAGGGTGCTATACAGGTCCAGGGGAGTGGAATCCTTGGGAACCCGGTCCCTGAAGGTTTGATTACAATGCCTGCCGTGATAGGTGAAGTTTGGGCTTCTGTGGACCAAACAAAGTCCTGCGGCGAGGAAAAGGTAAGTGGGGGCCCTCAGGAACTTGGTTCTATTGAGGGACCCCCAAGCCTATTTTGTCTTTCTGCCTGTTACCTAAGGTATTCCTGCTAATATTCTGTGTATGCCTGTTACTACTGAGAAAATGTAAAAATTTTAATAGTAGGCAAGAAAAAAAAAAAAAAAATGTAAGACCGCGGTACCTGTGCTAGACACTAGAGGCCGCTATGGTTCTTTTTCTTGTAATGTGGATTTTTTTCTTCCAGAATCAAATCCAGGCAGTTGGTATGTTCTCTGCTGGGAAGCTGTCTCCTCTGCCCTGTTGCTGCGCTCATCCATCCCCGGGCCCTGCGGCAAAGGGGGCCCTGGCTCCCATCTAGCTCCTTATTGTTTTTAAAAAAGGGCGCCGAAGGCGCACGTGCCCGTGCGCGTGCACGCGCCTCTATTCATAGAGGCGATCTGAAAAAAGGGGCGGAGCGGGTGGATGACGCTCAGGTGTGCGCCGCGGCGCTACTGCGCATGTGCGGGCGTCCAGCGTGTTTTAAAGATAGCTGGCTATTGAATGCACAGACAGAGCTAGCAACAGATAAAGGCACACAGAGGCGGTTGATGCAGGCATCCCCTAGAAAGGCACTTTAGTAGACACCAACTGTGATATAGCAGCAATTGTGCTAGACTATTCTCAGTAAAAGTGGTGTATTACGGCTGGAATACCTCAGCTTTAGGCTTAAGAATATGCCGTCCAGAAGCTCCGGAACTGAATCTTCCAGGAAGCGAAGGGGGTCTCATCGGGCTCTGAGGTGGGCATGCTTCTGCTGCACCAGTCTCCCCTGAAGTTCAGAGGTAAGTGACCATAGAGACCCCGCAGGGGTACTTGGTACTGTGGCTGTCCTCAGTCACCTGCTCCTGTGTATGTAACAGAGGAGGTTTTTTCCTCAGCTCTGGGAGGATTAGAGAGAGATGGTCAACATTGATCGCTGCCTCCCTGTCAGGGAAAGCACGCCGATCTCCGTCTCCTCCTTCAGAGTGCCTGTTAGCAGAGCAACAGTCCCATACAGGGATCGACCTGAAGGGGATCAGGATGAGGTTGATTCTGTTATAGAGGAATCAACAGTGGAGGAACCCTTCTCAGCAGCTCAAGCTGAAAGATTATGGGTTCAGTCTCTGACTAACATGGTCCGATCGGCATTAAAAATGCACCTTGCGGAACCATCAACCACTACTGTATCCTCGTTGGGGTCACTAGAAGCCCCCAGACTGTCTGTTCTTTTCCACTTCACCCTTTTACTGAAAGGGCTTATTTACCAGGATTGGGAACGTCCTGAGAAAATATTATTCCCCCAAGAGATTTCCGGTGGTCTATCCCATGGAGGATAAGTTCATCAAAAAAAAAAAAATGGAAGGTCCCTACAGTGGACGCAGCCATCTCTTGTATGTATAAATCACTGACATGTCCAGTGGATAATGTCCAAATGTTCAAGAACCCAATAGATAAAAGATTGGAGTCCTTATGAAAGTCTGCTTCTTTCTACAGCAAGCTTGGTGACACAACCAGCAGTAGCAGCTATTGGGGTCTGCTAAGCAGTGAAGGATCAGTTGAAACAGGTCTTGAGGGACTTGACAGATCAGCAGGCCTTGCCCTAGCTGATCTACCTAGAGCCTTAGGCTTTGCGGTTGACGCCATAAAGGATTCAGTCCATCAGGCCTCCCGCCTTACGCTGTCTAGAGTACATATGCGTAGGCTTCTATGGCTCAAAAACTGGTCTGCTGAAGCTCCCTGTAAGGAATGGCTGGTTAGCGTCCCATTTCATGGTGAACGCTTATTCAGGGAAAACCTGGACAAATATATTCAGAAAATTTCCAGCGGTAAAAATACGCTCTTGCCGGTTAAAAACAGAGTTAGAGGTCCCTCTTTAAGAGGCCTGCTCCAGTCCCTGGGGCATCGGCTGTGTAACAGTTCCGACGGCCTCCTCTGTCAATTCCCGGGGGTAAAAAACAGGGACAATAGCAGGGTAATGAGAAACCCTGGGTCAGGGGAGGTACAAAACCTCCCCCAAAGTTAAATTCATTGAAGGGTTGCCCCCACTCAGTCGGGTGGGGGGAGGACTCCAGTTGTTCACAAGAGACCTGGCGGGACGCGATCAAGACAGATAGGTGCTCTCCGCAGTATGTTGGGGATACAGATTGGAGTTAAGAGACTCTCCTCCTTCCCATTTTTGAGGTCAAAACGTGCCAAGGGATCCCCGGAAGAGAGAGTCCCTCCTGTTGGCACTAGAACAACTATTGCTCCAAGGAGTAATTATGGAGGTTCCCCTGGAAGAATGAGGGTTCGGGTTTTACTCAAACCTCTCTACAGTCCCGAAGCAAACGCGGACGGGAGGCCCATATTAATTCTAAAAGGGCTATACAAATTCCTGTATATCAGGACTTTCCGATGAAGTCGATCCGATCGGTGGCCACTGCCCTACAAGGGGAGGATTGGTTAGCCGCGATCGACATCAAAGATGCTTATCTGCACATTCCCATCTTTCCAGTCTACCAAAAGTTTCTACGCTTTGCAGTAGAAGGGCGCCATTTTCAGTTCAGAGCCTTACCCTTCGGTTTGGCCACAGCACCACGAGTGTTTACAAAAATTCTGGCCCTTTATTGGCCAATCTAAGAACACAAGGTGTAATGATAATGGCATATCTAGATGACTTGTTGCTGATAGACCACTCAGTGAAAAAACTAGACGTGGTCGTTCACAAGACAATCAAGTATCTGGAATCTCACGGTTGGATTATCAACCGAGAAAAGTCAGCCCTAAAAACCAGTCAAAAGTCTGGAATACTTGGGGCTAAGGTTGGATTCAGGCCAGAGAAAAATATTCTTGCCTCGAGGAAAGGTGTTGTCTTTGAAAGATTTGATCCACTTAGTGGGTACAAAAAAGACAGCCGTCCATACGCCTGTGCATAAGGCTGCTGGGAAAAAGGGTGGCATCATTCGAAGCAGTACCCTACGGTCAATTCCATTCAAGGAATTTGCAGGGGGCCATACTGTCAGCCTGGAACAAAAAAGTTCAGGCCCTAGACTTACAATGTCCTTGTCCCCTTCCGTTCGCAAGAGCCTCCGTTAGTGGTTGGTTCCCCAGAATCTGGAAAAAGGGAAATCCTTCAGTCTGATTTCTTGGAAGGTGGTCACTACAGATGCCAGCCTTATAGGCTGGGGAGCAGTACTGGAGCAATAGTCTCTCCAGGGCAGATGGTCGGATGCAGAAAAGGCCCTGCCCATCAATCTCTTAGAGATACGAGCAGCCCGGTATGCCCTAGTAGCATGGACATCCAAACTCCAAGGGTCCCCTGTCAGAATTCAATCAGACAATGCCACAGCAGTGGCATATATCAATCATCAGGGGGGCACCAGGAGTCGTGCAGCCCAGAGGGAAGTAAATTACATCCTGAAATGGGCAGAAAAATATGTCCCAGCCATATCTGCGGTATTCATTCCAGGAGTGGAGAATTGGAAGGCGGACTTTCTAAGTCGCCAGCAATTAGGCCCAGAGGAAGGGTCCCTTCAACCCGAGGTTTTCTGGACAATATGTCAGCGGTGGGGAACATCGGATGTAGATCTTCTAGCATCCAGATTCAACGCAAAGGGGGACAGGTTTGTCTCTCGGACAAGGGATCCCCTAGCTTGCGGCTCGGATGCCCTAGTGTTCCCTTGGGATCAGTTCAAGCTGATATATGCATTCACACCGCCACAATGGTTACCTCGATTACTCCGCAAAATCAGGGTAGAAAAGAAACCAGTGATTCCGGTGGCTCCAGCGTGGCCCCAAAGAGCGTGGTACGCGGAGATTGTAAAATTTCAGTGGGGAGTCCTTGGACTCTCCCACGTCGTCCGGACCTGCTTTCGCAAGGACCGATATACCACCCTTCCTTACCAGCCCTAGGTTTGACGGCCTGGCTATGGAAGCCCACATTCTAAAAAAGAGAGGGCTCTCTAATGCTGTGGTATCTACCATGATCAATGCCAGGAAGCCAATATCCAGGCAGATCTAATATAAAATCTGGAAGGCGTACATCGCGTGGTGTGAGGCCAAGAAATGGCATCCACATAAGTACGTAATAGGTAGGATTCTGGACTTCCTACAATGGGCTGTAGATAGGAAGCTTGCCTTGAGTACTATCAAGGGTCAGATTTCGGCCTTGTCAATATTTTTTCAAAGGCCCTTGGCTTCGCATTCACTAGTCAAAGCCTTTATACAAGGAGTGATGCGTATTAGTCCTCCGGTTAATATTCCCATATGTCCATGGGATCTAAACTTGGTTCTGTCGGTTCTACAGAAACAACCATTTGAACCATTACAGCATATTTCTTTGGTGCTTCTCACCAGGAAATTGATTTTTCTAGTAGCCATTTGTTCGGCTAAAAGAGTGTTGGAATTAGCAGCTATGTCCTGTAAGGAGCCATATTTGGTTATCCATAAGGATAGAGTAGTGTTACGTCCTCATCCAGCCTTTCTTCCTAGGGTGGTATCGAGGTTTCATTTGAACCAAGATGTGGTTCTTCCTTCTTTTTTCCCCAAACCTACTTCGGTAGAGGAAAAGTTATTGCATTCTTTGGATGTAGTAAGAGCAGTTAAAGCTTATCTAAAGGCCACTGCTCAGATTCGCAGAACGGATACTTTGGTTATTCTGCCGGAAGGCCCCAGAAAGGGTCAGGCAGCGTCAAAATCTACTTTAGCCAAGTGGATTCGACAGGTCATAATACAAGCCTATGGCTTGAGAAGGAGACCGCCTCCGTTCAAAGTTAGAGCGCACTCCACGAGAGCAGTTGGAACTTCATGGGCAGTGCATCACCAGGCCTCCCTGGCTCAAATCTGTAAGGCCACAACATGGTCTTCAGTACACACGTTTACTAGGTTCTACCAGGTGGACGTTAGAAGTCAGGAGGATGTCGCCTTTGGGCGCAGTGTGTTGCAGGCCGCAAAAGATCCTCATGTCTGATAGCGCTCAGCTTATATATGGTGTATCCCCCCCCTCATTGGGCATTGCTTTAGGACATCCCATTAGTAATGACTATGTCGCTCTGTGTCCCGTGATGTACGAGAAAGAAAATAGGATTTTTATAACAGCTTACCTGTAAAATCCTTTTCTTGGAGTACATCACGGGACACAGAGCTCCCGCCCCTCTTTGGGGACACTTATTGCTTTGCTACAAAACTGAGGTGCTCCCGGATGGGAGGGGCTTATATAGGGGAGGGTACTTCCGGTTTTGGAAGTTGCCAGTGCCAGCACCTGACGGTATCTATATAACCCATTAGTAATGACTATGTCGCTCTGTGTCCCGTGATGTACTCCAAGAAAAGGATTTTACAGGTAAGCTGTTATAAAAATCCTATTTTTTATTCTGTCGTACGAGAATTTTCGTGACTTTGGCAAACCCATCAGATTCAACATGAGATTAGCATGCAAAAAAAAAACGGACGATCATTGATTACCCCTATTGTACTAGCCTGTAAAAATGTATCTTGGACTTGTAGCTTTGCAGATTTGCTTGTATTACCGACCCCTGCAACCTTGCACTTTTGTATTTTTTGCACTGTATAATACTGTATTGTGTACCGTGTTACTCTTTCTATTTTGCTGATAAATCAAAACGTATCTGCTAAAAAAAAAAAAAAAAAAGACGATCATTCGTCCGATAATCGGATCGTGTGTGCCGGGCATTAATGTATAGAATGCATTAAGATAAAAAACCTCCTGCCTTTACAACTTGTTGAATTGTGACCCCTGACATCACAAAAGGGCCCCACATAATATTCAGTGAATATATAGCTACATAAACTGTTCATAGAGTGCTTACACATGCAGAGATGACCAGAGACCACAGGCATGCTACAAGAGATTGTCAGAGAGTGTAGACCTGCTGCAGGAGATGTACTCACAATACCCTACACACCACTTACAGTGCCGCTCAAAGTGCTCTGGTAAATCCGGTCTCTCACAGCAATATAAGGGTGCAGGCTGCCTGTCTGCTTAATCCAGAAAGCAGTAAATTATGTGCGGATGAGAGACGCCGCACACCACTATCTCAACAAATCTCTATCCTTAAGCCCCAATGGGCGGGGCACAGGAGGAGCTCATGGCTGAGGCCATTCACATTTCTCTCCACCTATTGTTGGTCTACCATAGGAATAGCCGGTGACTGTTGACTAGGCACATATTACAAAGACTGCTGGTTAAGGATGAGCTCAGGCGTGTTCGCATTGAACACGTGCAAAGCCTGCCAAGGAAGTCGGCACCGCGCTGCGCTAATCACAGGCAGGGAGACATTTCCCGATGCTCGGCTGCAGAGTTTAGGAAATGTCTTCCTGCCTGTGATTAGCGCAGCGCGGTGCCAACTTCCTTGGCGGGCTCTGCACGTGTTCAATGCGAACACGCCTGAGCTCATCCTTAGTGCTGGTATTACAGGCCAATAGGGAAACAGACAAATGATCCACTGTTTTTAAGGGATTGTCTGTAATGTGCTGGACATCTTGGATACCTGATTGAGCGATGTCAGTGGTGGTCAACTCTCCTGATTTGAGGCCCTAGACCCCTTTCACACTGGGGCAGTTTTCAGGTGCTTTAGCGCTGGAAATAGCCTCTGTTAAGCGCCTGAAAACCGCCTCCAATTCGTTCAAGTGTGACTTTTCACACTGGGGCGGTGCACTTGCGGGACGTTCCGAAAAGTCCTGCAAGCAGCATCTTTGGGGCGGTTTGGGAGTGCTGTATACTGTACAGCCCCTGCCCATTGCAATGAATGGGCAGCACTTCGGAAGCGCTGCAACACGGGAGTTTTAACCCCTTCTTTGAGGTTAAAAGCACCCCGCTAGCGGCTAAAAAGCGCTGCTTAATCAGTGCTAAAACGAGCGGCACTTTAGCGCCAACGCGGCCCCAGTGTGAAAGGGGTCTTTGGTTCTAAAGTCAAGATATTTTTTACCTTCATGCAGTCCCCCTGCATGAAGGAAAAAAAATTCCCAGTAGCAATATCGCCCCCTCCTAAATATGTACGTTGTGACTCGATCCAGTGTTGTGCCTGTATGTAGCGGCTCTCTCTTCTCCCCCTGTAATCACAGGACAGAGAGGCAACAGCAGGGGCCAAGGCTCCTCCTCTTGCTGTCTGTCAAATGAGTGAGTGAGTGAATAACTTGTATAGCGCTGCAAAATGCGAACTGAATCGCCTCAAGGCGCTTATTTCCATCCAGTGTCATCCTGATCCTTCAGAAGAGGTGGGCCTTAAGTTTTTTCCTGAAGGCCCGATGGTTTTCCTCCATGCGGATGTTTGTGGGTAGAGCGTTCCATAGCCGTGGTCCTTGGACTGCAAATCTTCGGTCTCCCTTCAATTTGTAGAGGGACTTGGGGATGTGGAGGAGGTGAGCAGAGAGTGGGGGGGGGCGGGGCTGAGCTGCGCTGTGTGTCTATGGGCGCACACAGCATGGTTAGGGAGCGAGCCTGTACATCCTCCCCCATGGTGGCAGACAGATGAGCAGCAACGGCGGGGGAGATTCCTGGGCGCTCTGTGCAGTTCTATTGCAGAGAGTGGGTAAGCGTACCATGTTTATTAAAAATAAAATAAAAAATCCTTTACAACCACTTTAAGTGCTGCTCTAGTCATTACCAAAGGGCCACACATAATATTTGCTTAATTTAATGCTTCTTAAACATATGAGAGAATGCTGATACATGCAAGAGGTGATGGTCAAGGACTGCAGGCAATACTACAAGAGATGGTTAGAGAGTGAAGACACGCTGCAGAAAGTGGTCAGACTGCAGACATGCTATAGAAGTTTTTGGTGACAGGGTATGCTTCAGGAGACGGTCATAGACTGGAGACGCATTACAAATACTGCTAGAGATCCCAGGGTAATAGGGAGAAACAGGCTACAGGGGTTCTGAGGGCTGCCTAAAAAGTGCCAATGGGCTGCATGTGTCTCCCAGGTTATAGGTTGGGCACTAGTGGGAGCAGAGCTGGTGAAAGGACTTTTGACACCCTAGGCTAAACCAAATTTCTTTCTCGTACATCACGGGACACAGAGCGACATAGTCATTACTAATGGGTTATATAGATACCGTCAGGTGCTGGCACTGGCAACTTCCAAAACCGGAAGTACCCTCCCCTATATAAGCCCCTCCCATCCGGGAGCACCTCAGTTTTTTGCCAGTGTCTAAGGTGTTGGCCAAGAAGAAACATGTGTTTTTCACTGAGCTTGCGTACAGGTTCTTTTGGGCCTCAGTAAGCTATTCCGGATCCGACCAAAAAAGCTTCATAGCTAAACGGTCGGTACCCGGGCCTTGCAGAGAAGAGCAAGGTTTTGCCTGTAATGCTTCTCTTAGGAGAGCTGGACCCTGGGATCCAGAGCTCTGGTCATACCCACGACCAAGATGTTTTCTGTGCAGGGTGCTATACAGGTCCAGGGGAGTGGAATCCTTGGGAACCCGGTCCCTGAAGGTTTGATTACAATGCCTGCCGTGATAGGTGAAGTTTGGGCTTTTGTGGACCAAACAAAGTCCTGCGGCGGGGAACAGGTAAGTGGGGGCCCCCAGGAACTTGGTTCTATTGGGGGACCCCCAAGCCTAATTTGTCTTTCTGTCTGTTACCTAACGGTATTCCCGCTAATATTCTGTGTATGCCTGTTACTACTGAGAAAATGTAAAAATTTTAATAGTAGGCAAGGAAAAAAAAAAAAAAAAATGTAAGACCGCGGTACCTGTGTTAGACACTAGAGGCCGCTATGGTTCTTTTTCTTGTAATGTGGATTTTTTTCTTCCAGAATCAAATCCAGGCAGTTGGTATGTTCTCTCCTGGGAAGCTGTCTCCTCTGCCCTGTTGCTGCGCTCATCCATCCCCGGGCCCTGCGGCAAAGGGACCCTGGCTCCCATCTAGCTCCTTGTTGTTTTCAAAAAAGGCGCTGAAGGCGCACGTGCCCGCGCGCGTGCGCGTGCACGCGCCTCTATTCATAGAGGCGATCTGGAAAAAGGGGCGGAGCGGGTGGATGACGCTCAGGTGTGCGCCGCAGCGCTACTGCGCATGTGCGGGCGTCCAGCGTGTTTTAAAGCACATTATAGCTGGCTGTTGAAGTGCATAGACAGACCTAGCAACAATATAAAGGCACATAGAGGCGGTTGATGCAGGCATCCCCTAGAAAGGCACTTTAGTAGACACCAACTGTGATATAGCAGCAATTGTGCTAGACTATTCTCAGTAAAAGTGGTGTATTACGGCTGGAATACCTCAGCTTTAGGCTTAGGAATATGCCGTCCAGAAGCTCCGGAACTGAACCTTCCAGGAAGCGAAGGGGGTCTCATCGGGCTCTGAGGATCTTGGGCATACTTCTGCTGCACCAGTCTCCCCTGAAGTTCAGAGGTAAGTGACCGTAGAGACCCCGCAGGGGTACTTGGTACTGTGGCTGTCCTCAGTTCACCTGCTCCTGTGTATGTAACAGAGGAGGTTTTTTCCTCAGCTTTGGGAGGATTAGAGAGAGATTGTCAACATTGATCGCTGCCTCCCTGTCAGGGAAAGCATGCCCGATCTCCATCTCCTCCTTCAAAGTGCCTGTTAGCAGAGCAACAGTCCCATACAGGGATCGACCTGCCTGAAGGGGATCAGGATAAGGTTGATTCTGTTATAGAGGAGTCAACAGTGGGGGAACCTTTTTCTCAGCATCTCAAGCTGAAAGATTATGGGTTCAGTCTCTGACTAACATGGTCCGATCAGCATTTAAAAATGCACCTTGCGGAACCATCAACCACTACTGTATCCTCGTTGGGGTCGCTAGAAGCCCCCAGACTGTCTGTTCTTTTCCACTTCACCCTTTACTGAAAGGGCTTATTTACCAGGATTGGGAACGTCCTGAGAAAATATTTATTCCCCCAAGAGATTTCCGGTGGTCTATCCCATGGAGGATAAGTTCATCAAAAAAAAAAAATGGAAGGTCCCTACAGTGGACGCAGCCATCTCTTGTATGTATAAATCACTGACATGTCCAGTGGATAATGTCCAAATGTTCAAGAACCCAATAGATAAAAGATTGGAGTCCTTATGAAAGTCTGCTTCTTTCTACAGCAAGCTTGGTGACACAACCAGCAGTAGCAGCTATTGGGGTCTGCTAAGCAGTGAAGGATCAGTTGAAACAGGTCTTGAGGGACTTGACAGATCAGCAGGCTTTGCCCTAGCTGATCTACCTAGAGCCTTAGGCTTTGCGGTTGACGCCATAAAGGATTCAGTCCATCAGGCCTCCCGCCTTACGCTGTCTATAGTACATATGCGTAGGCTCCTATGGCTCAACAACTGGTCTGCTGAAGCTCCCTGTAAAGAATGGCTGGTTAGCGTCCCATTTCATGGTGAACGCTTATTCAGGGAAAACCTGGACAAATATATCCAGAAAATTTCCAGCGGTAAAAATACGCTCTTGCCGGTTAAAAACAGAGTTAGAGGTCCCTCTTTAAGAGGCCTGCTTCTCCAGTCCCTGGGGCATCGGCTGTGTAACAGTTCCGACGGCCTCCTCGGTCAATTCCCGGGGGTAAAAAAACAGGGACAATAGCAGGGTAATGAGAAACCCTGGGTCAGGGGAGGTACAAAACCTCCCCCAAAGTTAAATTCATTGAAGGGTTGCCCCCACTCAGTCGGGTGGGGGGAGGACTCCAGTTGTTCGCAAGAGACCTGGCGGGACACGATCAAGACAGATAGGTGCTCCCCGCAGTATGTTTGGGATACAGTTTGGAGTTAAAAGACTCTCCTCCTTCCCATTTTTGAGGTCAAACGTGCCAAGGGATCCCCGGAAGAGAGAGTCCCTCCTGTTGGCACTAGAACAACTATTGCTCCAAGGAGTAATTATGGAGGTTCCCCTGGAAGAATGAGGGTTCGGGTTTTACTCAAACCTCTTTACAGTCCCGAAGCAAACGCGGACGGGAGGCCCATATTAATTCTAAAAAGGGCTATACAAATTCCTGTATATCAGGACTTTCCGATGGAGTCGATCCGATCGGTGGCCACTGCCCTACAAGGGGGAGGATTGGTTAGCCGCGATCGACATCAAAGATGCTTATTTGCACATTCCCATCTTTCCAGTCCACCAAAAATTTCTACGCTTTGCAGTAGAAGGGCGCCATTTTCAGTTCAGAGCCTTACCCTTCGGTTTGGCCACAGCACCACGAGTGTTTACAAAAATTCTGGCCCTTTATTGGCCAATCTAAGAACACAAGGTGTAATGATAATGGCATATCTAGATGACTTGTTGCTGATAGACCACTCAGTGAAAAAACTAGACGTGGTCGTTCACAAGACAATCAAGTATCTGGAATCTCACGGTTGGATTATCAACCGAGACAAGTCAGCCCTAAAAACCAGTCAAAAGTCTGGAATACTTGGGGCTAAGGTTGGATTCAGGCCAGAGAAAAATATTCTTGCCTCGAGGAAAGGTGTTGTCTTTGAAAGATTTGATCCACTTAGTGGGTACAAAAAAGACAGCCGTCCATACGCCTGTGCATAAGGCTGCTGGGAAAAATGGTGGCATCATTCGAAGCAGTACCCTACGGTCAATTCCATTCAAGGAATTTGCAAGGGGCCATACTGTCGGCCTGGAACAAAAAAGTTCAGGCCCTAGACTTACAATGTCCTTGTCCCCTTCCGTTCGCAAGAGCCTCCGTTGGTGGTTGGTTCCCCAGAATCTGGAAAAAAGGAAATCCTTCAGTCCGATTTCTTGGAAGGTGGTCACTACAGATGCCAGCCTTATAGGCTGGGGAGCAGTACTGGAGCAATAGTCTCTCCAGGGCAGATGGTTGGATGCAGAAAAGGCCCTGCCCATCAATCTCTTAGAGATACGAGCAGCCCGGTATGCCCTAGTAGCATGGACATCCAAACTCCAAGGGTCCCCTGTCAGAATTCAATCAGACAATGCCACAGCAGTGGCATATATCAATCATCAGGGGGGCACCAGGAGTCGTGCAGCCCAGAGGGAAGTAAATTACATCCTGAAATGGGCAGAAAGATATTTCCCAGCCATATCTGCGGTATTCATTCCAGGAGTGGAGAATTGGAAGGCGGACTTTCTAAGTCGCCAGCAATTATGCCCAGAGGAAGGGTCCCTTCACCCCGAGGTTTTCTGGACAATATGTCAGCGGTGGGGAACATCAGATGTAGATCTTCTAGCATCCAGATTCAACGCAAAGGTGGACAGGTTTGTCTCTCGGACAAGGGATCCCCTAGCTTGCGGCTCGGATGCCCTAGTGTTCCCTTGGGATCAGTTCAAGCTGATATATGCATTCACACCGCCACAATGGTTACCTCGATTACTCCGCAGAATCAGGGTAGAAAAGAAACCAGTGATTCTGGTGGCTCCAGCGTTTCCCCGAAGAGGTGGTACGTGGAGATTGTAAAATGTCAGTGGAAAGTCCTTGGACTCTCCCACATCGTCCGGACCTGCTTTCGCAAGGACCGATATACGACCCTTCCTTACCAGCCATAGGTTTGACGGCCTGGCTATTGAAGCCCACATTCTAAAAAAGAGAGGGCTCTCTAATTCTGTGGTATCTACCATGATCAATGCCAGGAAGCCGGTATCCAGGCAGATCTACTATAGAATCTGGAAGGCGTACATCGCCTGGTGTGAGGCCAAGAAATGGCATCCACGTAAATACGTAATAGGTAGGATTCTGGACTTCCTACAATGGGCTGTAGATAGGAAGCTTGCCTTTAGTACTATCAAGGGTCAGATTTCGGCCTTGTCAATATTTTTTCAAAGGCCCTTGGCTTCGCATTCACTAGTCAAAGCCTTTATACAAGGAGTGATGCGTATTAGTCCTCCGGTTAATATTCCCATATGTCCATGGGATCTAAACTTGGTTCTGTCGGTTCTACAGAAACAACCATTTGAACCATTACAGCATATTTCTTTGGTTCTTCTCACCAGGAAATAGATTTTTCTAGTAGCCGTTTGTTCGGCTAAAAGAGTGTCGGAATTAGCAGCTATGTCCTGTAAGGAGCCATATCTGGTTATCCATAAGGATAGAGTAGTGTTACGCCCTCATCCAGCCTTTCTTCCTAAGGTGGTATCGAGGTTTCATTTGAACCAAGATGTGGTTCTTCCTTCTTTTTTCCCCAAACCTACTTCGGTAGAGGAAAAGTTATTGCATTCTTTGGATGTAGTAAGAGCAGTTAAAGCTTATCTAAAAGCCACTGCTCAGATTCGCAGAACGGATACTTTGTTTATTCTGCCGGAAGGCCCCAGAAAGGGTCAGGCAGCGTCAAAATCTACTTTAGCGAGTGGATTCGACAGGTCATAATACAAGCCTATGGCTTGAGAAGGAGACCGCCTCCGTTCAAAGTTAGAGCGCACTCCACGAGAGCAGTTGGAACTTCATGGGCAGTGCATCACCAGGCCTCCCTGGCTCAAATCTGTAAGGCCGCAACATGGTCTTCAGTTCACACGTTTACTAGGTTCTACCAGGTGGACGTTAGAAGTCAGGAGGATGTCGCCTTTGGGCGCAGTGTGTTGCAGGCCGCAAAAGATCCTCATGTCTGATAGCGCTCAGCTTATATATGGTGTATCCCCCCCCCTCATTGGGCATTGCTTTAGGACATCCCATTAGTAATGACTATGTCGCTCTGTGTCCCGTGATGTACGAGAAAGAAAATAGGATTTTTATAACAGCTTACCTGTAAAATCCTTTTCTTGGAGTACATCACGGGACACAGAGCTCCCGCCCCTCTTTAGGGACACTTATTGCTTTGCTACAAAACTGAGGTGCTCCCGGATGGGAGGGGCTTATATAGGGGAGGGTACTTCCGGTTTTGGAAGTTGCCAGTGCCAGCACCTGACGGTATCTATATAACCCATTAGTAATGACTATGTCGCTCTGTGTCCCGTGATGTACTCCTAAGAAAAGGATTTTACAGGTAAGCTGTTATAAAAATCCTATTTTTGCCGCCCCCATTGGCCCCACCCCTGACGCCACCCCCCTTTGCCCTACCCATGTGACAGAAGGCGCCGCTATACAGGAAGCATCGGTTCTGCTTCCTCTAGCGCTGGCTCCGGTGCTTCGCTGCACCTCTAATTACACTACTGGTCGGACTCCTGGGTTTTTTCAGTACAAGATCCTTTGCATTGCATAGGGCACATAGAGGGCCATTTATCAAGCAAATTTAGTGACCCAATTGTACCCAAATCAGATTGTCTCATTTTGAAAGTCTATGCAAAACTATACCGTTTTTTCTGTGTTTTTGCAACTCCCCTTCTGTTGCACAGCAAAACTGTGCTTAATGCCCCTCATGATGTTTATAGTATTTGTATATGTGTCGCCTTACTTATCGCTCTTTTTGTTTTATCTTTCTTTCCTCTTCCGGTCACCTTTAAATTATCCTATTAAAGTCCAGTTGGATTATTTCGGTGGAGTTGGCAATCGGCCCTGAAGAGGGGATCAGTTACCTTACGGACAAAGGATCGAATGTAAGTTTGTGGATTGATGGCGGGTTTTGTGTACTTTCTTTCACAAAAGTCTCATTGGATTTTTTTTTTTGCAAAGGGGTGGTAACATACATAGGGTCAAGGAAAGGGACATCTTTCACAATGCAGATAACCGGAGTACAAATTACAATGCAGTATTGTTACCAGGGAAAATAGATAAGTCAGTTGTGTGTAATTTCTACCATAAACTTACTGTATGTGTGTGTTTATTTCTTCCTTTAACCAGAGACACATGAGGAAAGTGAGATTGCAGGTAGAAATTAGAGAAGAAAAAACAAATGCATGTGCATCATACTTGTTGGTAGATTTTTCTTCACTTCCTGTTCCAAAGACAACTGGAACATTTTGAATTTCCCATCATGAAAATGGTCATCAGGTCAAAATGAGAGCGTGAATCTCCCTGTGGAGGCGTTTTCTCTAATTCTGCTCCTCTGATCACCAGTGTCACAGAGAGCTGGAAAAGAGGGATGAATTCAAAATTTAAGATGCCACCAGAACAGAAATAGGATGGAACTAACCTGATGGGAACACCTCGAACATTTGGTCGCTGTCAGAGGGAATATTCCTCACATTGAAAAGTTATTCTCTCATATCCTGTAGAGTTTACAGGACAGGAAGTGAAGAAAAATCTCCCAAAGGCAAACGCACAGAGTGGTTCTAACCCTCCCTTTCTCTATACAAAATGTTAAGTTTTGACTTAAGATCTACTTTAACCTTCTCACTAAAAAATATCAGTCATCAGGTTTGCAAACTTTTTTATTTATTTTTTACATGTTGTATCTGTTTCCTCCAGCCGACGCATCTTGCGGACTTCACTCAGGTGCAGACCATCCAGTATTCCAGTAGTGAAGATAAAGACAGGAAAGGGATCTTACAGCTCAACATTGCCGGAGCACCGGAGGTAACTAGTGAGTGTGTGTGATAACAGAGCTGCAACAAGCATGCTTTATTAAACAATATCTGTAACATGCAGAAATATCACCTTGTTTTGCACATATTGTGCAGTAAAAGCTTAAACCCAAGCACAAATATTTAATACATTGTAACTTACCAGTCCTTCGATGTGGTGGTTGCATTTATTTATTTTTCAGGTTATATTTTCCTTTATTCTCGCCTGGTGATCATGCCAGTATTACACTTCTGTCCTAGAGTAACAACGTTCACAGTAGCAGCTTTGTCACCCTGGAACAGGAAGTGTTACAACTACTGAACTCCCCCTGCTCTCCTTATCTTAACATAAGGGGGGCTGGTAAAGCTGATTGAGATAACACTGGAGAGAGTACAGGAATTCACAATCTCAGGCAGGATCAACAGTTTGTTTTTAGACCATCTCTCTCGCCCCCCCTCTCTCTCTCGCCCCCCCTCTCTCTCTCGCCCCCCCCTCTCTCTCTCGCCCCCCCTCTCTCTCTCGCCCCCCCTCTCTCTCGCCCCCCCTCTCTCTCGCCCCCCCCTCTCTCTCGCCCCCCCCTCTCTCTCTCCCCCCTCTCTCTCTCGCCCCCCTCTCTCTCTCGCCCCCCCTCTCTCTCTCGCCCCCCTCTCTCTCTCGCCCCCCTCTCTCTCTCGCCCCCCCCCTCTCTCTCTCGCCCCCCTCTCTCGCCAGCCGCCTCTCTCTTTCCGCCTCTCTCTTTCCGCCTCTCTCTTTCCGCCTCTCTCTTTCCGCCTCTCTCTTTCCGCCTCTCTCTTTCCGCCTCTCTCTTTCCGCCCCCCTCTCTCGCGCCCCCTCTCTCGCGCCCCCCCTCTCTCGCCCCCTCTCTCGCGCCCCCTCTCTCGCCCCCTCTCTCTCTCGCCCCCTCTCTCTCGCGCCCCCTCTCTCTCGCGCCCCCTCTCTCTCGCGCCCCCTCTCTCTCGCGCCCCCTCTCTCTCGCGCCCCCTCTCTCTCGCGCCCCCTCTCTCTCGCGCCCCCTCTCTCTCGCGCCCCCTCTCTCGCGCCCCCTCTCTCTCGCGCCCCCCTCTCTCTCGCGCCCCCCTCTCTCTCGCGCCCCCCCCTCTCTCGCGCCCCCCTCTCTCTCGCGCCCCCCTCTCTCTCGCGCCCCCCTCTCTCTCTCGCGCCCCCCTCTCTCTCGCGCCCCCCTCTCTCTCTCGCGCCCCCCTCTCTCTCTCGCGCCCCCCTCTCTCTCTCGCGCCCCCCTCTCTCTCTCGCGCCCCCCTCTCTCTCTCGCGCCCCCCTCTCTCTCTCGCGCCCCTCTCTCTCGCCCCCTCTCTCTCTCCTCGCCCCCTCTCTCTCTCCTCGCCCCCCTCTCTCCCCGCCCCCCTCTCTCCCCGCCCCCCTCTCTCCCCGCCCCCCCTCTCTCCCCGCCCCCCCTCTCTCCCCGCCCCCCCTCTCTCCCCGCCCCCCTCTCTCTCCCCGCCCCCCTCTCTCTCCCCGCCCCCCTCTCTCTCCCCGCCCCTCTCTCTCTCCCCGCCCCCCTCTCTCTCCCCGCCCCCCTCTCTCTCCCCGCCCCCCTCTCTCTCCCCGCCCCCCTCTCTCTCCCCGCCCCCCTCTCTCCTCTCTCTCGCCCCCCCTCTCTCCTCTCTCTCGCCTCTCCTCTCTCTCGCCCCCCCTTTCTCTTTCTCTCGCTCTCTCTCGCCCCCCCTTTCTCGCTCTCTCTCGCCCCCCCTTTCTCGCTCTCTCTCGCCCCCCCTTTCTCGCTCTCTCTCGCCCCCCCCCCCCCCCATCCTCCTGTTTTTCTCACCCCCTCCTTATTTTATTTAATTTGTTTCAATATTTAATCTGTTTTAACAAAAAATTTTGCATTTTCATTTTGTTTGTTTTTTCCATAAAAAGGGCCACCAAAATCCTCAGCATCAGGCCCATGATGCTTTTAATCCAGCCTTGGCTGGGAGCGTACTGTGCGGTGTGCTCCCAGCACAAACGGAGATATACATATATGCAGCCCCACAGAAAAAGCCCAGTGCAGTGAGGCCGCATATATGTGTGTGGTCGCCGGGAAGGGGTTAAACTTTTGAAAAAGTCAAACACATAAAAACAAAACGAAATCTATGTACAGTCCTTTTTTATCCTGATTGGAATTCTGTTATAAATTCTGTTATCTCTCAGACATGCAGGAGTTAATAAGTGAACACAGTCTTGCCTGTATTACTATTTGTTTCCTTGACACATCGATGTCAATGTGCGGCTGACACATCAAGCACAATGATAAAGCCTCTTTTGTTTTCTCTCTGTCCTCCTTTCCCCAGCCTCTCACTGTGACAGCCCCGTCCCTCACCATCGCGGAAAACATGGCGGACTTGATAGATGGATACTGCCGGCTCGTCAGCGGGGCCTCAGAATCTTTTATCATCAGGCCACAGAAAGGTAAATTGATTTTGTTGCCGCAGTTCTGGCTGACAAACCACACCGTGTCCTCTGAGCCCCGGAGAGAGACAGAATTGGAGCTCGTGTGTGTGTGTGTGCGCGCCAGGCTGCATAATAAGACTCTGCTCCTTCACACATCTACGGGTTGTGCCTAGAACAGTGGCGGGACTGGATGGTTCCAGGACTGGATGGCCCCTTTCATAAGCAGTCCTCATTTCCCGTTTTACTATAATTTTTCATAAACTAAGCATCATATCCTAAATTAGAGGTAACCTCGGGTTTAGTAGTATACATAGAATTTAATTACTGACCAGGCTCCAAACTCCTGCAGCATCTTTGAAATGTTATTAGACTGTTACAGGGAGAGCAAGGCTTATCAGAACTGCCGAAGGTTTGTGTAATTCATCACTGTCTTGTGCTGATCCTGTTATTTCACCAATGAAGTTTGTATATTTTTATATGTGTAAATTTGTGGAGAGAAACTTGTTTAGAGAGAAATTGACGCTGCAGTTGCTGACCACCTGAAAATGCTGGTTGCCTGGCTATATCTGGCATCAGTTCTTTCGCTGACCAGGTATCGGTATGCGCTGTTGAAGTCCGAGCTCTGCACTGTTGTTCCAAGTCGGTTTCTCAGAAAATATTGTAGTCAACCTTAAAGGAATTGTAAAGGCAGAAGGTTTTTTTATCTCAATGCATTCTATGCATCAAGATAAAGAAAACTGTGTGTAGCAGCCCCCCCCCCCCCTAATTACCTACCTGAGCCCCTGATTTCTGCAGCGATGTCCACGAGTGTCTTAGCTGTCCCGGACATTCCTCCTGATTGGCTGAGACACAGCTGCAGCGCCATTGTCTCCCGTGGCTGTCGCTCAAAAGCAGTCAGCCAATCAGGGGAGAGAGGGGGCGGGGCCAGGTCGGTGCTCCGTGTCTGAATGGCTACACGGAGCTCTGACTCAGCGCAGGTGCCCCCATAGCATGCTGCTGGCTGAGGGGCCACTCACCAGAGGGAGGGGCCAGGAGAGCAGAAGAGGGACTTGAGAAAAGGAGGATCGGGGCTGCTCTGTGCAAAACCACTTCACAGAGAATGTATAACATGTTTGTTGCGCCCACTGTCAAATGACTGTGGGCAGAAGACTCTGTTGTTCTGGACGGACGTCATATGACGTCGCGCCTTCCAAAGCCACTAGGGGGCGCGCGCACGCCCGTCTCGTCACTGGGGACCCGATGCGCGTGCCCAGCGGCCGCGATGGCCGCCGGGCACCCCGCGATTGCCCATTAACCGAGCAGGACTGTGGATCTGTGTGTGTAAACACACAGATCCATGTCCTGTCAGGGAGAGGAGACCGATGGTGTGTCCCTTGTACATAGGGACAACCATCGGTCACCTCCCCCAGTCAGTCCCCTCCCCCCACACACAGTAAGAATCACTTCCAGGGAGCACATTTAACCCCTTCCTCGCCCCCTAGTGTTAACCCCTTCCCTGCCAGTCATGTTTATACAGTAATCAATGCATTTTTATAGCAGGGATCGCTGTATAAATGTGAATGGTCCCAAAAATGTGTCAAAAGTGTCCGATGTGTCCGCCACAATATCGCAGTCACGATAAAAATCGCAGATCGCCGCCATTACTAGTAAAAAAATAAAATTATATATATATATATATTCAAAATGCTATAAATCTATCCCCTATTTTGTAGCTGCTGTAACTTTTGCGCAAACCAATCAATATACGCTTATTGCATTTTTTTTTATTTTTTTTTTACCAAAAATATGTAGAAGAATACGTATCGGCCTAAACTAAGGAAAAAATAAATAAATGGATATTTATTATAGCAAATAGTAAAAAATATAGTTTTTTTTTTCAAAATTGTCGCTCTTCTTTTGTTTATAGCACAAAAAATAAAAACCGCAGAGGTGATCAAATACCACCAAAAGAAAGGTGTGACAGCGCTGAAAGCTGAAAAATGGCTTGGGCAGGAAGGGGGTGAAAGTGCCCTGTAGGCAAGTGGTTAAGCCCCTTTCACACTGAAAGTCGTGCCATTTTGAGGCTGTGATTTTGATACGATTTTACGCGATTTCATGGAATGCCTGTGTAAACTCGAAGTCTATGGACCTCAACTCTCATCAAAGTCGGACCAGAGTAGTACAGGGACTACTTTGAAGTCGTGCGACTTGAAGTCACACAGATATGAATGGTTATGATTGGGAATCATGGGGTATGACTTGTCATGCGACTCTGATGTCCAAAGTCGCAGGAAAAGTCGCACAAGTGTGAAAGGGGCCTCATAGAATTTTCAGTGAATCAGTTGGCAGCAAACTTGTTGATATCAGAGGGCTGCTTTTAACTACAGAGCTGAAGGGTTTATACAAGCAGTGTCCAAGAAGTGCAGCATATTACAGCGTCTCCTACCGGGAATTTTGGGGGACATATTGAGATTGTGTTTGCGTTGCAGTCGATGGGACGCAGCATGCCATTATTAGCACTTTTTCTCTTTTTTTTTTTTTTTTTTATTGGCAAAACGCTGATTACCCTATTTTTGGCCGATAATTTTCGGTGGCGGATATATCGATGCATCCCTAACAGAATGCCTAATGCCCCGTACACACGATCCGAAAATCGCGTCTATGGGTTAAATTTATGGCATTTTTATTTTTATTTTTTTGCCGGTGACAGCGGCAATCAGTGATTTTTAGTGGGACCCTAAGTTACACTTTTTGGGGACCAGTGACACCAATACAGCGACCAGTGCTAAAAAAAAATGCACTGATTACTGTATAAATTACCCTGGCAGGGAAGGAGTTAACACTAGGGGGCGATCAAGGGGTTGAGTGTGTCCTAGGGAGGTGCTTTCTAACCGGTGGTGGGGGGGGGGGGAGAGTGTTACACTGGAGGAAAAGAGGGATCATGTTTCCTTACTGACAGATCAGCGGTGTGCCTTGTTTACCCCATCCTGTGTCTCCTGTGAACGATCGGCAGGTTGCAGCGGCCGCTGGACCTGCTGATTGGCTCTCGCTTAATCCAATCACAGCGGGAGCGGAACTCCGGCGGTGCACGCGCGAGCCCCCTTCACCGTGTGCACAAAATCACGTACAGGTGCGTGATTATGCACAGTTGGTCCGCCCTGTCGCAGTATATGTACGGTGGGCGGTCCGGAAGCCGTTAAATAAGAGCGAGGTTTGTACTTGGCCTCCACAATTTTATACGTGTCTCTAGCTTAACACAACAAAAAAATTAAGTAAATCCGTGATGCACATGTCTGATCTTAGGCCATACACGGTTCGAAATTTGGGAAATCGTATCAAAGAATTTTCCGTACGAATTTCGCACCGTTGGTGGGCTGCAGCAACAGCCGATTTTTGTGCTGCAATCCAATTTTAGGAATCGGACATGTTGGTAATTTTTTGAAAAACAAATGATTTTCGAATCAATGATGGGAGAATCGTGCGAGAAATATAATAGAAAAAAAATGCGCGTGTGCAAGAAAAGAATATTCCCGGCTGAATTTCGAAAATCAACGGTGGCATCATCGGATCACAAAAAAAAAAAAAACGTTCTGATTTTGAAAAGAAAATTTGTTCGTAATTCGACCGTGTATGGCCTGCTTTAGCTGAAACTTTCTTGTTGCTGCTGTTTTTTTTTTGTTTTTTTTTTCTGATTTGCTGTTTTCCATAGCTTGGAGGGGACTGCTTGGACTTTATATTTCTGCTCTACAGTGGGTTTTATAACCCAGAATATGGAAGATTTAGGCAGTTGTAATCTCATGGAGCCGCATTGGAAGTCTATCCAGGGATTTGGATTGAACAAGGCTCAAAAAATAAAATGTTGCCAGCTGGAATTTTTCAGGTGCAGCAGCTGCCTGGCTCCTGGGACTTGTCGTACCAGCTCTGCTACTGTTATGGTTCATTTATACTGTGTGAGGCAGGAACATTTCCAGTTCCCTTGGCTGCATTTATCATTTTATCATGAGCAAGAAATAATTATGGCTCACAGCCACCAATGGCATTTCGATTTTTTTCTTCGCCAGCTGTCATTCCCCAGTCAAGGCTGGAAACTGATTGGTGGCTCTGGAACATCAATAAAACAAGTTAAACCACTTCAATACCGGCCATTTTGACCCCCTTCCTGCCCAGACCAGTTTTTAGTTTTCAACGCTACCGCACTTTGAATGACAATTGCGCGGTCATGCAACACTGTACCCAAATGACATTTTTTTTTCCCCCACAAATAGAGCTTTCTTTCGGTGGTATTTGATCACCTCTGCGGTTTTTATTTTTTGCGCTATAAACAAAAGAAGAGTGATAAGTTTGAAAAACACAATATTTTTAACTTTTTGCTATGATAAATATCACAATTTTGTATTAAAAATATTTTTTTTCCCCTCAGTTTAGGACGATACATATTCTTCTACATATTTTTGGTAAAAAAAATCGCAATAAGCGTATATTGATTGGTTTGCACAAAAGTTAAAGTGCCTACAAAATAGGGGATAGATTTATGGCTTTTATTGATTTTTTTTTTTGATTTTTTTTTACTAGTAATGACGGTGATCTTCTTTTTTTTTTTTTTTTGTTATTGTGACTGCGACGGACATATCGGACACTTTTGACACTATTTTGGGACCATTTACATTTATACAGCGATCAGTGCTATAAAAATGCACTGATTACTGTGTAAATGTGACTGGCAGGGAAGGGGTTAACACTAGGGGGCGATCAAGGGGTTAAATGTGTTCCCTAGGGAGTGATTCTAACTGTATGGGGAGGGGACTCACAAGGGGAGGAGACCGATCGGTGTTCCTCTGTACTGGGAACACACTATCGGTCTTCTCTCAACCTGACAGGACGTGGATCTGTGTGTTTAAACACACAGATCCACGGTCCTGCTGTGTTCAGGGGCAATCTCGGGTGCCGGTGGACATCGTGGCCGCGCGCGAGCCCCCTAGACGGCCGGGAAGCCCAGGACGTCATATGACGCCCGCCCAGTATGGGAGATTCCTCCTGCGGACGTCATATGTACATGGGCGGGTAATGAAGTTGTTAAAGTGGTTATAAACCTCCAGACATGAAATATGAACAAAGCATATCCCTCTATAGCAGGGTTTGTCAACCTCGGCACTCCAGCTGTGGTGAAACTACAAATCCCATCATGCCTCTGCCTCTAAGAGTCATGCCTGTGATTGTCAGGGTCATGCAATGTCTCATGGGACTTGTAGTTTCACCACAGCTGGAGGGCCAAGGTTTGCCTACCTCTACGCTATAGTGTGTACTGTCTCAATTTAGAGCACTAAGTGTCATTTCTGTCTGCTGCTTCCTTCCTCTGCTATCTGCATGAGTCAATTTTGACAAGTTTTCCTGACACCAAGAGAAAAATGGTGACACGGGAGGGACCTCCAGCAGAGTGAGAGCGTCTGCTCTGTTCTTGTCAGCTGTGTGAAGAAGAATGTGTCTCTTCCTTCCAATCGCCTCTCCGATCTCTCCTCACTGAGCTCCGCACAGTGTAACCTCACCCCCCTCCACAACCATCATACCCTCAGTGACGCCCAGCTCCATCCAGAGCTTTCCAACATTTCAATGCACCTTTTGTATTCCCATATTTTTATTGTGTGAGCTCCTCTCCAGGCAAACATCTAGATACTGTATTTACTTGAGTATAAGCCGAGTTTTTCAGCACATTTTTTTGTGCTGAAAATGCCCCCCTCGGCTTATACTCGAGTCACCTTTTTGCGCCTGATCTCCCGAACTTTGAGGACCCAGTACCGGCCGGCCATAGGCCCCTGGACCCCAAACTTGGCACACATGTGTCTTCTTCTACAAGTGTGCAAAGTTTGTTGTCCGGGGGACCTACGGCCGGTGAGCATCGATTTTCAAAGCCGGGCACCCCTTCCATAGACTCCAATGTTAAACGGTAATTTCTCTGGTGACTTTGGGGGCCCGGTCTGGTCGGTTGTAGGTCCTTTGGACCCGAAACCTGGCGCACATGTAGCCCCATTTCTCCTCAACGAGTGTGCAAGGTTTTTTGTCTGGCGGACCTACGGTCGGGGAGCACTGATTTTTCAAACCCGGGCACCCCTTCCATAGACTCCCATGTTAAACGTCAGTCTAGTCATGGGCACAGTGAGGCATGGGCACAGTGTGGCATGGGCACAGTGAGGCATGCACATGTACACAGTGAGGCAAAGTGAGGCATGCAGATGGACACCCTAGGCTCTTATACGCAAGTTAATACGTTTTCCCATTTTTTTGTGGTAAAATTAGGTGCCTCGGCTTATATTCGGGTTGGCTTATACTCGAGTATATACGGTACATAGAAAACATATAGAAGGAAGTTTTTTCACCTACTAAATGATATCTATACATTCAGTCCTGAGACTTGCACAGCCCTACCACACAGCACAGCCAACTGGTACAGTTAAAGTGGTAGTAAACTGTACACAGACAAAAAAAAAAAAGTTGGCACCTGCAGGATAATGTCATAATGTGCTGGTATGCATCGCATACTAACACATTATGGCAGACTTGCCTTAAAATGAAGCCCTTCGGTGGCGTGCTTTAATCGCTGACTGATCTTCCATCTACACCTGGCCTCCTTCCAGGTAAACAGACTACTGCTGTTTGAATGGCCAAGCAGCAAAGACGTCGCTCCCGCAAGTCGGCCACAGCACAGTTCTTTCAATGGACAACGTGCCGTCCATTGAGAGCGCAATGCGCATACGATGGTGATGTCACCGCCTGCTACTAAAGTAAATCTATTTAAAACAGCGCACATTTAGGAGATATTTACTGTACCTACACATAAGCCTTCTTATAGGCTTACCTATAGGTATAAATAAAATAGCAGACTTTACTACCACTTTAAGAAATACAGTGGTGTATCAGCAGCAGACTGATTAGGCCTCCTCTCTGCTCACTTGGCTCTCTTTCTGTCATGGAATATGCATGCTGCATACCTGATTAGCTCCTAGGAGTGCGCCCCCCTCATACAGTCTGAGTTCTACTATTGGGTAGGGGGGGTTTACAGGAGGAAGATGTTAAAGTGAAACTTCACTCTCTGTCAACATTCACTATTTAATCCTTATGTTGCTAGCATTAGTACAGTGATAGAAAAGTATATCATATTTACTTGCTTGAAATTTTTTTTTTTTTCCATTGCTTCAGTTACTTCCTGGTTTCATGCCTAGGCAAATGTCTGAATTCCCAGGAGTCTTCAGGATGGGAGGATGGGCTTTCTCAGTTAAGCACACCCTCTTGCTTGTGTTTCGTCATGTTCTGTCACCACCATCTTGCTACACCCCGCACTCCTCCACAGTAAGGATACACCGAGAAGGGGGCAAGTGGACATCTTGTTACACCCACCGGAGTTTTGCATCCCACAGTTATTTTTAACCGTAAACTGAGCATATATGGGGAAATACAGTATTTAGAAATACATCGGACTGTTTACATGTTGAATTATAAAAGCAGCGGTGTTCTGTCACATTAGCAAACCGGTGAGATCGGCAGGTTTGCTTCTTTTAAAATTCAACTTTTAAACAGTCAGACTGATTTCTAAATCCTGTATTTCACCTTATAAGCTCCCTTATCTGTTAAAAATAAGTGTGAAATGCAAAACTCCGGTGGGTGTAACAAGATGTCCGCTTGCCCCCTTCTCAGTGTATCCTTACTGTGGACGAGTGCGGGGTGTAGCAATATGGCGGCGGCGGAACGTCACTTCCGTTACAAATTCTGACGGGTCGCCAAATCTGATGAAACGCCTGCATGTCAGAGCTAAGAGCAGATGGATTCCAGAAAGTACCATATATACTCGAGTATAAGCCGAGTTTTTCAGCACATTTTTTTTGTGCTGAAAATGCCCCCCTCGGCTTATACTCGAGTCTGTGTCCATCTTCAACTTTGTGCGCCTAATCCTGGCTGGCCGTAGGTCCCCTGGACCCCAAGCTTGTCACACATGTAGCCCCAATCTTCATCTACAAGTGTGCAAAGTTTGTCGTCCGGGGAGCACTGATTTTTCAAAGCCGGGCACCCCTTCCATAGACTCCCATGTTAAACGTTAGTCTAGTCACAGAGCACCGGACATCAGGTAGGGAGATTGCGCACAGTGAGGCATGGGCACAGTGAGGCATGCAGATGGACACCCTAGGCTTATACTCGAGTCAATACGTTTTCCCAGTTTTTTTGTGGTAAAATTAGGTGCCTCGGCTTATACTCAAGTATATACGCTAAATGGATCACCTGCCCTTACTCAAGATGGCCAATGCCAGAAATGCTATGGGCTGTTTTTCAGTAAAATTGACTTTAATTTGAATCTATATTCATATGTTCACTCTAAACTATATGAAGTGACTTGCTGAAATACTTTCCTTGCTTTGAGGAAGTACTGTTCTAGGCTCTCTCCATTACTGGTTCCATAAGAAAAAAGCCTTGGGCAGGGGAAGGCCAGAGTTCCCTATTGGCTTTAGTCATGTTCTCAGTACTGGGGAGAGCCTGGATCAGGATTTTCTCCAGAAAGAATGACTCTCAGACCCGCTATCGTCCTAGATTATATGTCCACCTCCGAACAAATAATGGAGGCCACTTATGACATTAATTGTATACAGACATGGCTTCTCTGATCTGCCTCAGTTTGAGCATATCCATCCCTCCACATGAGGTCAGAATATAATATAAAGGAATGGCTGTTCTGAGCATCCCCATGCATTATTCCCACTCCTGCAGTTTGATCATATTAGACGCATTGCTTTGTGAGTGGGCCGGATTTCTATGAACAGACACTGCAGTCCTCTGGTGGGTTCGGGTTTTTTTTCTCTCGTTTCATGTTTTGATTGCTTGTAATTGGCTCCCTGTGGGACAGGTGAAATGTGATCTTCCGTAACATGTGCAGGAAGATTTTTAGATCTGTATTCTATCACTTTGTGAAGTGTAACATTGTGCCGGATTCTATTATATAGATAAGGATTGGAAGGCCAGATTGGAGCACTAATGGAGGCTTCTCTCCCTCTGAGCTCCATGTTGTGTATGATGACGTACATTTGCTCGAAGCGACATACTACATAAACGCATGGGAATGACAGTGGACGCTGGTCCGGTTTGTACAGCTTTTTCATTTTGGATTGAAGCGACACTGTTTTTGCACAATAAATAGAAGAAATTCACTTGTGCGCTAACCCCAACCAAACGGTATATATAAAAATAAAAAAAAACACCAAAGGGAGCTGCCAACACTAAGGCCCCTTTCACACTTGTGCGACTTGTCCTGCGACTTGGGACTGCCAAGTCGCATAACAATTTGTACCCCATGATTTCCAATGAGTGCCATTCATATCTGTGCGACTTTAGGTCGCACCGACCTCAAAGTAGTCCCTGCACTACTTTGGTCCGACTTTGATGCGAGTTGGGGTCCATAGACCTCAAGTTTACACAGGCGTTCCCTGAAATCGCTGCAAAATCACGTGACTTTCAAGTCGTGGCAGTGTGAAAGGGGCATAAGATGTGTCCCCACATGTAATAGTAAATAAAGCAATAAAGAATGTGGCGCTATCCCTAGCGCAAAAAAATAAAATATATTAAAATAAACCATTCCAAAGACCTTAGTGTTTGGGATTCAATTATTTTTCATTCTTTTAAAAAAAAAATATATTTATTTTTTTGAGCTAGGGATAGCGCCACACTCTTTATTGCTTTATTTACTGTTGTTGCATAAAATTGTCCTAATAGTAGGTCCCTGCAAGAGAAAGGTTATTCTTCTTATCTCTCCAGTGGCCTGTATCCTATCATCACTCCATTCCAGCACTGTAATGTCTATCAGACTCTTCAGCATTCTACACTATTAAGAGTGTCGGATGCCTGTGTCCCTCGCCCACATCTCGTGGTTCCATCCTCTGACCCCTACATCACTGCTATGTCCTATAGTGGCAAGGGTCAGAGGCTGGAACCATGGCACATGGAGGGGGGACACTGGCATTTAACACTCTTGGACGTATCCGGTGCAGTGTTGTCAACCATCAGTATTTTTACTGGCAGCCAGTAAAAAATTTGTACTTTTCTCCTGCCAGTAAATGCCAGCAACAGGAAAAGGTTGCCAGTAAAAAATATGGCTGTGACGCTCGGCTCGTAACTGCCCATGCTGGGACCATCCGAGTGCCTACTATAATGTGTTCAGGCACATTCTGACGAGTCTGACAGGCGGTGCCTGAGCGTGTCGTGTGATATCATGGTGCAAGGGGGCCGAGCAGAGCGGCCGGAGCCTCTTGTGCGGGTCTGTGGGACGGGAGCAAGGCAAGCCGGGAGTGGGACTGTCTGTTCAGACTGGAGTGGACTAAAGGGTTCACCTGGCATTGAGAGAGACTGTCACTGTGACTCAGGAGGGGACGTGTCATGTCGGTGAGGTGTCAGCATCATCTGTGCTTAGGGGTGCCACCTGTTTGGGATTTATCCAGGTCTTAAATCATGTGCCCGGGTTTTAGTCCACCTGAAACTTGGACACATTATTCAAACAGTAATGTGAACAGGGCCTGACAGGAGGGTGAGGGGGCACAAGATCACATTGCTAATTGCATATTGTACTTGTTTGTAGCCTAAATGCTGAAATTTTCACTTAACACTAATTTTGTAACTTTTGTAAACGGGGGGGGAAAAAATTGGCGGTGCCAGTAAAATTTGGGTGTCATGTCAGTAAATTCAAACTCGTAGATTGGCAACACTTGGTCAGGTGCTGAAAGGTCTGGAGAAGGCTAGAGTGTCAGATGCCTGTGTCCCTCGCCCACATATCGTAGTTCTATCCTCACTGCCATGTCCTAAAGTGGCAAGGGTCAGAGGCCGGGAACCATGGCACATGGAGGGGGGACACTGGCATTTTAGGACCCTTTCACATGTGCGGACCGTTCAGATCCGCCTGTCAGTTTTTTCAGGCGGACCTGAACGGGCGCTCCATGTACCTCTATGGAGCAGTGACATGTCCGCTGACATCCGATCAGATCCGATCCGCTAAAGTGTGACAAATGCAAACCGTATTTTGCATCCGTCTGGCGGATCAGATTGGATGAAAACGGGCAGACTGTTCATTTTCATCCGATCCCCCCCATAGAGGAGAGCGGAGATCTCACTGGTCCGTTTCTGCACAGTGTGCAGAGATGGACTTGTCACCCGCCGGCTCAGTGGGGATCAACGGATCGATCCCCGCTGAGCAAGCGGATGTCCAAAAACGGATCCTCCCGGGATCCGCACGTGTGAAAGGTGCCTAACACTCTTGGAAGTATCAGGTGCTGAAAGGTATGGAGGAGGCTGCAGTGCTGGAATGGAGTGAGGATATGAGAAACGGGCTACCTGATAGGTGAGTATTATATCTCTTCTCATTGGTATGGCTGAGTTATTACTAGGAATTGTAGCCCTGGTTCACACTGCTGCAACTTGATGGGACATGCAAAACACAGAAAAGTCACATGACAAGTCACAAAAGATTAATTTCAATGGGTGGCATCTTTATTGCCGCGATTCAAGTCACAGCGACAAAAAAAAATAGTTCCTGCACTACTTTGCTGTGTCTTCCTTGCAACATGAGTGCCAAAGACTGCAATGTTAAATCAAAAAAGTCGCAAGGAAGGGGTTTCTTAATCTTTATGCGACTTTGGCGGCAACTTCAGAGGGTCTTGTAAGTTCAATATGTGTCACACTCTGTATTGTTATGGTTCGCCAAAGTCGCAAAACATAAAAGTTGCAGGGACGTCGCAATGCAAAGTCAAACTGGAACTTGCACGATTCCGAGGTCACAGCAGTGTGAACCGAGCCATACTAATGAGATGTGGGAGTTCACCGCTCCAGGATAATTACCTCTCCTAAGGTCAGCTGTCTCCACAGTTAAGCAGGGTGCTGGCTCTGTTTCCAACAGAGATAATGGAAAAAATAAATAGCTGGATAGCAGCACTCCAAATATTTATATTCTATTCTATTCTATTCTATTTCAATTTGCTATTTCTGAAAAATTCAAATCAAGGCATCAAAGGTAGGTTAAAGGTAGGTTTTTTTTTTTTAAGTCAGCAGCTACTAACACTGCAGCTGCTGACTTTTAATAAGGACACTTAACTGTCCTAGGCGCCCGCAATTTCGGGCCCCCCGACGACGATCGCTCGGTCCTGGCAGGTCCCGGCGCCTCCATCCTGTCTAAGGGAAACAGGCAGTGAAGCCTTATGGCTTCACTGCCCATTTCCTACTGCGTATGCGCGACTCGCACAGCGCTTTGTGAATGGGCGGCTGCCTCCTGGGATACACACAGTTCCCAGAAGGCAGCGCGCCCCATTCTCAAGAAGAATCCGAGTGTAGGACGAGGAAGAAGATTCACCGCGGAGGATGAAGAGGCAGATTAGGGACTTCTGCATAGCAACTGCTATTTCTGGTAAGTAAAATTTTTATTTTATTTTTTTCATTTATTTATTTGTAGATTTTTTGTGAAAAAAAACCCTCCACTTGAAGACTAACTGCACAGCTGCTGACCTGTTTCACACCAGACACGGTGCTTAATCAGCTATGACTAAGCACGGTGTCTGGTGTGATACAGGTCAGCGGCTGTGCAGTTAGTCTTAACCTACCTTTTGATGCCTTGATTTGAATTTTTCATAAGAGGTGAATATTTGGAAGGCAGCTATCCAGCTTTTTATTTTTTCCCTTGGGGTAGCCATTCTTTTCCTGTGGACTGAAGGAGAGAAGTCTGTAGGTTCTGGCGTTCATGCTAAACATCATGAATGGAGGAATCTGTACTGGTGGCTATTGTATTCAAACAGGCGCAGGGCCAGTGGCTGTCCTAAGACCTAAACAGCGACTGCATCAAATTGGATGCAGTTACTGTTTGGCCAGCAGTTTTACACCTGGCTTGATTGAAATTCAGCAGGGACTGGCTGAATTTCAATCTGTGTGTAGCTCTTCCTGTTAGAAGTCGATGGTTGGATCAGCTGCTGTTGAACAAGAGTGCTGGAAAACCTGCTTCGATCAGTGGCTTGCAGACATTCGACTGCCATTCTGATCCGTGTATTCTGACAGCGGGGAGTCCCTGCTACTAGAATACAATGCCCTGGGATATACAGCTTTGACACGTCACTTACCTGGGGAAAGCATGCAGCTAGTGAAATGAGAAGGCCTGATCTATTTCCTTATT
This sequence comes from Rana muscosa, assembly GCA_029206835.1. Classification (NCBI taxonomy): domain Eukaryota; kingdom Metazoa; phylum Chordata; class Amphibia; order Anura; family Ranidae; genus Rana; species Rana muscosa. Next base: position 193,946,635 of record JARGYO010005626.1, on the reverse strand, counting down.
CTAGGTAAGTGACTCGTCTGGTAGTGCAGCCTTTGGATCCCCATTACAGCCTGGCTACTCCCAACGGGGAAGTCAATACCAGCTGCTCTGATATTTCATTCAGGTCAAGTTTCCTTTACTGCACACTCTGGGTGATTGAAGCATGGACGTTTATGCAACATGTATTTACAGAAACATCTGATCAGCCTCCATCCTGCGTTATTCATAAACAATAGAATCTCCCTTTTCATTTTAGAACAGCGGTGGAAAAAATGCCAGCTGGGATCGGAGGGCCACATACACAATAGAATAAAATGCCAAGCGCTCAAGGACACAAATGGAATTGGCACATCAGAGCTGAACCCAGCAGCCCTACATTGAATATGAGAAAAGGATAAGCAAATAGCTTTTGCATTGGTGGCTGAATGAAAAAGGAAAAAAAATAACAGCCTGAAAACTAAAACGTGAAAAGACCTGAAATACAAATCTAGCTATTTTTTTTTATTTTTTTTGTGTAGGCCTGCATTGAACGGGGAAGAGATATAACCTTTCTCTGGTTGTTTCTTTGTGTTGGAGCGTTTCCATCGCTGTCTCCTTGACACAGCAGTGACAATAATAAAAAAAAAAAAAAATGTGGCTTCTTTAAAGTTTTATAGTAAACCCTCACCTTGTAAAACAACCCATACAGTTTAAAATAGAAATGAAAGGCAAAACATTTATGTAAAGATATAAAAAAAATCATAACTACCTTTTTTCCCTTATTTAGAAGTGATCACGTTATTTCGGCTCTCGGCTGCATGATAGCTGAGGGAGGAGAAACAGCAGCACACAGATCTTCCCAGTGAAAGGGGGGGGGGAGGGGTTGTCAGGACAAGTCTAATCATTGGAGGAGAGCATAATGAGTTCCCAGCCTAGCTAGAGAACTGACCACACTGTGTTCTCTGCAAGAAGGACTGACAGGAACACCAGGGATTTCACACATAGGAATCAATACAAAGAGAACAGGATACTTTTTCATACAAGTACATGGTACAGCAGCCACATATCAGAAATATTTTTTTAATTATTATTATTATTACCACCTGTGTCCCTACCGGGGAGATTTTCTCCTCCCTTCCTGTAGAGCAGGAAGTGAAGGGAACTTTCTGCAACGTAGACACAGACGAGAACAACAACATTTTTTAGTAGAGTGAGGAAGGGTTTGAAGGTTTGACACGGTTTATATTACTGTGTGTATCAGTGATAATTGGTCTCCTCCCCCTCCCCATTTCTTGTATAGTACTCACAGGGGCAGATATTTAGGGAAAATCTCTCCAGTGAAGTTACAAAAGAAAAAAATCTGCCGGAAATGTTAACTCTATCCCAATTTATTTATGAACTATTTTTTGTGATTTTGCACAGATTGTGTTTGTTATTACACTGTTTTTATATAGGTTGTTTTCACCTATAACACTGGGAATTTTGTTTTATGCTCAACTCATACGTTTACACTTTAGCGCAACGTTATTATTTTTCCAACTCTATCCCAATGCCGTTAAAAAAAAAAAAAAAAAAAAGTTTGGCTTTAACCCCTTCCCATTTGCATCCGACATATTTCAATACTTACGATCAGGGCTTTTTTTCAGCGGGAACGCGGGGGAACGCAGTTCCGGCACCTCTGGCACTGAATGTATGTAATGGCTGGGAGGTGCTGGAGGGTCTATTGCTGGCTGCTGGGGGATCTGTTATCTCTGATGGGGATCTATTGTCGCAGAGGGATCTATTGTTGCTGGGAAGGACCTACTATTGAGTGAGGAGTCTATTGATGCTGACTGCTGGGAGATCTATTGTTGCTGGGGTGGATCTATTTTGCGGGGAGTAGGTATTGTTTTTGGCGGAAGGTCTATTGTTGCTGGGGAGATAAAAAATTTGTGGCGGGGATCTATTGTTGCTGGCTGCAGGGAATCTATTTTACTGCTTTCCTTGTTATCATTAACAAAGTCCATACAAATTACGTAGCACCACAAAATGATGCTTGGTTCTGTATTTTCCTAAAGGGGTGATACTGGGAGGTGTGTAGGGGGTGGAACCAAGGGACGGTGCTCGGAGGTGGATAGGGGGTGGAACCAAGGGACGGTGCTCGGAGGTGGATAGGGGGTGGAACCAAGGGACGGTGCTCGGAGGTGGATAGGGGGTGGAACCAAGGGACGGTGCTCGGAGGTGGATAGGGGGTGGAACCAAGGGACGGTGCTCGGAGGTGGATAGGGGGTGGAACCAAGGGACAGTGCTCGGAGGTGGATAGGGGGTGGAACCAAGGCACAGTGCTCGGAGGTGGATAGGGCGTGGAACCAAAGGACAGTGCTCGGAGGTGGATCCAAGGCACAGTGCTCGGAGGTGGATGGGGTGATGTAAAGGGGGGAGTACCTGCACCTATTCTCTGAGAAAAAAATCCCTGCTTACGATGCTTCGTACTTAGTGTTACTAAACTGAGGAGACTGCAATCACTATATCTGGTCTCCCACAGTACATGGAAATGCAATTAGTTGGGTAAATATAAACTGATAAATACCTTTTCTCATCAGCAGTCCTGTGACTTCTATTAGTGTCTGGTTAAAGCTCGTAGAAGATTTCATTCTACCCTGAGCCCAGGTTCACATTGAGGAGCAGGTTTGAAATCATGCGAGTTCAGCTGAACACGCACAATTTCAAACTGCCAATGCAGTCCGACTTCGGGGGGCGATTTGACAGACATCTGTGTGAGTTCATGCACCGATTTCTATTCAAATCGCCCCTGAAGTTGCCAAAAGTAGTACAGGATCTACTTTACAGGATTCAGTGCGGCGCCGCAAATTTGACATGTCAAATCGCATGTCAAAACGGCCCAATGTGAACGTGGACTTATTGTCCTATGAGCAGTGTTAAATTTGGCAGCAAATTTCGATTTAGTTTTACTCTTAGTTTTAGGACTAAAATTGCATTTTAGTTTTAGTCCCATTTTAGTCTTCTGCAATTGTTTTAGTCGTATTTAGTGGACTAAATCTCCAGGACATTGTAGTCGACTTAAATCATTTCTCTTATCATCCATGGACTGACATGGTGTTTCTTTACACTTTACACGTGGTTTATGTCCCTGCTTGCAGGAGAAGACCTAGGCAGAATGTGAGATGTTATACATACATTCTAAAAGCCAGAGCTGAACAGCCCCACCCAGGGGGCGGTCCCTCCGGACATAACCCTCCCACTACAGTCAGCAGACTTCAGTTTTTTTCTGCCTAGCAGAAGGAGAAGACGTGGCTCTCTCAGGAGCCAGTCTCCTGACCTATTTTTATTCCTTTTCTGGAATTCTTTTTTATTTTATTTTTGAGAATTTTCTATCAACTGTTGGCTGGGCAACAGGTTGGGCACAAGATATCCTCGTAGTCTTCCCTGTCTGACCATCGAGCGTGCTGATCCTCGCCTTGTGTGCGTGAGACTCAGTTCACGACAGGCCCCATGACTCCAGGGGTGGCCGGGTTTGCTTTCATGCTCCCACGGTCCTCTCAAGACTGAACAGTTCCTGACTGACTGACTGTATCTTTCGCGGTGGACCAGGCCGACAGCTACTCAGTACTGCACTGTGATAGTCCTGTCAGAAAAACACCAGTGTGTCCCTCAGGGGACGGGTAAGTAGTCTCTCCTGCCTGCAGGTGAGTACAAAAGGCTGTGTGTTTCTCTGTGGGGGATTTTCCCTGTCTCCCCCTGTATTTCATTGTCACTCTCTGTCACCATTGCTGGCGCTGTGCTGTGTGGGGTGCCTGGGGGTCACACTGTTCTTGGAGGGGCTAATGCTGGTCTGCAGATATGCTTGGGGCCTATTTTTGTGTGTTTTGGGGCCTGAGTGGCGCTGTGTGTGTGCTGTTTTTTTCACTTTTGCTGAGTCATGGTGGCCATTTTGCCGCGGATAGCCTCAGTGAAGTGCGTCGGCCATTTTCTTGTAGCCCGCGCGCACTTCAGCACTAGTTTTGGCCTCTAGCGCTGCTGTAACAGCGCGAATCTCCTCACAATCTCCTCACAGCTCACCAGCGCTGACACAGCGCGGTACAAACAGCGGAACTGAGCGGTCCCTGGTCCGGTTTGGTGAGTCCCCTGGGCGCCCCCTCCTCAGTCAGCACAGCCTGTGGGTGGACTTTTTATCTGAGGAGTCTGAGGGGGGCAATATGGAGTCTCTGTCACCAGCTTCCCCTAAATGTCAGTGGACAACAGGCAGTGCTTCAGCACCTGCGGTCCCTAGGGACCAGTTGTGGGCAGTCCTGGAATCATTTCTGACCAGGATGGGAGCTGTGTGCAAGCGCAAGGGAGCAAAAAAGCGCCCTCTCCCCACTTTACTTCATGAGGGCAGTGCACTGATTCAGATATGGGCCTAGCCACTACCGCTCAGGACCCTAATTCTGAATGTATTGGATGGTTTTGAACAGGACATTCCTTATGAGGAAAACTCCAGTTCTGAGTCAGTAAATGACAGGGCACTTGTTAGTGTACTCATGACTGCGGTGAGGGACACTCTCAAGCTAAAATGCTGCGGATGCAGAACCTCAGGCGGATACAGTCTCCTTTGGTTCTTTTAAGGCCAGGCCTTCTAAAGAGGTTTTTCCATATGTACTTTCTTTGACCAGCTCATTGATAAGGTCTGGGAAAAGCCGCAGAATAATTTTTTTATGGTCCCGCGGCGTTTGTCTATCAGATACCCCTTGAAGATGCCCTACTTAAAAAGTGGGCTTCTCCCCCAGGGTCGACCCTCCAGTCGCCCGGTTGAAGACCCCACTGAGGACCCCACTGGCAGGAAGTCAGAAGTGGTGAGCAGAGCCATGTTTGCCTTGTTAGGATCCGCCCTACGGCCTGTGGTAGCGGCGACCCTTGTGTCTTAAACACTTACAGGTTGGGCAAAAATGTTGCACCTAGCTGTACAGGAGCATAATCTTCCTCCAGACACAGTTGCTTTGGCCCACCAACTGGTTCAGGGCCTGGTTTATGTGTGCGACGCCACGTTGGACGCGGCCCCTTTAATATCCAGGGCCTCTGTCTCGGCGGTGGTATTGCGTCGTCTTATCTGGTTGAAGTGCTGGTCTGCTGACCTAGCCTTAGGAAGCTCCTGACGGATCTACCATATAAAGGTGGTAGACCTTTCGGTGCTGCTCTGGATGACATCGTCATGGATGTCATGGGAGGTAAAAGCACTCTTCTTCCTTAGACTAGCAAGGGTGAGGAGGCCCGCCGCAAACAGGGGCCTTCCTTTCCAGCAAAACGGGGTTTTTTCGTCAGTCAGAGTCCATGGGTAGGCCCTCTCAGACTGACGGCAGTGCGGCTGGTGGGCACAAGTGCCCCTGGGTGCGTAAGCCGAAAGAGCGGCTCCCAAGCCCGCCTCCACGTGAAGTCTTGCCTCCGCCCGACTCTGGGGTGGGGGGACGACTTCGCAGGTCACGAATCGGTGGTCCTCCTGAATCTCCGACTGGTGGGTGTGCGAGGTGGTCACCTCAGGATAGTATTCCGATCCTGGCCCCCAGACAGATTATTTCCCTCAAATCTTCCTCTCCTTCCTACCTGTCGGGCAGCCCTCTTGGGGGCTGTACAGGATTTGATCAGGTCCGGAGTGATTGTGCCGGTTCTGTCACAGGAGAGTTTTCAGGGATTCTACTCGAATCTGTTTGTCGTCCCAAAAATAGGACGTGGTTCGACCTATCCTGGACCTCAAGGCCCTGAATGCCTTCGAGAAGGTGCAGAAATTCCGCATGGAATCTATTCGCACGGTGATCGCTACACTCCACCAAAGGGATTTTCTTCTGGCGTCCTTGGACTTCAAGGACGCCTACTTGCATGTTCCGATCTGCGCAAGTCACCAGAAGTTTCTGCGCTTTGCGATCAGCGAAGTCCACTATCGATTGTGGCTCTTCCTTTCGGCCTAGCCTCGGCACCAAGGGTGTTCACCAAGGTGCTTGCTCCGGTTCTAGCCTTCTGTTACAGCGAGGTATTGTTGTCGTGGGCTATCTGGACGATCTTCTGCTATGAGCAGAAAGTGGATCAGACTTAGAGGAAAGGTGACTATCGTCAATTAGACCCTCAGGGACTCGGGTGGTTCCTGAACATTCAGGAGTCAGTCCTGGTCCCGACTCAGTGTCTGGAGTATCTAGTTCTGATTCTGGACTCCTTGGAGGCAAAGGTATCCTACCTCTGGAGAAGTTGCTGACACTTCAGTCTGCGGTGCGGATGCTGACATCCCAAAAATGGTTGTCAATCCGTTTTTTGCATGAGAGTTCCGGGACTCGTGGTGGCCTCCTTCGCGGCCGTTCCGTATGCCCAATCACACACCAGGGCATTGCAGAAGGAGATCTTGTCCACCTGGGACAAATCCCTGTTGTCCTTGGATCTTCAGATCCAGGTGATTCACCTGGTCAGGGCGCCCCTGACATGGTGGTTGAGATCCTCGGCTCTTCGGTCCGGAAAGTCATTCCCCTCCCATCCAATGGACGGTACTCACGACGGACACCAGCCTGACGGGCTGGGGTGGAGTCTGGGGAGTCCTGTCGGCTCAGACCTTGGACTCCGGACGAGCCCGTTTACCAATCACTGTAATGGAAATACTGGCCATCGGACTGTGTCTCTCCTCAGGTCGGAGAGAGTACGGGGTCGCTCCATCAGGAGCCAGTCGGACACCGCCACGGCGGTGGCGTATGTAAACCATCAAGGGGGAACTCAGAGCTCAGCTGCGGCTTCCGAGGTAGTCCGTATCCTGAAGTGGGCCGGAAGAAACGTGCCGGCTCTGTAGGCCATTTTACATTCTGGGCATAGACAATGAGCAGGCGGACTATCTGAGTCGCCAGACGCCGGACCAAGAAGAGTGGTCCTTGCGTATTTCAACTCCTTTACCGACTGTGGGGCACGCCGGATGTGGACCTGATGGCCTCTCGACTCAATCGCAAGGGTCGAGGTTGTGGCCAGATCCAGGGATCCTTGGGCGATATCTCGGATGCGTTGGTGGCCCCATAGGGTCCTTATCGCCTGATATAAACTCCGGCGATCCTAATTGTTCCGGATTGGCCTCAGCATCACTGGTACGCTGATCTGGTACGTCTCGTCGCGGACGTTCCCCGGCGGTTGCCGATGAGGGAGGACCTTCAGTCTCAAGGTCCTATGTTTCATCCGGCTTACAGTCTCTGGCTTTAACGGCAGGGCTGTTAAAAGCCAGGTGTTGAGGGACCGAGGTCTCTCGGACTCGGTCATTTTGACCATGTTCAGGACACTGAAGTCTTCCTCCAGGCAGATCTATCACCGTGCCTGGAAAGCTTATATCGCCATGTGCGAAGCGCTGGACTGGCGTCCTCGGACGTATTCCGTCCCCAGAATCCTGCGTCCTCTGCAGTGTGGAGTGACCCAAAAGCTTGCTTTGAGTACCATCAAGGATCAGATTTCGGCCTTGGCCGTCTTCTTTCAGTGACCTCTAGTGGGTCATTTCTTGGTTAGCACCTTGTGTTGGGGGTTCGCCATGTGCTCCCTCCTGTCAAGCCTCCTTTCCCACCGTGGGATCTGAATTTGGTGCTCTCGGTCCTCCAGGAACCTCCTTTTGGGAATATCCGGGATATTCCCCTCTTGTCTTGTCTCAGAAGGTGGCCTTTTAGTGGCAATCACTTCTGTTTGACGGGTGTCTGAGTTGGCGGCTTTGTCCTGCAAGTCGCCATGTTTAGTCATCCATAAGGATAAGGCGGGGTTGCATCCGCGACCTTCCTTTTTGCCAAAGGTGGTGTCGACCTTTCACCTACATGAGGGCATTGTCCTCCCGTCTGTGTCCTCACCCATCGCATCCCAGAGAGTTTGCGCTGCACATATTGGATGTGGTACGAGCCTTACGGGTGTACCTGTCTGCTACTGCTTCTATTCGGAAGTCCGACTCACTGGTTGTGACTGTCTCTGGTCCATAACAGGGCCAAGCGGTTTCGTCTGCCATCATTTCTAGGGGAATCAGACAAACCGTCATTCAAGCCTATGCTCTCAAAGGGCGGGCACCTCCCTTTCCGGTTACGGCGCATTCCACCAGGGCAATTGGTGCTTCCTGGGTTTTCCGACATCAAGCGTCGGTTGCACGAGTGTGCAAGGCGGCGACCTGGTCGTCTGTTCATGCCTTTTAAGTTTTATAAGGTTAATGTGGCTGCATCTTCGGATGCTTCCTTCGGCCGCAGGGTGCTGCAGGTCGCTGTTTAAAGTTGCGACTCCTCCGTTGAGGAGCTCTGCCTTCTTGGAGTGAAGTTTTTGGTTTTTCCATTTATACTGCTCCCATCCCTCTTGACACTGCTTTGGGACATCCCACGTGTAAAGTGTAAAGAGACACCGTGTCAGTCCATGGATGATAAGAGAAAATAGGATTTTTTTTGTACTCACCGTAAAATCCTTTTCTCTGACATCCATGGACTGACCCGGCACCCACCCTTCCTTTTTAAGTTTGTACTGCTTTGTTACGAACTGAAGTCTGCTGACTGTAGTGGGAGGGTTATGTCCGGAGGGACCGCCCCCTGGGTGGGGCTGTTCAGCTCTGGCTTTTAGAATGTATGTATAACATCTCACATTCTGCCTAGGTCTTCTCCTGCAAGCAGGGACATAACCCACGTGTAAAGTGTAAAGAGACACCGTGTCAGTCCATGGATGTCAGAGAAAAGGATTTTACGGTGAGTACAAAAAATCCTATTTTTAGTCGACTATAACTCATTTTAGTCATCTAAAATCGAATGGGTGTAGTTAAATTGTAATGCGTTATTTAAGCATTTCTCTACAATTTCCAAACTCATTATATACTGCTGGAGTGAAAAATCGAATATGTTATTACTTACTGTATGTTATTGAGGTATGAACATGCACTACAGACCAGTGTTAAGTTTGACGTAAAATTTTCAATTTATTGTTAGTCTTTTGACTAAAATGGCATTTTAGTTTTAGTAGTATTTTAGTCATCTCAATTGTTTTAGTCGTATTTTAGTCGACTAAAATAGTTTAATCGGTTTTAGTCAACAAAATTAACACTGCCTATGAGGCTGCAGGACCCCTGACCCTGTGTCTGGACAGTGCTTATTGGTTCTGTGCTGATCACATGTTCCCAAAGGCGACTCATCCTTTAACCCTTTTTATTTCCTTGTACACTAGAAGAATGAATCTGAGAATCTAATTGCTATGGGTTAACAAACGGCTCAATAGATAATTGTATACATAAATTACAAGCAAGGCCTCGTTTACACTTGCGGGTGAGATGCATTTTTGCTGCCCGCCAACTGCTCTCCTTAAGAGCCCTTTCACACTGGAGCGCCCATAGCGTCGGCGGTAAAACGTTGCTATTTTTACCGCCGATGCTATGTGCGGATTTGTGGCAGATTTACCCCCCTGCTAGCACCTAAGAAAGGGTTAAAACCGCCCTCAATGCGCTGCTGAAGCAGCGCATTGCGGGCAGTATAGCTGCGCTGTCCCATTTATTTCAATGGGCAGCAGCGGTGGAGGAGCGGTAAACCCACCACTCCTTCACCGCTGCGAAGTATCGGCAAGCAGGCCTTTTTTTACTGTCCTGTTATCGCAACGCTCCAGTGTGAAAGCCCTCGGGCTTTCACACTGCAATGAATGGGGCAGCTGTTTATCAGCGTTTTGCAGGTGCTATTGTTAACGCTATAGCGCCTGCAAAATACTCCAGTGTGAAAGGGGTCTAAACTGCAATAGGCAGAGGACGGGGGTGTTTACATTCCGGGACTGCGATGCTTCACTTTCAAAGTTGACCCGACTTGTAACGATCAGCGGACGGCAAGCCGACTGAACACTGCACATTCAAGTCAATAGGGAAGCTTTGCAAATGCCCCATAACCGAACACATACTACAGCTGCTGGCTTTTAATAATAGGACACTTGCCTGTCCAGGAGTCCCTCGATGTTGGCATGCCGCCGCCATTGCGGGTAAGGGAACCCGGCAGTGTAGCCTTTCAGCTTCGCGCCAGGGAACCCTACTGTGCATGTGCGAGGCCTCGCTCCTATTGGCCCGGGGGAGGAGGAGGGAGCCGCACGGTGACGTCACGGGCCGCGGCTCGGACTCCCGGAAGTGGGATAGGATACCTGTCAAAGACGGGTATCCTGTCCCCCCTCCCCCCGAAAGGTGCCAAATGTGGCACCAGAGGGGGGGGGATGAATCAGATGAGCGGAAGTTCCACTGTAGGGTGCAACTCCGCTTTAAGACCCAGAGTACTGAGCCAGCCTCACACCAACCATGGTCGCCCTGCATTGCATAGAGAAGCACAGAGGCTTTTGTTTATTGTAAAGTGGGTTTTATTTAAAATAAATGTAATTAAAATGTTGGTGGGAGAGAGGAACCAGGGAAGGTAAAATATAAGCAGATTAAACTTCAGCATTACGAGTCTTTCCTATCTCTCTCTTTCGTTATCTAATCTTGTTCATTTATCTCCTTTTCCTCATCTCTTTCCAGTCTTCTGCTGGATCAGACACGCTCAATTTGTGATGCTGGGAAAATAACTTTTATTCATCAAACGCAAATGAAAAGGCCTTTGATTTGCAGTTGATAACTTTGTATGTAAATCGTCGTCTTGACATGCATCGCATTGTTAAAAATCTTTTTCTCTTTTGTTTGTTTCTCTATATAGAAGGTGAAAGAGCACTGCCCTCCATACCAAAGTAAGTCACTTCTCTTTATTATCCCTTGTATATCTTTATGAACTGTTCACTGCTTTGCATGTATTGTCAGTTTGAAGGTCTTCAGTGTGTACAATGTATGGGATACCTCGCCCCAGTGTTGCCAACCTACCAGATTGAAATTTACTGACACAACACCCAAAACTTACTGGCACCGCCGATTTTTTTTTTTTACTGACATTTACAAAAGTTACAAGGTAACAGTTTTAAGTGCAAATTGCAGTATTTAGGCTACAAACAAGTACAATATGCAATTAGCAATATGATTTAAGGTAGATAATAAGGCAAAAAACATAAATAGATTTTTTTGATATAGTAAGTAGCTCAGGGACCGGCCTCAGGAGGGCAAGAAATTAGAATAGGCAGCACACACACATAAAATTGACTCTCACAGTGACACTGACAGCAGTGTGTAGCAGCACAGATGATAATGACACCTCACCGACATGACCTGTCCTCTCCTGAGTCACAGTGAAAGTCTCTCCCCAAACCTAGTGGTTCCTTTAGTCTAAACGGCACTGACGGTCCTGGTCCCAGCCTGCCTCTGGCCGCTCTGCTTGGCTCCATTGCACCATGACATCACACGACATGCTCAGGCACCGCCTCCGTCAGAGCTGCCCGATCACACTGTAGCAAGCACTCAGGTGGTCCCAGCCGGCTCTGGACCAAGCCGAGTGTCGCCACCATATTTTTTACTGGCAACCTTTTACTTTAAGGCCCCATGCACACGAGACGCCGGTGCAAACTCTGCTGAACACACGTTTTTAAAGGCTAAAACCGGCGTTTAAAAACGCCCGTTTTGCCGCGATTTTAGCGGCGTTTTTCCACGTTTTACCGCGTTTGCGTCTATAGGCGTTTAGTTAAGAAACATCATAAGACCCTCCCTAAGCTCAAAAAACATTATTATTTAACCATTTCAGCCATTTTAGGAGACCAGCAGCTGAGAGAGCAGCAGTGTACTTGTATTTAGCGTATCACTTGCCACATCATCTGCCACAAGCTGTGGATTGTCCACTTGCCACGTCACCTGATACGTCACCTGGCCACGTCACCTGCCACAAGTTGTGAATTGTCCACTTGCCACGTCACCTGCCACGTTACCTGGCCACAAGTTGTGGATTGTCCACTTGCCACATCACCTGGCCACGTCACCTGGCCATGTCACCTGCCACGTCACCTGGCCACAAGTTGTGCATTGTCCACTTGCCACGTCACCTGCCACGTCACCTGCCACAAGTTGTGAATTGTCCACTTGCCACGTCACCTGCCACGTCACCTGGCCACAAGTTGTGGATTGTCCACTTGCCACGTCACCTGGCCACGTCACCTGCCACAAGTTGTGAATTGTCCATCACCTGGCCACGTCACCTGGCCATGTCACCTGCCACGTCACCTGCCACAAGTTGTGGAATGTTCACTTGCCACGTCACCTGCCACGTCACCTGGCCACAAGTTGTGGATTGTCCACTTGCCACGTCACCTGGCCACGTCACCTGCCACAAGTTGTGAATTGTCCATCACCTGGCCACGTCACCTGGCCATGTCACCTGCCACGTCACCTGCCACAAGTTGTGGAATGTTCACCTGCCACGTCACCTGCCACGTCACCTGGCCACGTCACCTGCCACAAGTTGTGCATTGTCCACTTGCCACGTCACCTGCCACATCACCTGGCCACAAGTTGTGGATTGTCCACTTGCCACATCACCTGGCCACGTCACCTGCCACAAGTTGTGAATTGTCCACTTGCCACATCACCTGCCACGTCACCTGGCCAAAAGTTGTGGATTGTCCACTTGCCACGTCACCTGCCACGTCACCTGCCACAAGTTGTGGAATGTTCACTTGCTACGTCACCTGCCACGTCACCTGGCCACGTCACCTGCCACAAGTTGTGCATTGTCCACTTGCCACGTCACCTGGCCACGTCACCTGCCATGTCATCTGCCACAAGTTGTGGATTGTCCACTTGCCACGTCACCTGCCACATCACCTGCCACAATTTGTGGATTGTCCACCTGCCACCTCACCTGCCATGTCACCTGGCCACGTCACCTGGCCACGTCACCTGGGCACGTTACCTGCCACAAGTTGTGGATTGTCCACCTGCCACGTCAGCTGGCCACGTCACCTGGCCACGTTACCTGCCACAAGTTGTGGATTGTCCACTTGCCACATCACCTGGCCACGTCACCTGCCACAAGTTGTGGATTGTCCACTTGCCACGTCACCTGCCACAAGTTGTGGATTGTCTACAGTGCAATGCAAGCAATTACAGTTTTTTTTCATATTTTTTTGATGGTTTTTCATCATTTGCCAGCATTTTTGAGATTTCTAATGTAAAAAAATAGGTCACCTTTAAAAACGCTAATAAACGAAATCGCGGCAAAACGCCGGTACCGGCGTTTAGCGGCGTTTAGCCGCGTTTTGCGTCTGAAACGTGGAAAACTTTTGCGTCTGAACCCATTTTTTTGCTTCTGGAAAAACTAGGTTAAACGCAACTGCCTAAAAACGGCAATAAACGAGAGTGTGTGCATGGACACTTAGGATAACATTGAATGGGTTCAGGAGCAGTTGAAAAAAGTGTCCAACTGCCTCTGAACACGCGTTCAACAGCAAATAACAGCGTCTCGTGTGCATGGGGCCTTACTGGCAGGAGGAAATTGCCTGTTTTTTTACTGTCTGCCAGTAAACATACTGGCGGATGGCAACACTGCCTCGCCCCTACCCTGTCCCTCTTCTGGCATTTCCCTTTCCTCAATGAAACTAAATCGCTCCCCTCCCACTGCCCATTCATCCTGGTGACAGCGAGGGAAGATTTTATAAGGTCAACTCCTGCCATGTGGTGTTTAATGAAGGAGCTGGAAGACTTCTCCAACTTTCTTATAGTAGAATTCCAGCCAAAAACTGTCCCCTCCCTCCTTCCTAATACCTATTCAGACCAACCTGTGTAAAAAAAAAAAAAGGAAACAAGAAATTTTAGGGCTGTTACTGATTAAAATTTTCATGTTCGATTAATCGATTTTTTTTTTAATCGATTAATCGACTAATTTCGATTAATTATAATGCACATAGATCCAACTACTTTTAGCTGATCTCCTTGAGGGGCCGATTCCCAGTGCAGCTACCAACCACTGGAAAAATAGCAGGATACAAAAAACACACAAAGGCAGCGCTCGATGGGAATAGCAATAAAACTTTCTTTATCGTACATCACGGGACACAGAGCTAGTCATTACATAATGGGTTAAGGGTCACCAGCGGTGATTGGACACTGGCACAACCAATGGAAGACAGTTCCCCTCCATATAACCCCTCCCATCAGGGAAGTACCTCAGTTTTTTCGCCAGTGTCGAAAGGTGTTGGACGCGTTAGGAGGTGCTAAAGGAAAGCTCTACCAAAGAGACCCTCTGGGGGTAAAAGAGCTATGCTTTCGGATCCATCCAAGACGCCTACAAATGAGCTGAATCTGGATGGGATCCGGGCCTCATCCATGAGGCGTCGCCTGTAATGTCTCTCTTCGGAGGACTGGGCTCTAAGATCCAGCACTTTCGCTATTTCGCTATAAAGTCCTGGTAAGAGTCTTGTACAAGGCCCAGGGGAGAGGTATCCTTTAAATAGGAACCCATATCCCTGAAGGTTGGCACACATAGCCCACCGTGAAGGGTGAAGTTTGGTATCTGTCTGAAATCTTTCAGCAGAAAAACCTGCGGCGTGGATAAGGTGAGATTAGAAGGTCCATAACTAGGTTGGGACCTTTTTCAAAAAATGGATGTCTTCTTTTTTTCCGCCACTGGGGGGAGTAAAGAGCTGAATATACTCACCTCACTCTGTTCAGTGTCGGCTTCGGCGAAGTACACTGCTCGTCACCTCCGCTGCTGAGCTTGCTGGGGCACCCCGATCCTCCTTTCGGTGGCCGACCAGACACCTGCAGATGCAGGTAAGTGGGAACAAGGGCTGATGAGAGTCCTCTCTCACTATGGCCACCGCCATAGCGCTAAGGGCCGCGCGCGCGCGCTGGAGCGCGCTTTATCGGAGGGGGGGGGCGAAGGCGTGCGCGGGCACGTGGCGCGCGCAGGCACAGAAACGGCGCCAAATTTAAAAGACTGTCAGTGTGAGCACTGCAGCAGCAAGCAAGCTCGTTAGTTCTCTTGTTCCTGGCAGAGAAACACAGCAGCTATACAGGTACGTAAGACTCCATGTGGTTGGATTGGGTACTTCCTAGAAGACATCCATGTTATGCATAGTTATGTGTTAAAAGTTGCATACTTAATGTATTTGCTAAACTGAACACGGTAGTATATGCATTTAGGTACCTTGTATTTTGTCTAAACAGTAAGCCTTCCAGGGGAAGTAATACGGACAAAAAGAGATAAGAAAGCACCACCGCCTGAGAGGAGGCTCTAACTGTGCTGACTCGGTACCTTTCTCTCCTGTGTTGCTAAATGCACCTGTTCAGGATGAGCCATTACCTCTGTCAGGTATGGCTGCTTCCCCAGTGAAGCCTGGGCCTGTATATGTCACTGAGGACACTTTATCAGCTGCCCTAAATAATCTGGAGGAAAAAATTGCTACCTTAATCGCTAAGTCCTCTAAAAAGGGACAATAAGCGAAGCAGGTCTCTTCCAGTATTGGACCTCCCTTCAGAAGTACCTGAGGGAGGAGGATGAGGAGGAGGAGGCTACATCAGCAGAGGATGAGGAGCCAGATTTTAAGGTCACAGGTACAATGCTATAGCAGTGCATTTAAGTTAACCTCTGCGGAGGTAACGGAATTACCTGTCTCCTCCCTAGGGTCATTAAGATCCCTGCAAGGTGCATGCTCCTTCCCGGTTCATCCGTTACTAGAGGATCTAATATACGCAAACTGGCAACATCCAGATAAGCGTTTCTCACCTCCAAAAAGGTTTAACATTCTTTATCCTATGGGGGAAATTTTTTTAAAGAAATGGAGCCTGCCTGCGGTAGTTGCGGCTATTTCTTGTGTAAATAAAAACCTGACATGTCCGGTGGATAATGTACAAGGGTTTAAAAGATCCTTCTGAGAGGAAGTTGAAATCCTCCTTCCTTTTGGCCGGCTCAATTACCCAACCTGCAGTAGCAGCAGTCGGTATGTGTCAGGTCATCAGCCAACAGGTAAAGCAGGGGCTGAAGGAACTGCCTTCAGAGCAGGCTAGAAATTGGGAAAATTTGCCTAAAACCTTATGCTTCACAGTGGATGCCATGAGAGATTCTATCATACAGGCATCACGCCTTACACTCCAGCTGGTACAGATGCGCAGAGTACTTTGGCTTAAGCATTGGTCAGCGGAAACCCCATGCAAAAAGCTGTTGGCAAGTTTCCCGTTCCATGGCGAATGCCTATTTGGGGAAGATTTAGAAAAATATATACAGAAGATATCAAGTGGTAAAACGACTTTTACCTGAGAGAAAGAAAAACAAGAGATCTTGTTTTAAACGCTCTCTCTCCCCAGCTCCCGGGAAATCTGACTCCAACCAGTGGCGGCGGCCTGTTTTAGCCGCCCACAAAAGCCAAGGGGCAAGCTCAGAAGAACAAGAAGCCGTGGGGTGCAAGAGCTAATAAGCAAGCCCCCAAAGCCTCTCAGTGAAGGGGCGCCCCCGCTCGGCGAGTGGGAGGAAGGCTTTGTCAGTTCTGAGCGACTTGGTGGTCAGAAATCCAGGACAATTGGGTAGTATCCACAATATCCTCAGGGTACAAACTGGAATTTCGAGAGATCCCACCTTCTCAATTCCGAGGTTCAAGACTCTCCAAGGATACCACAAAAAAGAGAATCCTTCTTCAAAGGTTTGAATCACTTAATGGCTCAAGGGGTAGTTACAGACGTACCCCAAAAAGAGCGAGGTTCAGGGTTTTACTCAAACCTCTTTGTGATTTCAAAGCCAAATGGAGATGTCAGACCCATCCTGGATCTAAAATCCCTAAATCGGTTCCTGAACGATCGCCATTTTCGAATGGAAACGATCCGATCCGTGGCCGCCACTTTAAAGGGCGGAAAATTCATGGCGCCCATAGATATCAAGGACGCACATTTACACATACCCATCCTCCCCGCTCACCAAAGATTCCTAAGGTTTGCGGTAGAAGATCGCCACTTTCAATTTGTGGCTCTGCCGTTTGGTGTAGCCACCGCGCCCATAGTATTCACAAAGGTGCTAGCTCCTCTGTTAGCAAACCTAAGAACACAGGGCATTGCGGTAACAGCCTATCTGGACGATCTACTAGTAATAGATCAGTCAAAGGAGGGATTGGGTCACGCTGTACACACTACAGTAGGATACCTGGAGCATTTAGGATGGATTATAAATTTACAAAAATCCTCTCTCCAGGCCCAAAGAAGGATAGTGTACCTGGGCATGATCATAGATACAGCCCAAAACGGGGTATACCGGCCAGAACCGAAGATACAGTCTCTGAAAGACCTGATCCACAAGGTCAAAGCAAACAAGAGGCCGTCTATTCGCCTTTGCATGAGACTATTGGGAAAGATGGTAGCCTCCTTCGAGGCGGTCCCTTACGCCCAGTTTCATTCGAGACTACTTCAAGGCAATATTTTAGCTTCCTGGAACAGGAAGAGCCAAGCTCTGGATATACCCATGCGCCTGTCCTCACAAGTACGCCACAGCTTCGATTGGTGGCTAGAAGCCAGGAATTTACGGAAGGGAAAGTCCTTCCTCCCAGTGGCCTGGAAGGTGGTGTCTACGGATGCCAGCCTATCGGGCTGGGGTGCAGTATTCGAGGAGGCTTCTACCCAGGGACCTGGGCCAAGACTCAGGGGATCCTGCCCATCAATGTGCTAGAGATCCGGGCGGTATATCTAGCCCTCAAAACCTGGACATACAGGTTACAGGGCTACCCAGTTCGGGTTCAATCCGACAATGCTACTGCAGTAGCTTACATCAATCACCAAGGAGGCACCCGCAGTCGGGCAGCCCAAAGAGAGGTGAACCGGATCCTGGCATGGGCAGAAGAGCATGTACCTTGCCTTTCTGCAATCTTCATTCCAGGGATAGAAAATTGGCAAGCAGACTACCTGAGTCGTCAGCAGGTGCTACCAGGAGAGTGGTCTCTTCACCCCGAGATCTTTCAGGCCATATGTCTGAGATGGGGAAACCCAGATGTAGACCTGCTAGCTGCCAGGTTCAACAAGAAATTGGACAACTTTGTGTCCAGAACGAGAGATCCTCTAGCCTACGGGACAGACGCTCTAATAATACAGACGCTCTAATAACTCCATGGAATCAGTTCTCACTGATCTATGCATTCCCTCCGATCCCTCTTCTACAAAGACTGCTTCGCAGGATCAAGGAGGAGGGAATACCAGTAATCCTAGTGGCCCCAAACTGGCCCAGGAGGCCTTGGTATGCCGAGATCGTAAAAATGGCGATAGGAAGGCCCTGGAAGTTTCCACTTCGACACGACCTGCTGTCACAGGGTCCAGTATTCCACCCTTCCTTACAAAGGCTAAAGTTGACGGCCTGGCTGCTGAGACCCACATTTTTAAAAAGAGAGGGGTCTCTGGTCCGGCTCTTTCTACGCTCATTAATGCTAGAAAGCCAGCCTCCAGACTCATCTATCATAGAGTCTGGAAAGCATACGTTTCCTGGTGTGAATCCAGATGTTGGAATCCTCAGAAGTATGAAATAAGTAGGATTCTTGCTTTTTGCCAGTTAGGAGTGGATATGAATTTAGCCCTTAGCACCATCAAAGGGCAAATATCGGCTCTATCAGTCTTCTTTCAGAGACCATTGGCATCTCACTCCCTAGTTCGGACATTCATTAAGGGGGTACTGAGGATAAATCCTCCAGTCAGGTCTCCCTTGTGTCCATGGGATTTGAATTTGGTATTGTCAGTGTTGCAAAAGCAACCTTTTGAACCTATTCGCCATATTCCTTTAATTATATTGAGTAGGAAGTTGGCCTTTCTGATTGCTATAGCTTCTGCTAGGAGAGTATCAGAGCTAGCAGCTCTTTCTTGTAAAGAGCCTTATCTAATTTGTCACAAGGACAAAATCGTACTACGACCCCATCCGGCTTTTCTACCTAAGGTGGTGTCGGCTTTTCACTTGAATCAAGACATTGTTCTGCCTTCCTTTGTTCCAAACCCGCGGACGGCGGGGGAAAAATTATTACACTCTCTAGATCTAGTGAGAGAGGTAAAGGTGTATCTGCAAGCAACCGCTCAGATACGTAAAACAGATGTTTTGTTTATTTTACCAGATGGGCCCAAGAAGGGCCAATCGGTATCAAAATCCACCATTTCCAGGTGGATTAGACAAGTAATTATTCAAGCTTATGGTTTAAAGAACAGGACTCCTCCTTTTCCTGTTAAGGCGCACTCTACCAGGGCGATAAGTGCTTCATGGGCAGTGCACCACCAGGCTTCGATGGCTCAGATCTGTAAAGCTGCAACTTGGTCTTCAGTCCATACATTTTCCAAATTCTATCAAATAGATGTGAAAGGACATGAGGATTCCGCCTTTGGGCGAAGTGTGCTGCAGGCAGCAGTATAGGGCTTCTGGTCCGCAAGCGGCCTGTTTTGATCTGTGTCTCCCCCCCTTCATATGAGCATTGCTCTGGGACGTCCCATTATGTAATGACTAGCTCTGTGTCCCGTGGTGTACGATAAAGAAAATAGGATTTTTATAACAGCTTACCTGTAAAATCCTTTTCTTGGAGTACACCACGGGACACAGAGGTCCCCCCCTTCTTATGGGAACCTTACTGCTTTGCTACAAAACTGAGGTACTTCCCTGATGGGAGGGGTTATATGGAGGGGAACTGTCTTCCATTGGTTGTGCCAGTGTCCAATCACCGCTGGTGACCCTTAACCCATTATGTAATGACTAGCTCTGTGTCCCGTGGTGTACTCCAAGAAAAGGATTTTACAGGTAAGCTGTTATAAAAATCCTATTTTTATAGTCTTCAAGTAGGTAACAAAATAAATATTGCACTGGAGATAAAATCCATGTAGCTACATAAACTGTACAAATGGTGCGAGTAATACCAAACGGTGGCAAAAGCAGTCATAAAAACACGTAGCTAAGTATGATACTGGTATAAAAATGTGTACAACGATACCACTGCTGAATCCAGATGAGAAGGGGCTAACATCAGTCCGTCGGCATGTAGATGTCCTGTGAAGGGAACTATCACAACTCCCAGTGGATGGTTGTAGAATCCCAGGCTGATAGAGGGAAGTGATAGAGGGAAGTGTTACAACCCTTGCGTGTGGCAGATAGTAAGGTCCCACCGGCATGCAGCTATGAAGGCACAGCAAAGGAGCCCTTCAGATGGACACGGCAAGCCCCGCCGGTGTCCGTGACGTCACTGGATCTCCCTGAAGACCCGGAAGCCGGCGGAGAGGTGAGTACCGATCAAAAGAATTTTGATCGATCAAAACAATTTATCGATTAATCGAGGAATTAATAGTTAATTTCCACAGCCCTTATGCCGCGTACACACGATCATTATTCACAGCGGTTAAAAAACCGCTGTGAATAATGACATTAAAAACGAGGGAACGGCTTGTTCCCCACACACGGTCGTTTTTCACGTCATTTTTTCTCTTGTCGAGAAAAACGACCGTCTGTGGGCTCCGCGGCAGTGTTTCCCTATGGGAAAACTGCCGCGGAAAAAATGTCGGAAAAAACAACGAGAAAAATTAGAACCTGTTCTAATTTTTCTCTTCGTTTTTAATGCCGTTTTTCTCGTCGAGAAAAACGACAAAATGCCCACAGATGATCGTTTTTCTCGTCAAATGGAAAAAATTTAGTTTTTCTCCACGAGAAAAACGGTCGTGTGTACACGGCATAAGAAATTTTATATAAAAACGAAAACAAAAAACGCTCAGGTGTAGATGTCCTCTAGGTGGTTGTCTCCTCCCAACAGCCAAGGGTGCAGGCAATGCAATTTCAGGCAAAACAAAAGATCGAGTCTTCTGGACAGCAGCACTCCAATAAAAAGCCTTTATTATGTAAAATCTTCAAAAATCCAAATACAGCACAGCAAGTCACAAAATTCTGGTTTAGAGCTGACTAGTTTCACACTTTTTAGTGTTTAATCAAGGCTATGATTAAACACTAAGAAAGTGTGAAACTAGTCAGCTCTAAACCAGAATTTTGTGACTTGCTGTGCTGTATTTGGATTTTTGAAGATTTTACATAATAAAGGTTTTTTATTGGAGTGCTGCTGTCCAGAAGACTCGATCTTTTGTTTTGCAAGAAATTTATATACTGTGCTTCCCCGAAAATATGCCGGGTCTTTTATATAAATTTTGGCAACAAAAGACACAGTAGGGCTTATTTTCGGGGTAGGTCTTACTATGTAATGTGCTGTCTTCTCTCCCGGCCTGTCAGGAATCCCCAGTGTGAACAGAGTTAAAATGCTTGTAAAATCCTATAATCCACTCTATTACAGTATTATATAATGTACAATGTGTTTCTGTAATATAATTGTGCCAAATACCTTCGTTATAGGGCCTCTCTGCGCTTCTGTGAACCGCCGGAGCTCTCTTCCCCGCGTTTGTTACAGAAACACACACATTGTACATTATATACTACTGTAATAGTGTGGGTTACATGATTTTACAAGCATTTTATACTAGGGATTATTTTCGGGGTAGGGCTTATATTGCAGCCCTCCTGGAAAATAACGCTAGGTCTTATTTTCGGGGAAACACAGTACTTGCCTATTTTCAGCCCGGTCACGTGATCCCCTGTGTCAGCCAGTGGTGGCTGCAGGGGAGAGAAAGCTTGACGTCAGCTGGTAAAGCCTAGAGTGAGGATGTTACCCATAGTGGGAAACAGACTGCTGATCCAGGTGGGCCCGCCACCACTCTCCTCCACGCTGTCAAATGTTCAGGTGCCAGTTCAGTTCATCTAACTGCATGCAGTGGAATATCCAAAGATCTGAATGGCTGCAGATTTTTATTAGATAGTAAAAGCATTCCATTAAGGCACCATGACACCGTGGGGGACACAGGAAAGGCAACGCGTTTTGTGCGATCTCTGCTTACTCATAATGAGGACTTCACCCATAGACTTCCATGGCCCAGTCATTGTCGGCACTCCCTCTCCCCTGCAGCCGCCGATGGCTGACACAGGGTAGCCAGATCACGTGACTAAAGCGGGCAGAAAAAGGGTATGTATATACAGTTGTGCTCAAAAGTTTGCATACCCTGGCAGAAATTGTGAAATTTTGCTATTTATATTGAAAATATGACTAATCATGCCAAAAAACTGTCTTTTATTCAAGGATTGTGATCACATGAAGCCGTTAAAGGGGTTCTAAAGGTTCAAATAGTTAAAAAAAATATTAACAAACATGTCATACTTGCCTCCACTGTGCAGCTCGTTTTGCACAGAGTGGCCCAGATCCTGGTCTTCTGGGGTCCCTCGGCGGCTGTCTCGGCTTCTCCCCACAAGAGCTAACCCCCTTCAAAGGAAGCTCTCTCCCAAGGGGGTTAGCTTGCAGGCGGGCTCCCGTGATATAGCCGCCGACTATCACTCTGCCCCGCCCCCGGTGCGCCACGTCATTTATTAGATTAACAGCAGCGGGAGCCAATGGCTGCGCTGCTATCAATCTCCAATGAAGAGCCGAGAAGACTGGGGTCAGTAGCCAATGCGTTCAGGGCGTGGGACTTTCGAGGGTTCAGGTAAGTAAACTGGGGCTGGGGGCTGGGGGGCTTGTAAGCATCGGATGTTTTTTCACCTTAATGCATAGGATAGGAGAAGCTTTACAACCCCTTTTAAGTATCGCATCGTTTTTTGGCTCCTTTTAAATCTTAATGATAACAGGAATCTCCCAAATGGCCCTGATAAAAAATAGTTTACATACCCTGGAATGTTTGGCCTTGGTACAGACACAGAAGGTGGCACACACAGGTTAAACCGCAATTCCTGTCTGTGTATAGTCAATGAATTTGTTAGCTCTCACATGGATGCACTAAGCAGGCTAGATACTAAGCCATGGGGAGCAGAAAAGAACAGTTAAAAGACCTGCGTAACAAGGTAATGAAACTTTACAAAGATGGTAAAGTGCGTCAAAAGTAATGCCTCTATGGCAGGTCCCTGCTCGCTTGCTCCGCAAAATGCAAATGCTCCAGTGGATATAGCACCAATATGAGGCAAATAGACACAAGATGTAGGAGAGCTACAAGTTTAATGTCTGATTACATTCTTGCCCTTCAATGCAATAGAAATAAGATATAGCTGTGCTCAATTCCCAAATATGTACCCTGTGATGTGAAGGGGTCCTATTCATTCATGTATTGTTTTTTAAGACCCCTTTCACCCTGAAGCAGTTTTCAGGCATTTTAGCGCTAGAAAATAGCTCCTGTAAAGTGCCTGAAAACTGTCTCTCATGCCGCCCCAGTGTGCAAGCCTGAGTGCTGTCACACTGGGGCTTTGCGATTGTGGGAGGGGGGAAAAAAGTCCTGCAAGCAGCATCTTTGGGGCGGTGTAGGAGCTCTGTATACAGCACTCCTACACGCCCCTGCCCATTGAAATGAATGGACAGCACTTCCGAAGCACTGCAACACGGGCGCTTTTTAACCTCTTGTTAACCCCTTCTTGGGGTTAAAAGCGCCCCGCTAGCGGCCGAAAAAGCGCAGCTTAAACAGCGGTAAAGCTCTGCTAAAACTAGCAGCACTTTACTGCTAACGGACCAGCCGCCCCAGTGTGAAAGGGGTCTAATACAAGCAATATATGTACCTGAATGTGACCTGGTATGGGCCTCTTGCAATCCTTGTACGAGAGAGCTCAGACTACAAAAGGGGAAGCAGAGCAAGGTGTCAGTCACCTGTGCCAACCATGGGAGCATGCAGATAGGAGTAGAGAGCAGAGTGGCAAGGTCATCAGTCTGCTGCTGCTTCATTTAGTGTCAAGTCATAAGGTGGTTGTGGAGAGCTGTTGGTGTTTTTAAAATTGCAGCAGAGAGGAGTCAGACCTCTTCCCTGCTAAGGAAACCATAGCTATTTACTATGGAATTGCTAATTCAATGATTTGTAGTTCAGTCGCTCAGCCATTGAGTTTGACCAACATGTCGGCAACCAGCTCGCCGGTGATCTTCGTTTTGCATTCATCTCTATGGCTAAAGCTGGTCATACTCTAAAATTTTGGCCAATCTAGCAAGGACTTGCCAAATTCCGATCAATGTGTGACCTCCCCTGCTTGACCAGAAGTCAGTCATTTGATGGTAGCCATGCTGTAGCACTAGTTTAACTTTTAGCAGCGACCAATCGCCATGCTGTAGCTCTAGTTTAACTTGTAGCAGCGACCAATCGCCAGCGACTCTCTCGTGATTTTAAACGGCTATCTACAGATTGCTGTTAATCGCTGGCATTAGCGATTTTTGTATCAACGATGAATTGCTGCTACAAAATCCCCCTCCTGACATGGGCCCCAAGCATCTCTGTATTTTATTTTGGTCGTTTGTGCGGAGTTCAGCTTTACAGAGCCTATAGAACTGAAAACAATGCAAGGTCTGTGTAATGCAGCAGTAATATTCCCTTTGGTCATCTGAAGGGTTAACTGGTTTGTGTGTCCAGGAAGCACAGGAAGTAAAAGCCGCGTATGCTCATGTACGTAGAAGCGTGTACAATATACAGCCTTCTGTATGATTGCCCCTTTTTAACCCTTGGCCCTAACAAAAAAAAAAGTCTAGTGTTCCAACACTCGGGGGTCCTGGTGAAGGAATGTTTCAGGAAATTCTAGTTGTTGGAACTGACCCTGCTTGAAACGAGTTAACAGATGACAAGTTGTGTCATTTTCTGCAGCCTGGCTATAAAATGAGTAAATTCCTGACATATCCTCCATGACGTGCTGCCTCTGCAGCCAATTCCTGGTTAAATCTCAGTCCGGCGGGTGGAGCCTGCTGTGTTTACCCCTGCCGCCTTTCAATACTGTCCCTTGTCCCCCCCCCACCCCCCCCCCCCACCCTCTGTGTCTTTATGTGGTATGGATCGGTTTTGCTCATTACAGAAGGTAGCCAGTGACAGTGAATGCAGCGTCTATGTGACCGCAGAGAATGTGCACCATTCACAGATGCAATCCTCTCTCTTCCTACAGGCTGGCCAACAGCGAGAAGCACGTAAGAGCGCACACCGTCTCCGTCTCAGGTAGGAACACAGTCCGTCTCCAAACTACTAAAACTTTTCTCAAAGTATGCTCGCTGCTTGCAAAGTTTGTCTTGATGGACGAGTTCAGGGGTCAGCAACTTGGGGGGCGTACCTTTTTAAAAAAATCTCTTTTATGGCTGTCAGGGCATGCTGAGACCTGTAGTTTGCTTGCAGTACATGTTATAGGCATCTGTTAACTTTTGCTAGTCAGGTGACTGGATAGGCGTATTTAAAGGAGGCCTGTCATTAGAGAAACATGAGGACCACCATTGATGACCTCTCCTTTTTGAGAATGTGGTTTACCTGGATCCCATGCTGAGCCTTTCGCTTCAATACATTGGGGGGTTATTTACTAAAGGCAAATCCACTTTGCACTACAAGTGCACTTGGAAGTGCAGTCGCTGTAGATCCGAGGGGGACATGCAAGGAAAATTTAAAAAAAAATGCTTTTTAGCTTGTACATGATTGGATAATAAAATCAGCAGCGCTTCCCCTCATTTCAGATCAACCCCTCAGATTTACAGCGACTGCACTTCCAAGTGCAATTTTAAGTGCACTTTGCACTTGTAGTGCAAAGTGGATTTGCCTTTCGTAAATAACCCCCATTGTAAGAGATTTAATAAAACTTGAGAGTGCAAATTCTGATGCAGCTCTGCATAGAAACCAATTGGCTTCCAGGTTTTATTGGCAAAGCTTCATTGAACAAGCTGAAGTCAGAAGCTGATTGGCTGCCTAGCACAGCTGCACCAGTTTCTGAGTGCTCCAGTTTTAGTAAATCTCCCCTCATTAAACAAGTATGCAGGTATGAACCAAAATGAGGGGGAAGTCCGGCTGATGGTAAAGACACCGGCCTTGGCGATCGGAGCAGAAGACGCACCTCATCCCATAAAGTATGTATACATGATAACAAGGGGAGGAAAGGGATTTTCATGGTGCTGTAATTGATAATGAGAAGTCCAAATAGGAATAAGATAATAAAATTCAAATGTTTTAATATAATTCAGTTTAAAAATACAAGGAACCACATAAAGGGATTTTTATAACAGCTTACCTGTAAAATCCTTTTCTTGGAGTACATCACGGGACACAGAGCGACTTAGTCATTACTAATGGGTTATATAGTTTACCTTCAGGTGTTGGCACTGGCCAATTCCAAACCGGAAGTACCCTCCCCTATATAAGCCCCTCCCACCCGGGAGCACCTCAGTTTTGTAGCCAAGCAATAAGTGTCCCAAAAAGAGGGGTGGGAGCTCTGTGTCCCGTGATGTACTCCAAGAAAAGGATTTTACAGGTAAGCTGTTATAAAAATCCCTTTTTCTTTTTCGTACATCACGGGACACAGAGCGACTTAGTCATTACTAATGGGACGTCCCAAAGCAATGCCAAATGAGGGGGGGGTACATAAGCTGGGCGCCATCAGGCATGAGGATCTTTTGCGGCCTGCAACACACTGCGCCCAAAGGCGACATCCTCCTGACTTCTAACGTCTACCTGATAGAATCTAGTAAACGTGTGTACCGAAGACCATGTTGCGGCCTTACATACTTGAGCCAGGGAGGCCTGGTGATGCACTGCCCATGAAGTTCCAACCGCTCTTGTGGAGTGCGCCCTAACTTTGAACGGAGGCGGTCTCTTTCTCAAGCCATAGGCTTGTATTATGACCTGTCGAATCCACTTGGCTAAAGTAGATTTTGATGCTGCCTGACCCCTTCTGGGGCCTTCCGGCAGAACAAACAAAGAATCCGTTCTGCGAATCTGAGCAGTGGCTTTTAGATAAGCTTTAACTGCTCTTACCACATCCAAAGAATGTAATAACTTTTCCTCTACTGAGCTAGGTTTGGGGAAAAAAGAAGGAAGAACCACATCTTGGTTCAAATGAAACCTCGATACCACCTTAGGAAGAAAGGCTGGATGAGGACGTAATACTACTCTGTCCTTATGGACAACCAGATATGGCTCCTTACAGGACATAGCTGCTAATTCCGACACTCTTTTAGCCGAACAAATGGCTACTAAGAAAACCAATTTCCTGGTGAGAAGAACCAAGGAAATGTGTTGTAATGGTTCAAACGGTTGTTTCTGTAGAACCGACAGAACCAGGTTTAAGTCCCAAGGACATATGGGAATACTAACCGGAGGGCTAATACGCATCACTCCTTGTATAAAGGCTTTGACTAGTGAATGCGAAGCCAAGGGCCTTTGAAAAAATATTGACAAGGCCGAAATCTGACCCTTGATAGTACTCAAGGCCAGCTTCCTATCTACAGCCCACTGTAGGAAGTCCAGAATCCTCCCTATCATGTACTTACGTGGATGCCATTTCTTGGTCTCACACCACGTAATGTACGCTTTCCAGATCCTATAATAGATCTGCCTGGATACCGGTTTCCTGGCATTGATCATGGTAGATACCACAGAATTAGAGAGCCCTCTCTTTTTCAGAATGTGGGCTTCAATAGCCAGGCCGTCAAACCTAGGGCTGGTAAGGAAGGGTGGTATATCGGTCCTTGCGACAGCAGGTCCGGACGAAGTGGGAGGGTCCAAGGACTCCTCACTGACATTTTTACAATCTCCGCGTACCATGCCCTTCGGGGCCACGCTGGAGCCACCAGAATCACTGGTTTCTTTTCTACCCTGATTCTGCGGAGTAATCGTGGTAACAATTGTGGCGGTGGGAATGCATATATCAGCTTGAACCGATCCCAAGGGAACACTAGGGCATCCGAGCCGCAAGCTAGGGGATCCCTTGTGCGAGACACAAACCTGTCCACCTTTGCGTTGAATCTGGATGCTAGCAGATCTACATCCGGTGTTCCCCACCGCTGGCATATTGCCTGGAAAACCTCGGGGTGAAGAGACCATTCCCCCGGGCATAATTGTTGGCGACTTAGAAAGTCCGCTCTCCAATTTTCCACTCCTGGGATGAAAACCGCGGATATGGCTGGGACATATCTTTCTGCCCACTCCAGGATGCAATTTGCTTCCTTCTGGGCTGCACGACTTTTGGTGCCACCCTGATGATTGATATATGCCACTGCCGTGGCATTGTCTGATTGAATTCTGACAGGGGACCCCTGGAGTTTGGATGTCCATGCTACTAGGGCATACCGGGCTGCTCGTATCTCTAAGAGATTGATGGGCAGGGCCTTTTCTGCTTCTGACCACCTGCCCTGGAGAGACCATTGCTCCAGCACTGCCCCCCAGCCGATGAGGCTGGCATCTGTAGTGACCACCTTCCAAGAAACCGGACTGAAGGGTTTCCCTCTTTCCAGATTCTGGGGCACCAACCACCAATGGAGGCTCTTGCGAACGGAAGGGGACAGGGACATTGGTAAGTCTAAAGCCTGAACTTTTTTGTTCCAGGCTGACAGTATGGCCCTTTGCAAATTCCTTGAATGGAATTGACCGTAGGGTACCGCTTCGAATGAAGCCACCATCTTTCCCAGCAGCCTCATGCAGAGACGTATGGATGGTTTTCTTTTTGTACCCACTAAGTGGGTCAAATTTCTTAAAGACGACACCTTCTCTGGAGGTAAGAAAATCTTTCTCTGATTTGAATCCAGCCTTAGCCCTAAGTATTCCAGACTTTTGACTGGTCTTAGAGCTGACTTGTCCCGGTTGATAATCCAACCGTGATATTCCAGATACTCGATTGTCTTGTGAATAGCTACTTCCAGCTTTTCCACTGAGTGGTCTATTAGTAGCAGGTCGTCTAGATATGCCATTATCGTTACACCCTGTGTTCTTAGATTGGCCAATAATGGGGCCAGAATTTTTGTGAACACTCGTGGTGCTGTGGCCAGACCGAAAGGTAAGGCTCTGAACTGAAAATGGCGCCCTTCTACTGCAAAGCGTAGAAATTTCTGAATGGGCCGGAAAGATGGGAATATGCAGATAAGCATCCCTTATGTCGATCGAGGCTAGCCATTCCTTCCCTTGTAGGGCGGTGGCCACTGATCGGATCGACTCCATCCGAAAGGTCCTGATATTTAGGAACTTGTTTAGCCCTTTTAGATTTAATATGGGCCTCACGTCCCCATTTGGTTTGGGGACTGTGAAAAGGTTCGAGTAAAACCCGAATCCGCTTTCTTCCAGGGGAACCTTCATGATTACCCCTTGGAGCAATAGTTGTTCTAGTGCCAGAAGGAGGGATCCTCTCTTTTGGGGATCTCTTGGCACGTTTGACCTCATAAATTGGGCAGGAGGAGTGCCTTTTAACTCCAGCTTGTATCCCAGACTTACTGCGGAGAGCACCCATCTGTCTCTGATGGTGTCCCGCCAGGTCTCTGTGAACAACTGAAGTCTTCCCCCCACCCGATTGAGCGGGGGCAATACTTCATGCCTTAGGGGGAGGTTTTGTACCTCTCTTGATCCAGGGCTTCTTGTTACCCTGTGATTGTCCCTGATTTCTGCCCCCTGAATTTGACCGCGGAGGCCGTCGGAACTGCTTCACAGCCGATGTGCCCGGGACTGGAGAGGTAGGCCTCTTAAAAGAAGGACTTCTACCCTTGTTCTTAACCGGTAAGAGTGAACTTTTACCGGCAGAAATTTTCTGGATATATTTGTCCAGATCTTCTCCAAATAAGCGTTCTCCATGAAATGGGAAGCTAACCAGCAGTTTTTTACAGGGAGCTTCAGCAGACCAGTTTTTGAGCCACAGAAGCCTACGCATATGTACTATAGACAGCGTAAAGCGGGAGGCCTGTTGGATTGTATCCTTTATGGCGTCCACCGCAAAACACAAGGCTCTAGGCAGGTCAGCTAGGGCATGAGCCTGCTGATCTGGTAAGTCCCTTAAGACTTGTTTCAACTGATCTTTCACTGCTTGGCAGACTCCAATCGCTGCTACCGCAGGTTGTGTCACCATACTTGCTGTAGAGAAAGCAGATTTTAGTAAAGACTCCAATTTTTTATCTATTGGGTCTTTGAACATTGGAACATTATCTACTGGACATGTCAGTGATTTGTTAACAGAAGAGATGGCTGCGTCCACTATAGGGACCCTCCATTTTCTTATGAACTTATCCTCCATGGGATAGATCACCGGAAATCTCTTGGGGGGAGCAAATATTTTATCAGGATGCTCCCAATCCTGGTAAATAAGCCCTTCTAATAAAGGGTGGATTGGGAAGGAACAGACCGCCTGGGGAGCTTTTAGCGACCCCAGCGAGGAAACCGTAGTGGATGGTGGTTCCGCCAGAGGCATTTTAAATGCTGATCGGACCATGTTAGTCAGAGACTGAACCCATAATCTTTCAGCCTGAGAAGCTGAGAAAGGTTCTTCCACTGTTGATTCCTCTATAAGTGAATCAACCTCATCCTGATCCCCTTCAGGTAGGTCGATCTCTGTGTGGGGCTGTTCCTCCACTAACAGGCACTCTGAAGGAGGAGACGGAGATCGGACGCGCTTTTCCTGTGACAGGGAAGCAGCGATCAATGCTGTTAATCTCTCTTCCAATCCTCCCAGAGTTGAGGATAAAACCTCCTCTGTTATATATACAGGAGCTGGTGGACTGGGGACAGCCGCAGCACCAGGCATTCCTGCGGGGTTTCTACGGCTACTGACCTCTGCATTCTCAGGGGAGATTGGTGCAGTGCAAGCATGCCCAATATCCTCAGAGCCCGATGGAGACCCCTTTGGCTTCCTGGAAGATCTATTTCCGGAGCGTCTGGACGACATATCCCTTAAGCACAAAGCTGAGGTATTCCCGTCGTCATACACCAATTTTTGCTGGTAATAGTCTAACACAGGTGCTGCTATATACCAGCTGGTGTCCACTAAAGTGCCTTTCTATGGGGATGCCTGCATCAACCGCCTCTGTGTGCCACTGTTTGTTGCTAGCTCTGTTTGCATGCAGCTGACACTTCAGACACTGGCAAAAAACTGAGGTGCTCCCGGGTGGGAGGGGCTTATATAGGGGAGGGTACTTCCGGTTTGGAATTGGCCAGTGCCAACACCTGAAGGTAAACTATATAACCCATTAGTAATGACTAAGTCGCTCTGTGTCCCGTGATGTACGAAAAAGAAAATGTGGTTCCTTGTATTTTTAAACTGAATTATATTAAAATATTAGAATTTTATTATCTTTTTCCTGTTTGGACTTCTCATTATCACAAACAGCACTGTGAAAACCCCTTTCCCTCCCCTTGTTATCAAGTATGCAGGTAAGTATTTGTCTTTTTTTTTTTTTTTTTTTTCTGGCTTTCTAGATCCACATATTTGTTCCAGGTCGGTAATTGAGATCTTTTGAAGCTGATAATTTTGAACACTATATGGCCAAATGTTTGTGGACTCCTGACCCTCACAACTGTTATCAGCTTGTTAACATCCCATTCTAAAAACATGTTGGGCTATAACACACTCAACACACTCCTCTCTTCTGAGATGGCTTTCCACAAGATTTTGGAGTGTGTCTGTGGGAATTTGTGCCTATTTGTTAGGTCAGGTACTGATATTGAATGTGAAGATCTGCCTTGTAGTCGGCAGTCCAGTTCATTCCAATGGTGTAGGGTTGAGGTCAGGGCTCTGTGCTGGACACTCCAGTTCCTCCACCCAAAACTCATCCAACCATGTCTTTACGGAGCTGGCATTGTGCACCAAGGAACAGAAGAGAGGGCCTTTCCCAAATATTACAGTTGGGAGAGCACCATTGTGTAACGCAGCCTTTTTCAACCAGGGTGCCTTCTGGGTTCTTCAGGGGTGACTTGGCAAAATGCCTAAAATTGCCTCAAATTTCCCAAATATTGTCAACAAGCTGGAAGGGGGATCAAGCCTGTCTTTTATGATATAAAGGCCACGGGTTTTAATTGTGCAGGGTTACAAACTTGGTCTGGCTGCTGTCATTCTAACCATTGTTGACATCTAAGGTTGATAAGCAGGACATCGGGCACCTGAGAACATCCTTGTGTGCCCCTCTCCATTGCCACTTTAGCTGAATGATGAAGAGAAACTGAGGGTCAAAAACGCTGGAATACTAGTCAGTACTAGTACTATTTGTAAAAAAAAGTGTATTTTGTGCAAAAATTTATGTCCTTAATTTTTTGGCGTCCTATGTGTGTCGTTGCTGCTGCATTATGTGCATCAGTTTAAGTGTCTTTACTGAAAAAGGTTGAGAAACACCTGTCTAACATTTCTTTTTATTTCTTTGTATGCTATATCAGTACCCTTCACTGAAAACGCTAGAGGGCGCCTTCATCTAAGTGTAGCGATTTTATTAAAAAGAATAAAAGACAATAAAAATGCACTCACTAGTTGAAAGTGGATCAAGGCTTGTCATAAACCCATATAGACCTCTATAAGATCACCGTGAGGTTGCAGAGTTTGGCAGACAAGTGGCTGGCTGAAGCAGAGTTCTTGGTGGAAGTACAGCTGTCGGGCTTCAACGTAGGCAGCAGCGGCTTCCGGGTGTAGCAAGATGGCTGCGGCTCTAAACAGTGTCTTTCTCTGCTGGGTGATGGTGACAGGAAGTGGAGGGGGTGTGGCTACATGTTTCAAAATGTTTATCAAACCATAGGAGCCAATTTTGTCACCATCACCTAGCCGAGAGAGGTGCTGTTTGGAGCCGCAGCCATCTTGCTACACCCGGAGTGGTATCTGGATTCTATTGGCCATATAGTGTCAAACAGCCTGGCTTGTAAGCATTTGCAGAATGAGGTCAGCCCTGCACTTATCTCAGGACATGCTTCCTTGCATAGCACTGTGACCAAAGCTTCCAAATACAATGAAAGATGATTTGTGATTGGTGGCTTTGAATTTCTGCATCTCGTTTGCTACTGCCAGCCTCCTATAAATTAACCTGATCATTCTGGAGCACGTTTTTTTTCCACACTTTATCTTTCAGACAATATTTGATATGGTAGGAAGTAGGGATGCACCGATGTCACTTTTTTTTAACACCGAGTACGAGTACCGATAATTTACCTCAGGTACTCGCCGATACCAATTACCGATACCTATCGCCCAGGAGGAGGGGTGGTTTGGGAGGTGGCGGTAGTTGAGGGTGGGGTGAAATAGGGATTGTGGGGTGGGAGAGTTGGGATGGAAAAGCTGTGATCGCTGGGGGGGAAGAGGATGGGGATAGGAGGGTTATTGGGAAACATGGGGTCAGGGGTGACAGCTGGTAGAGGGAAGGAGGAGGCAACAGGCAGAAGTGTCTGCAGGCATGATACAGGAGACAGTCAGAGACTACAGACATGGTACAGGAGACGGTTGGGGACTGCAGGCAGGGTACAGGAGACGGTTGGGGACTGCAGGCAGGGTACAGGAGACGGTTGGGGACTGCAGGCAGGGTACAGGAGACGGTTGGGGACTGCAGGCAGGGTACAGGAGACGGTTGGGGACTGCAGGCAGGGTACAGGAGACGGTTGGGGACTGCAGGCAGGGTACAGGAGACGGTTGGGGACTGCAGGCAGGGTACAGGAGACGGTTGGGGACTGCAGGCAGGGTACAGGAGACGGTTGGGGACTGCAGGCAGGGTACAGGAGACGGTTGGGGACTGCAGGCAGGGTACAGGAGTCTCTCGCGGGAGAGGAGCTGGCCGGACATCACACGGAGGAGGGAGAGAACCCTGCTGCTCAGTACAACAGGATACCGCTGTACAGAGTCTTCATACAGAGCCCCCTGTTCTCTGCCTCAGCATCCAGTCAGCGAGAGCCCAGATCCAGTGCTCTGTGTGGCCGGGAGTCAGAGCTGGAGGAGGGAGGTGTGCAGTGCGGCAACAAGGCTGGTGGGCTGTTGGGACAGGCAGCCCGGTGGGCCTGCACCAAGCAATGCCGCTGGGAGGAAGCAGCGCGGGGATGGCACTGTCCGGAGGGGAGGAGGAGGCAGTCCGCTCCCACGCGACGTCACTTCCGGTATCGGTTTCCGGTACCGGAGCATTTTCGCGAGTACCGATACTTGCGAAAATGGCTAGTATCGGTACCGATACCAGTATCGGTATCGGTGCACCCCTAGTAGGAAGTAGAGCTGCAGGATTCTAGCTAAAACGATTTTTTTTGCTCACAATAAAGTTTCACGATTCTCGTGGCGTAACATCATCTTTCAAATTATACAAGAAAAATTGGGCTAACTTTACTGTTTTTTTTATTTTTATTTTTTTTTAATTTTTTTTTATTATTCATTAAAGTGTATTTTTTCCCCTTGCATTTGAAGGACTGCTGAGCAAATACAGTGTGACATAAAATATTGCAACGGCTTTTATTTTATTCTCTAGGGTCTCTGCTAAAAAAAATTAAAAAAAAAAAAATATATATACTGTTTCGGGGTTCTACGTAATTTTCTAGCAGAAAATATAGATTTTAACTTGTAAGCAACAAGTGTCAGAAAAAAAAGGTTAAACTGACCTTATTTACAAACCTAAAGTTCATCCCTTTGACGCCGCTAGATCATGGGTGCTCCACCTGTGGCCCTCCAGCTGTTGCAGAACTACAAGTCCCATGAGGCATTGCAAGGATGACCGTTACAAGCATGACTCCCAAAGGCAGAAAATAGCTAGACTGTGTTGATGGGGGGGAATCCCTCCCGCAATGCTATTGTGTACTGCCGGGGGGGGGGGGGGCCTTCCCTGCTGGGATAACACAATAATCACTGCTAGTGGCTATAGCCGCCAGCAGTGATCACATGCCAGTTGATGGATTGACTTCAGTACAACCAGCCTGCCCAGACATGGATCAAATCTCGGCCAGTGCCTGCTGAACCAGCCGAGATTGGATTCATCTATGGCCCGGCTTAAAGCAGAGGTTCACCCAGAAACATTTTTTACATTAAAAGTCCTATAAGAAAAAGAAAAAAATTAATAGAAGACATTTTTTTTTTATACTCACCCGAAATGCCCGTTGCTATGCGGAAGTCCCCTAATCTGCCTTTAATGTGCCTCTTCTCATCCACGGTGGGTCTCCTTCCGCTTCCTCTTCTTGTGAATGGAGCGCGCTGCCTTCTAGGAACTGTGTGTATCCCAGGAGGCAAGCCGCCCATTCTCAAAGCGCCGTGCGAGTGGCGCATGCGCAGTAGGAAACGGGCAGTGAAAGCCGTAAGGCTTCACTGCCTGTTTCCCTTAGTCGGGATGAAGGAGTCGGGACCTGACAGCAGCGATCCGATCGCCGTCGGGGCACCGATATCGCGGGCGAGTAGGACAGGTAAGTGTCCTTATTAAAAGTCAGCAGCTACACTGTTAGTAGCTGCTGACTTTAAAAAATAAAAATCGCGGGTGGACCTCCGCTTTAAGGAACTGTATACCTCTCTTGTCCCTGTAAACAGACAGCACCAGAAGAGATTGGGTATATGGCGTATACAATGGAGGCAGCCACATTGTGTCTTCCCCACACACAGAAGGATAAAGCTGACCTGTGATTGGATGTTGTACTCAATGTATTTAGAGCCTCTTGGATGGTTCGTATACAAAATAGCTTTTATTAAAGCCCTTAAAAGATGAATTATGAATGGGGCGTCTGTAAATTTTATTTCAAGTGAGTCACACTTCTTCCTGAATTTTTGCTCCAGTGTCTCCTCCAAACAGCCTGGACTAGCGATTCCTCCCGTGTACACCGCACAGACATAAAGGTCAAGTGACAAATCTTAGCATCCCAGTTATGTTTGTCACCATTACCACCCTTGTACATTCATCCAGGGCTGGGCTTCCTCTGCCTGTCTCTTCGTGATTCAGTTCAGCATCTCCGCTACCCCTCAAGTGTTGGAAGACCGAAGCGCAAACAGCCATGCTTGTGTAGGTCATGGTTTGGGAATGAAAGGGAGAATTAAAGAGGTATTAAACCCAAAAACAAAAATGTATTACGTCGCAGCTTACCAATCATTCGCTGGGGTGGCTGCATTTCTTTTCTTTGGCTTTTTTTTTTTTCCCCTATTGATTTCACCTGGTCATCTGGCCAGTAACACACAACCTGTATAAGTGAGAGACAACTCTGGAGTAATGAGCACAGGAGACAACAGCATGGTCAGTCGGGGATGGGGGGGCAGTGTTAAATGTAGCAGATTTAGATACACTAACAAATTGAAGCTAAACTCCAGCTCACACTTTATAATCAGTTACAGCAGTTTTCTTTTCCTTTTGGGATAAAGGTTTTACATGAATAAATAAATGCTGATTCTTGTAAGCACCCCTGCCAGTGTTGAGACCCCTTTCACACTGGGTTGATTTTTAGGCGCTTTTGGGCTTAAAATAGCACCTGTAAAGCGCCTGAAAAATGCCTCCCCTGCAGCCCAAGTGTGAGAGCCTGAGTGCTTTCACACTGGGGCGGTGCGCTTGCAGGACGTTGGAAAAAGTCCTGCAAGCACCATCTTTGCAGCAAGCAGCATCAAAATGAATGGGCAGCGCGGCCGAAGCGCCGCTTTTCGGGCGCTATTAACCCTTTCTTCGGCCGCTAGCGGCAGAAGAGCGCCACTAAAATGACAGTAAAATGCTGCTAAAACTAGCGGCGCTTTACTGCGAACACGACCCGTTGTCAGTGTGAAAGGGGTCTAAGGGGCTTGTCTCATCCATGTAAATTTATACATTCTGCTGGAGAGCTTGTTCTTTTGAAACACAGACTTACTGGCTGGATCACAGCTATAAATAGAAGAAAGAGAGGCTGAAAACGAATGCAGCCACCACATCTAAGAAATGGTAAGCTACAATATAATATTTGGTGTGTGCATAACCTACAGCAGTCTTCATGCAGATGCAGGCTACCTACCGTGTTTTCCCAAAAATAAGACTGGGTCTTATATTAATTTTGGCTACAAAAAAAACACACTAGGGCTTATTTTCAGGGGATGTCTTATTTATTTACGATATGTACAAAAAAGTTTCTCCCCATCAGCATTGTGAAATTCTGGAATTCCAAAAATTAACCTTAGACCTTGTAAAATCATATACTCCGTACTGTAAAAAGATTTATATAATGTCCAGTGTGTCTCCTTGTGTAACTTTATTGTGAAAATTCCTTATTTACAGCGCCGCTGGGCGCTCACGTGACCCGCCAGAGCTCTTCTACTCCGCTCCAAATACTGCAGAGGGAGGGACCAAGATCCCCGCTGATGTCAGCACTGCTCTGAGCACTGCAGAGGAAGGGGCCGAGATCCCCGCTGACATCAGCCCTGCTCTGAGCGCTGCAGAGGGAGAAGCTGCTGACGTCAGCCGGGAGGAAATGAGAAGATCTCCGGCGGGTCACGTGAGCGCCCAGCGGCGCTATTAATAAGGTATTTCCCGCAATAAAGTTACACAAGTAGGCACACTGCACATATCTTTTTACAGAACGGATTACATGATTTTACAAGGACTTTAAAGGGGTTGTAAAGGTTTGTTTGTTTTTTATTTTCTAAATAGGTTCCTTCAAGCTAGTGCATTGTTGGTTCACTTACCTTTTCCTTCGATTTCCCTTCTAAATGTTTTTTTTCTTTGTCTGAATTTCTCACTTCCTATTTCTCCTCACTAAACTTCACACCATCATCCGAGTGGTGTTTGGTCAGCCAGAACAGCTTACTGAACAGCTTACTGAGGAGCAACATGAAGTGAGAAATTCAAACAATGAAAACAAAGAAAAAATAAATTTAGAAGGGAAATCGAAGGAAAAGGTAAGTGAACCAACAATGCACTAGTTAAAAGGAACTTATTTAGAAAATAAAAAACAAACCTTTACAACCCCTTTAACTAGGTCTTATTTTCGGGGTAGTGCTTATATTGCAGCCATCCCAGAGACTCCCGCTAGGTCTTATTTTCGGGGTAGTGCTTATTTTCGGGAAAACAGGGTAGAAGCACCCACCGCTCCTCCAGACTGACATGTACTAATCAAGGCATTTTAATATATGCTTAACTCCTCCCAAGACAGGCTACATGCTCTCCAGTAATGGCTAAAAGGCACTTCTCAGACGCAGTTGTGGACCATGGCTGTGTAATATGTGTCATCAACATGCTAATTACATTTTCAAATAAAACCTCTTCATAGCATGCCTCGTTTTAATATCCAGTGACATCACTGGATCCATGTGCTTCCTATGCAATGAAGACAGATCATGGTTTTATTTGAAAATTTAATTGGCATGACATTACACAGCCATGGTCCACAACTGCGTCTGAGAAGTGCCTTTTAGCCATTACTGGAGAGCATGTAGCCTGTCTTGGGAGGAGTTAAGCATATATTAAAATGCCTTGATAAGTACATGTCACTCTGTAGGATTGGTGGGTGCTTCTACCATGTTTTCCCGAAAATAAGACCTAGCGGGAGTTTTTGGGATGGCTGCAATATAAGCCCTACCTCGAAGTTGCTGCAAAGAGGCTGAACAAGATTTGCATTAAGAAACCATAATTGTTATAAAAAAAAAGGGGAGGGGATTCAAGAATTTTATTAAAAAATAATAAACGTTCTGAAGGAAAATATATTTCTTTCAGTAAGGGTTTATTGTATTTTTATTTCATTGGAAACTATGGCATTGCATTTTTTTTAGCTTCACCTACCCTTCAGTACAAGAGGGGTTCTCCTCCTTCACTGAGTTTTAACATTTTTATGAAAAATACAACCGAAGGAGTGAGACAACAGGAAGAATATGTTTTGTTCATCAATTTTATTGCTCACAGAATACTTTATTAATCCCAAAGGTGAAATTGGGAAATTGTTCAACAGACACGCTTAACAAAGACAACACAAGATCACAACAATAGACTGAACAAGATACAAAAACACAACAAAATTACCAATAACAGCCATTAGCACCAAATAACAAAATTAAAACTACACTACAAATAAAACATCAATACAATTAAAATACAACATAAAATAAATAACACAAATTAAAATAACAGGCAAACTACCAAATACGAATAATACACCACTTTCTCTAACACCACCCCAGATAATAACCAACACACAAAATCCTGATCATAAACAACCAGAATTAAATCTTCACCTCCAGCCCTCACAGAAAATAATTTTGGGGACGCATAGAAGAAGCTCATGAAAGCTTGGATTCAAATTATTTTGGGTACGCTGACGACGTGCCACGGGGGGGGGGGGGGGGGGACACTTGCCTGTTGCAAAGCATTCATGCAGCAAGTTGGGAGATTTTGAATGCGCTTTAATTGATCCCTCTTGGAAGTAAATGAGACCGGGCTGTTTATAGAACGCTGGCACTGTGCCGTAGATGCGAGGAAGTAGCGATGATATCATTTTATTGGCTGCCTCGGGCTCTTCGGAGTTGAAACGCTCCCTAAATACATCAGCGCTTATAATTCTGTTTCATTGTTTTGGATTTCACTGAACACAGAGTTCTCGTCACATTGTGGGCTGCTGCTTGCAACACAAAAATAGTTTCGAAGATCCATAAAACCTAAATAAAAAAAAAGGAACCTGATGTAAACTGGCTGATGATAGAGTTCATTCACAACCATGACGTGTATTTTAACACTATGTGGAGATTCCTATTTAAAGTGGAACTTCTCTCTCCCAATCAACATTGATTATCCTTATTCCGCAAGCTGCTAGTATTAGTAAATAGGAAAGTATATATTATGTATATGTTTTAGTCACTTTCATCCGATATGGCATTGCGTTATTTTAACTGATAATTGCACGGTCATGCAACCCAAATAAAATTTGTAATTTCTTTCCCCACAAATAGAGCTTTCTTTTGGTGGTGTTTGACGGTTTTATTTTTTGCGTTATACAGAAAGACCGACAATTTAAAAAATATATATATATATTTGTTGCTTTATGCTATAAAACATATCCAATATTTTTTTTTTTAAGCAAAATCATATTTCTTCATAAATTTAAGCCAATGTGTATTCTGCTACATTAAGCATATATTGATTGGTTTGTGCAAAAGTTATAGCAGCTACAAACTGTAAGATATATACTGGAATATTTTTTTTTTAAATACTAGTAATGACGGCAATCAGCGACTTATACCAGGACTGTGATATTGCAGGAGACTAACTGACACTTTGTGGGAACCAGTAAAACTACTACAGTGATCAGTGCTAAAAAATAGGCACCGTTACTGTACTAATGACAATGGCTGGGAAGGGGTTAAACATCTAGGGTGATCAAAGGGTTAAATGTGTTCCTAACCAGTGTTTCTGTGTACACCGTGTGCTGTTTCACTAAGAGATGTGCTTTGCAGGGAAAGAAAATCCATCACATCCCCACTGTCAGGACAGAGCTCTGCCTTGTTTACATAGGCAGACCTCCGTCCAGCCTCTCTCCTCCATGATCAGTGGGTGCTGGCGGACATCCATTGGCTGGGACCCACTGATCGACGATTTCTGTGACTAATCACAGCAGAAGCTGAAAAATATATATATATATAAATATATATATATATAGCAGGTATGTACTTTACCGGGTGTAATTCAAACTGGCAGAGACACCAGTGATGTGCAGTTCCTTGCGGTCCAGTGGGTGTCACTGTCGCCTCGGGCTGGGGTTGAACCATCATTGTGTGCTGTGCCTCCTTTTCGTCCTCCCTCGGCAGCGGTATGGTGGGGCGGGGAACCCGCCCTGCTTGCTGGGAGAGGGTATAAAGGGCCCGGCCATCTTTGTCACGGGGTCGAGTCCCAGGCACCTTCAGCCTGAGGGCGTGTGGTTCGTGTCGGTCCTCTAGGCGCCCTAGGCCTGGAGGACGTCCGGAGATCGTGTTCCATCCCAGGCACCTTTGGGCTGGGGTGAGGTACTTGGATGGCGGTCTGGAGCTCAGTGCCCAACACTGAGTTCCGCGAGGGAAGGAGGTCCTAGGGAACCCAGGGATTGGGTACCCGAATCCAGAAGGTGTAATGGACCGGGGGGGGGGGGCTCCTCACGTGAAGACCGGGTGCAGCAGATTCCCAGTTACAGGTGAGCCTCTCATCGGAGACCGCCTGGAAGGAAAATCCCCTCTCGCTAGGAGACCTCAGCCCACTTTCGGGAAGAAAAGTGGAGAGTTCATTGTGTCTGGGCCTACTCGCATCCACACCTCCTTGTTTGTTCTGTTCTCTAAGGGAGTCTAACTGATTATTCTGTTCACTCGAGAAGAATAAAGGAGTGTTGGACTTTAATGGTGTGGGGCTCTTTTCTGGTGGACATTGTTCAAGGTAACGCCAGGTGCACAACACTGACCCGAAGGTAGAGAAAGAACTTTGCTTACACCGCACAGACATCATGTGGTGAAGGTTTGGCGTGGTGACCCCACTCTCTCCCCTCTGAGGTACCCCTAGACAAGAGAGAGACGAGCTGATGCAAAGAGGGGGGTATGGAGGCCGCTACATATATATAGAGATTCTGCACAGAAAGGCTGCCCTGTAGCAGTAAATCTACTATGGGGTGGTCAGGAAGTGGATAAACTTTTTGGTTTCAGGCAAATGATGTCATACATCCCAGGAGTCTTCATGGGTAGAGGAGGAGGAGGGTTTTCTCAGCTAAGCACACTCTCCGGTGTTTCCTCAGATTAGGTGACCCGTCACAATTTGTAACGGAAGTGAGGTTCCATCGCTGTCATCTTGCTACACCCCGCACTCCTCCATAGTAAGGATACACTGCGAAGGCGGCAAGCGGATATCTTGTTACACCCACCGGAGTTTTGCATTTCATACTTATTTTTAACAGTAAACTGAGCTTATATAGTGAAATTCAGTGTTTAAAAATCCGTCTGACTGTTTAAATGTTGAATTTTAAACGCAGCGGCGAGCATGCTGATCTCACAGGTTTGCTAATCTGACAAAACTCTTCTGCTTTGAAAAAAAAAAACCCCATCAAAACAGTCTGAGGGATTTTAAAATACTGCTAAAAGTATACGCTCTTAACTCTGTCCAGGTCCATCACTGCTGCTGTTTTCTAGGTGCAAGGGAACTGCTAATCAAGCACTGCAGATGTTTCCAAGGCCGCCAGTCCCCTGCTGACATCACTCCTCTGTATCCTGAGGGGACCCCACCACTTTATAGTAGAGGGAAAGGCTACGTTAAAAACAAAAAACAGCCCAATGGCACCCTCTAATATTATTCGTCAGTCTCTTGAGTCAATTTGTTAAAAGCCTTTTTATTAAAGAAAAAGTTCACCTTTTAACAAATATTGGCACATTTTTTTTGCAGGTAAAAACATGTGCATTTATTATTTGTTTCTGGCGCCTTTAAAGCATTGCACCAGCAATCAACAGATCTCTGGTGCCATGCAGGTCTTCTGCCGACCTGTCGGTGTATCTGTGTTGCTCATACAACGTGCGGAGCCTCGCTCGGACGTATTTTTTTTAAAACTGACAGCTAGTTGGGGGGGAGAAGATCCCCAATAGCTGTCAGAATGGGGAGGTGCTGGGGCTGGTCTGTTCGTAACATGTTGCACCCTGAATATGGGTGTAACATGTTACGAAAGGTGAATTTTCGTTTATATATTACAAAAAAAAAAAACCCCAGGGTGATCAAATACCACCAAAAGAAAACTCTGAAAAAAAATATGAATTTTATTTGTGTACAGTGAGCAAGCAATTACCAATGAAAGTAGCGCAGTGCTGAATAGCAAAAATGGCCTGGTCATGAAGGGGGTAAAGGCTTCCGGAGGTCACTAAAGTCACGTGACCGATTGTCTTCCCTTTTCTCCGGTTGTGGGCGTGAACTTTCTGGGGCTGACCACAGCAGCAAGTAACTCCTTGCAGGAGCAGCATTGCAATATAATATATAGCTCTCCACTGCTCTCGAAAGCAGGAGAGTAGGAGCTGTAGGTATTGGTTGGCAGTTGGAGTTGTCAAGGTCGGAGGAAGCGCCAATGATACTGAGACAACTTAATGGAAAACGGGTATTTAATGGGGTTCCAGAGAGCATTGTCGGCTCGTCAACAGAAGTCATGCAGAGTTGCTAACTAACAGATAATCGCAACTGTATTTTTAAAGTGGTTGTAAACCTCCCAGAGCAACTTGTACCTTTTAGGTGAGGCTTACTTACCTATAGGTACTGTAAATATCTCCCAAACGTGCGCCATTTAGGAGATATTTACTGTGTTGTGTGCCGCTGATGTCATCAGCGCATGCGCTGTGAAGAAACGGCCCTCCATGGCGGTGTCCTGACAAAATGGACAACTCGGCAGAAAATCGAACCACGTCCCTTTCACTTTCTTTAAACTATCAGTAATTGCTGATTTGGAGGAATTGGTGTTTGGACACAACACCGGCAACTGAATACAGTCCGGTACAGGAACGTTTTGCTGTTTTCGCAGCACAGCGGCTAACGAAGACAAAGTTGTCGCCACCTCGGAGGCGGCCATTTTCTTGGTTAGTTTCAGGGCAGAGTAACAATCTTCGCTCATATCGTACATCGGACTCTCTTCGGTTGTCGATTTTGATGTCCAGACAGCAATTTGTAAAAGTAAACTAAACCGCAATTCGTCTAAATCTGCAATTCATGATGGTTTAAAGAAAACGGGAAAAGACGCTCATTATGCCAGGTTTGACATTTTGGCAGAACTCCGTTTCTTCCCAAGCGGGTGCCGTGACTGGGCGCACCTGCGTGGGAGTGACGTCACGCGGCTCTGGCCAGTCATAGAGCCGGAGTCCGCGGCCCCGGTAGGAAGAGGGGCGAAGATGGATGCGGCCTCCAGCGGGGACGACGGGGGCTTCGTTTGCAGTTAAGTGCCACATAATAGGCTAGTATGCTATGCATACTAGCCCATTATGCTTTTACTTTGCAGGGAACAACAGAGGAAGTAAAAACCCATCAGGGTGAACCATGGTCATGCTATTGGCATACTATTGCCATTCATTAGGCACATAAAGCACATACAATTTATACATTTTTTTGCTTTTGGCTGGAGAAACTTTCTCATTCACATAAAAGCCCTTTAAATCAAAGTTGCTTTTGAATTTACTAAATTCCGGGCTTATTTTTGTTGCTCAGTAGGTAAAAGTTGAGGCTGAACCATCGGCGGATCCGGCTCAGGACATTGAGGCATGTCTGTATGTGTGCTCACTACAGTGACGCCTCTGTTTGTAGCTGGACTCCGGAGCTGTGAACAGGGGCTCTGTGCGCCCGCCTGTGAAAGGGATCCTTGTCTCTCCCGTTCTGCCACTTCATTAATGACTGTTTACCGGGAAGAACCTGGTTCCAGGATCTCGGCTCTGTGTGAGATGAATGCCGAGGAGACATGCTGGAGAATTGGAGGCTGACACTTGCATTGTTCTTAATACTTCACTGGGATGGTATATTTCATGTAATATTTGTGTCCCTCACCATTTATGTTATATTGTGAAAAGGTGTTAAATCTAAAAAGAAATAAACAGCAGTGCTAAAGGATACTACTACACAATGTCTGTATCTAGCAGACTATAGGTGATAATGTCCTTCAAAGATTACACCCTGTGACATAAGTGAATATGTGCACAAGCTAAAATAATGTATCAAGTCCACACAATGCATCATTAAATCCAGTGCATATGATCTCTTCCAATCTTCTACCACGGAGAAACACTAATGGAACTAGGAAATGGACTTTAGACGGCACATAGGTAGATATTGTAAAAAATCTAGGGGTTTTTTATTCATAGAAAAATATATCTTAATAAAAGTACATTAATACATTTTAAGAAAAAATGACATTTATAGTGAACATTGGTATAGGATCCAGAATAAAGCTCTAATCACACTTCCCAGGAGTTACAATAA
The DNA here is from genome assembly GCA_029206835.1 of Rana muscosa. Lineage (NCBI taxonomy): Eukaryota > Metazoa > Chordata > Amphibia > Anura > Ranidae > Rana > Rana muscosa. The sequence goes on along the minus strand of JARGYO010005626.1, from coordinate 193,902,232 downwards.
ACATGTAAGACTCAGATAAAACAATGCTGATCACCTATCCACAGGAGAGGTTCCATCCAGGGTCGCCACTACATTTTCTGCCTGAAGTTCCAAGCCGGGTTATTTTGCCCTGTGGGACTATCCTTGACAGACTACCGGTGTTTGACCCTAGCTACAGGCTCTTACTGGTACATACTGCTTGGCATTTTTGGCCAAACATACCTCAAGGAACACTCTCGTTCTGCTTACCAGCAGACTGTGCTTGTTACCCATCTATTTGCTATTTTGCTGTGGTCTATCACGACTATTGTGTTCCTGATGAAGCGTGTCCAAACGCGAAACTTGTAGAGCAAAGCAAGATTTACATTTCTGAATTTACTGGATCTATGAATAAGGCCACATCCACTCCTTGTGTATATCGTTCAACCCGGTTTTTGTGTGTTGGATATGCATTGTTTTATCTGAGTCATTGTTATTGTAACTCGTGGGAAGTGTGATTAGAACTTTATTCTGGATCCTATACCAATGTTCACTATAAATGTCATTTTTTCTTAATGTATTAATGTACTTTTATTAAGATCTCTTTTTCTATGAATAAAAAAACCCTAGATTTTTTACAATATCTACCTATGTGCCGTCTAAAGTCCATTTCCTAGTTTCATTAGTGTTTCTCCATGATTATCGGGACGTTGGCACATTTATACTAGTGCATCCACAGTGTCACCCTGTGGGGATGCACATTTAAGCAATTTCTTTTCCATCTTCCACCACACCCAGTGTTCGGTGATCCCTCTCCCGTCAGATGCAACACTCACCACAGCAAGTTGCCTCGCACTCTCGTGTTTGGTGTGTAAACGTAAACAAAATCTCACAAATGGTTGGAATCTGGAGAACAGACTACACCTAAGTTGCTGTCAGATTGCTCCACATGCAAATATGTAAAAGAAAATCTCCAATGGTGTGATATCGTAAAATCAGTTTTAATAACACACTTGTAAACACTTCAACTATTGCACTCACATGAATCTCAGAAAATTTGAGCATTGAACCACAGCAAACTCATAAACTGCACCAAAAACGAGTGTATTGGTCGCGGCGGACCCACGGTAAATCACTGATCTCTCACCGCCTCCTTACTGCTATTCCCTGGACCTCCACTACCTAGTTCGATCTTCGTGACATCACACGTTCCTTCAGACGGTTGCCGCACAGCCACGCCCCGACGTGTTTCGTCGTAAAAACTTAATCATGTCCCAGGTTGTAGACGGCATTTTACTTTTTTAAAGACTATTTGAATCCAAAATGTAAATATACAAAAACGTTGCCCAGTTGTGTCCAGTGCAGGGAAAGATCTACTCTGAGGGGTCTGTTTATAAAATATTTGATGTGGGAATGTTTTATTTTTCATGTAAATGTTGTGGATATGGCGTTTGTAATGTATGTGTCACTTTTACTTTGTTGCCTGTCGCAGAGCAAATTTTGTAACTTCCTATCATTAGATTCCAAGAAAAAATAGCCTTAGGAACATTCGATGTTAGAAGAGGTAAAAAGTGTAAGTTCACCTTTTCACAAAAAAAAATTAAAAGGTGAACGAACACCTAACATCCCCCCCCCCGGTCCCTGCTGCACTTACTGTACCCCTGTAGGTGATACAGTATCACCGTTCCAGCTTGGTACAGAAGTGCACAGCCGAAATGCAGCAAACAAGTTAGATGCGTTTTTGCGACGGAGCAGTGTGAAAGTAGCCTTACCTTGGCCATATGTTATACAATTTTCTTGTACAACTTTCATTTGGATTTACCAAAACCATATAATATGAGGTCAAACCTAAACGCTTTTATTTTGTATGCAATCAGACAGACCCTTACTCTACATGGTTGAAGGTAAATCTAAAGGAAATTGACCTCAAACGCCCTCAAAAGTGGCAATTTTGATGCTCCGTGTGCATGAGGTCTAAAGTGTAATGAAGGGGGACTGCTATACAGAATTGATACAATGTTGCAGAGCTGGAACTATGATTCGTTTTATCGAAATGAAACCCTTCACAGATCATCCAAGGTAAACAATCGAGTTCTGTTTCTGCATCATTGTATCAATTCTTTATAGCCGTTCCATATTTGTAGTGACTGATTCATTTTAATCACTGTCGGTGATCAGCACAGAAATCTCCCTCATCTTATTTCCTCTTCTGGTCGAATGTTAGGCTATTTTCTCTATGGGTTTAATGATTTTTACCTATTCTTGTCAAATGTTTTTTTAAGGCTTCTTTCTCTTGGGATCGAATGTTAGGGAATGTCGCAATAAACCTAAGGCAACAACTAATAACTGACATTTCACATGTTACAAACGTTACATGGATTCTTTGTGACTTTCGCACGAATGTTAAAACACTTTCTCAAGGAATTCTTTATAAATCGACCCCTGACAACAGGGCTGCAATTACCATTAGGTAATGGTAACAGGGTGATGGCCTGCATCAACTACAATCTATTAAGGTTTCCTTTTAACCAGTTGTCAACCGGCCACTGTCAATTGACAGCGGCAGGAAAACACGGTTATCCTGGGCGGACGTCATATGACGTTGCGCCTTTAAAGTCCGCTAGGGGGCACGCGCCCCTGCCGCATCGCTGGGCACCCGATGCGCGTGCCCGATGGCCGCCGGGCACCCGCGATTGCCCAGTAACCGAGCAGGACCGTAGATCTGTGTGTGTGTAAACACACAGATCTACGTCCTGTCAGGAAGAGGGGACCGATGGTGTGTCCCTTGTACATAGGGACAACCATCGGTCACCTCCCCCAGTCAGTCCCCTCCCTCACACAGTTAGAACACATCTAGGAAACACATTTAACCCCTTCCTCGCCCCCTAGTGTTAACCCCTTCCCTGCCAGTCACATTTATACTGTAATCAATGCATTTTTATAGTACTGATCGCTGTATAAATGTGAATGGTCCCAAAAATGTGTCAAAAGTGTCCGATCTGTCCGCCGCAATATCGCAGTCACAATAAAAATCGCAGATCGCTGCCATTACTAGTAAAAAAAAAAAAAAAAATGCTATAAATCTATCCCCTATTTTGTATCTGCTATAACTTTTGCGCAAACCAATCAATATACGCGTATTGCGATTTTTTTTTTTTTACCAAAAATATGTAGAAGAATACGTATCGGCCTAAACTTTTGTTTATAGCTCAAAAAATAAAAACCGCAGAGGTGATCAAATACCACCAAAATAAAGCTCTATTTGTGGGAAAAAAAGGACGCAAGTTTTGTTTGGGAGCCACGTCGCACGACCGCGTAATTGTCATTCAAAGTGTGACAGCGCTGAAAGCTGAAAAATGGCTTGGGCAGGAAGGGGTTTTTCGTGCCCGGTAGGCAGGTGGTTAAAGTGGGTGCAAACCCAATTCATGAAAATTGAGCTTGGCTCTTTGAATAGAGAACAAAATACTGCAGATTTAAGTCCCATAGCCCTCTCCTGAACCGTTCCTCTGTTATCAGCCTGATAACTCCTGCCAAATTCTCGGACACATCAGATAAAAGCAGCCTGAAATTTCTGTCAGAGGAGGTTGCTAAAACAGGTTATCAGGGAGCTGGCCCTGTTACAAAACGCCTCTGAGAGTCTCTGCCTATGATGAGAGGGGGTGTGTGCGCCTTTCCTCCAATCAGCAATTTTAGCTATCTTGGCTGTATGCCCAGACATCACACTCTGTGTTAAACAGGAAGAGAACATTTCCTAACACAATCTGAACTTTCTAAACAGTATAGAAATGTGAAGACAGCAGATATGGATGTGTAGGGAGATTTGGTTTATCTCTGTGTATCACCTGAGGCTGTTCACTTTACTGGGTGTATGGAGGGTTTTACCTCCACTTTAATGTGCTTTGCTTGACCGCCTCCTCTGCTGTGGGCAAATCTGGGAACAGCAATATTGAGGAGATATAGAAGCAAATAAGGAAGAATCACAAGACTGTCTGGGAATCTGATAACAAGCAGTCATTTTCTATATCTTTGCATACTGTTCAGTGGAAGCATATTCAATGCATAAGGGCATCTGGCTATTCATCACCAGAAATTATTTCAACCAACTGCTTCAGGACCACCCACCACACTTTTTTACTGCGGCAGGGCCCCCCCCCCCCCCCCCCTGCTGCACCAAATTACGTACATCTCCAGGTAGGGAGTGCGCCAACCGCCACCCCGGATGTGCTGTCAGCGGGTCCTGGGCCAATGATGGCTGGAACCCAACGATCAGCTGAGCGAATGACAAAAGAGAGCCCTGTGTAGGTAAACAACACTTGCTGAGAGCAGCGATGTGCCGCTTTATTTTTCCCTGCAAAGCGGAGAGTAAAAAAAGCACACATATTACACAGGCACACATTTAACCCCTTGCTCGCCCTAGATGTTTAACCCCTTCCCAGCCAGTGTCATTAGTGACAGTGCATATTACTAGCACTGATCACTGTATTGGTGTCACTGGAGATGTCAGAGGCAGTTTGTTACCCCCCAGCGTCAGTTGGTGTCAGATTTCGTGCCGCAGTCCCTCTATGTCACTGATCGCTGCCATTACTAGTAAAACTAAATAAATAAAATTGTAATATACAGTATATATACCATAGTTTATGGACGCTATAACTTTCACGCAAACCAATCAATATACGCTTATTGGTATTTTTATTACCAAAGACATGTAGCAGAATACATTTGGCTTATTTCAAGCAAGGAGGCTGATTGCACAGAAATGGCATTCAGCTTCCCCACCCTCTAGTAAAGACTGGGAGCAAAATATGAACATAACAATATTAACGGAAAGGACTACCTACATTAGACAAGGAGCCCTAAAAAAATTCGATAAGATTTGGAAGCTGTGGCAGGAGAAAAAAAGTAATCAAACACAAGTAAAGATCTTGAAAGAAGGGAATGGATGATCTGAAGGATGAATGGAAGGGATGGGTGAGAGTGAGGGACATAGGCCAATTAGAGGGAGGGATGGGGGATGGATGGAGTGGATTGAGTTATTAGGGATGGGGATTCTGTGATGGTTCTAATGTGATATTATATTTCTTTTATATAATCTGGATGGGAGATTCAGGGGGGAGGGGGTTTGAATGTATTGTATATTGGAAAATGGTTTAATAAAGATATGAAATGTAAAAAAGAATACATTTGGCCAAACGTTTATGAAGTTGGATTTTTTTTTTATTGGATATGTTTTATACAGTAGCAGAAACTAAAACGGTTTTTTGTTTTTTTTTGTTTGTATCGCAATAAAAAATAAAAAAAATGCAGAAGTGATCAAATACCACACCAAATGAAAGCTGTATTTGTGTAAAATATATATATATATATATATATAATTTTTTTTTCTTAGGGTACAGTGTTGCATGACCGCACAATTACCAGTAAAAAGTAGCACAGTGCTAAATAGAAAATGGCCTGGTCATAAAGGGGGGTAAAACCTTCTGGAGCTGAAGTGGTTATTAAAGAGGGGGGGGGGGGGTGGGGCAGGACCTGTAACCTATGCTGCAGAAGTAATTCATTCCTTATGGAGAGGAATGCATTTTGTGCCCCTTACTGCCTTGGGTGCTAAAGGACCTTTTCCTGACCACTGATTGCTAGTGACTTGCATGAACATTTTAAAGCTTCCATGGGTTTCCATACGCTCACATACTCAGCCAACAGGGGAGGTGAGAATAGTGCGTTTGTTTTTTGTTACTCATTACTCCCAGAGCTGGAAACGAAGCAGTCTCTGCTACGAGTATAGGAACAATCTGACTTCAGTTACCTGGCTGTTTTCTCTTGCAGTATAAGATGTATTCATTGGTGCAGACTTTATCGATCGCTGTATACATAAAGAGAACAGGTAGCATCATCAGGGTTATGTCGCCACCTAGTGGTAGAAAGAGAGTAATCTATTGCTAAGTCTTTCAGCCTTACCAGGGAGGGGGGTACACTGCGAATTAGGGAGGGAAAAAGGTTCTTGGTGGTTTAAAAAAAAAAAAATGGATTTAAAATTGTTTCCTTTTTATAGCAATCACCCAGATTCCTTGTTTCAATGGAAAGTTAAAATGTGACTGCTGTGGGCAGCGCCCCAACAACTTCTCCAGTTTTTACAACTTGCCCCCTCTGTGTTGCAGTGATTTTTTTTGTGTGCAGCAGATCAGAGTACATACAACCATTTATTGTAATCTATTCTAACCAACCACAGTCACAAACAAAAGGCACACGCACACACACACATGCACGCACGCACGCACGCACACACACTTGCACACACTAAGATCAGTTTGATTAAAAGAAAAACTGAAGCCCAATTCTACTAATCTAAAAGAAAAAAGAGAGACAACCTTGACCAGCAATTATGCTCTTTCAAACCTATCCTCAGATCAACTGCATTCACACCTGAGCGTAGCGTCTTTGAGCGTTTTTTTTTCCGCGACTTGTGCATTTGTGTGCAGCGTTTTGGGGCTTTGGCGTGTTTTTTATTAGCCAATAGAGAAAACTTATCTGTTGCCTCATTTGTTGCTGGGTATTTCATTTTTTTTTTTTAGCTTTTCTATTCGCTCTTATTATTATTATTTATTTATGTTTTTTTTTCGTTAGGGTAAGGGGTTCAGTTTAGGTTAGGATTAGGAGTTGGGGTTAGAGCCGGTTCACACAGGGGCGACATGACTTTATACGCGACTTTGCGAGGCGACTTCAGCGTGAACCACAGTACGACTTGGGGCATCTTGAAGTCGCCTCCAGGACAGGGGACTTTGCCAGTGGCCAATCAAAGAGTAATCAGCTCTGTGGGAGGGAGGGGTTTGCAGAGAAAACTATTTTTATTTCCTGTAAAGTTGCTTCAGTTAAGACAGGGGATCCGACTTGGAGGCAACTTCCATTGAAATCAATGGGTACAAGTCACTTAGAAGTCGTACAGGAACATTTTCTGAAGTTGGAGCGACTTCAGTAGTGTACATTAAGACGGCTCTCATTCACTTCCATTGATTTTCTCAACCGCGCGACTTGGGGCGACTTCAAGTCGGATCCCAAGTCGCCCCTGTGTGAACCGGCTATTCATTATATGAATAATAAATAAATGTAAAATAAATACACAAAAATCATAAAAAAATGAAATAATTAATACTAAGTAACATTAAATAACTAACCCTTAACTTTGACCCTTACCCCTTAAAAACAAAATGAATAAATAACTAAACATCCCGACACAATTTATTATTAATGTTTTTTGTTTGTTTTTTTGTTTGAGTTTGGGTGTTTATTGTTTTAGTAGTAGTATTATTAATAATAATAATAATTAATATTTTTTAAGGTTAATTTATTAATGTATTACAAATTATTAATTTTACTTATTTATGATGATTTTTTAGTTAGTTGTGTATTTATTTTACATTTATTCATACATTACTATTTTATTTTCGAACTTTTTAATTTGAGCAGAAAATCGAGCGAATACGCACAAATATATATATACCGTATATACTCGAGTATAAGCCGACTCGAGTATAAGCCGAGGTACCTAATGTTGCCTCAAAAAACTGGGAAAACTTACTGACTCGAGTATAAGCCGAGGGTCATCCTTACTGTTCCTATCCTCACTGTTCTCCTATCCTCACTGTTCCCTAGCTCGCTATTTTACATTGTAAATCGTACCTGTAAAGAAGTTGCGGCTGCGGCGTCCATCGTTCGAATTCCGCGGTCTCTTCCTGTTCCTTCCGTGATAGGCGGAGAGTGTCTGATGAGAATCGCCTATCACGATCATTCTCTCATCCTCAGTTTCCCAGCAGACACTGTGTTGGGTGTTCTGCCAATCACAGACGTCTGCTGGGAAACTGAAGATGAGAGAACGTTCGTGATAGGCGGAGAGTGTCTGATGAGAATCGCCTATCACGATCATTCTCTCATCCTCAGTTTCCCAGCAGACACTGTGTTGGGTGTTCTGCCAATCACAGACGTCTGCTGAGAAACTGAGGATGAGAGAATGATCGTGATAGGCGATTCTCATCAGACACTCTCCGCCTATCACTGAAGGAACAGGAAGAGACCGCGGAATTCGAACGATGGACGCCGCAGCCGCAACGTCTTTACAGGTACTATTTTCAATGTAAAATTTTTTGCTGACTTGAGTATAAGCCGAGGGGGGGACTTTCAACCCCAAAAAAAGGGCTGAAAATCTTGGCTTATACTCGAGTATATACGGTATATAATTTTATGCCTCTTCTTTAGCGTCGTCTCACACAGACTCTGTGCCACTGGTTTCCAGCATCTGTCTGCTTCTGGGTTCAATGGTTCCTATAAGACAGGGGTAGGCAAACTGTGGGCCCTCCAGCTGTTGCAGCACTACAAGTCCCATCATTCATCTGGGAGTAATTGTAACTGCCAGCCTTGAAATGCCTCATGGGAAATGTAGTTCCACAACAGCTGGAGGTCCCCAGGTTTCCCCACCCCTGCTATAAGATGTTACCACCTGTAAAACAAATAATGTATATAATAAAAAATTAGATCTAAAATGTTATTTAAAAAATAAAATTAAAATAAAATGGATCTGCAGAGAGAATACATATTTAGTGCAGACCTTCCCCTCTGAAATGCTAGCTCCCTGGTTATCATACTGATGCAGTAATTTAATAAAATCCAATTTGTTTCCAGTGCACCATATGCAAGGTTTAAAAAATGCTTTTATGTTTAAAAATGTTGAATATGAAAAACCGAGTCATGGATTGTATTTTACAATAGTGCTAGCAGCATCCAAAATCTTCAGATGTATAATTGTTCCACAGTCAGATGGCAAATGTATGAGCCAACCAAGTGCTGACATGTTTCAGGCACTGGGTGCTGGTGAAGGGAGTAGTTGGCCCAGGTTACAGGAAGTGAGCCCAGGGAAGACCTGGCAGTGGGATGATGATGATCTCTTTTCATAGTGCAGTGAACAGGCACGTGACTTAGGAAAGCTACAGTAGTGAAAGTCCGACTAACTTAAATAAAATGTGTTAATTAGAAAATATCCAAATAAAAGAGCAGCTCTTACTGCAATACTCGCCCTATCTCCAGAGCTGACCCTCGGATAAAGTGATTTCCTCAAGAATCATTGTGCCGCCATGGTTTTGCAGAATGCTTCAGAGAGCAGTATAATGACAGGGACCACTCTGTATAACTAGAACAGTGGTTCTCAACTCCAGTCCTCAGGGCCCACCAACAGGCCAGGTTTGCAAGATAACTGAAATGCATCACAGGTGATATAATTTGCTGCTCAGGGATTGCAGTATTCTAGTCTGCATCTCACCAAGGTAATACTTAAAATCTGGCCTGTTAGTGGGTCCTGAGGACAGGAGTTGAGAACCACTGAACTAGATGGGAAGACACATGGAAAACAATGTGGGGGGGGGGGTGTGTGGTTGCTCTATGGCCCCATTCACACCTGAGTGATTATCTGCTTGAAGCTCAATAACGCTGGAGGAGAAAAAAAAATCAATTCTCTATGGAGATGGTTCACATCTCCACTCCATGTCGCCTGGAGCCAAACGCCTGAAGATCGAACAAGTTCTGGAGCTTTTTTTGTCGCTGGAATCAGGCAGATTTGGGCGTTTTGGGTGCATTTGTATTCCCATAGAAATTAATGGGAATGCGCGTTTTTGCGTGATTCTCTGCTCAAATGAGAAAAAGTAAAAAAAAAAAAAATTGTAATAGATGAATAAATGTAAAATAAATACACAACTAAAAATCATCATAAATTAGTAAAATAAATGAATAATATGTAATAATACATAAATAATTAACCTCTAACCTTAAATATTAAATACATTTTTATTATGATTATTATTAATAACAATAAACAAATAACAAGCGCCCACACTCGAACAAAAAAAATACATTATTAATAATAATAATGTATTTTGTGTTGGGGGGTTTAGGTATTTATTATTAATTTTTTTTTTTAAGGGTTAAAGTGACACTAAAGGTTCGTTTTTTTTTTTTTTTTTTTTAACCACTTCAATACTGGTCACTTTCGCCCCTTCCTGCCCAGGGCAATTTTCAGCTTTCAGCGCTGTCGCACTTTGAATGACAATTGCGCGGTCATGCAACACTGTACCCAATCTAAATTTTTATAATTTTCTTCCCACAAATAGAGCTTTCTTTTATTTGATCACCACTGAAGTTTTTTTTTATTTTTTTTATTTTTATTGCTAAACAAACTAAAAACGACTGAAATTTTTGGGGAAAAAAAAGTTTTCATTTCCATTATAAAATGATGTTTTCTCCTTCACTGACGGGCACAGATGAGGCGGCACCGATGAGTTGGCACTGATATGTAGAATTGATGGGCACTGATATGCAGCACTGATGGGCACTGACAGGCGGCTGTGATGGGCACTGATGGGCAGCACTGATGAGGCACTAATGAGGTTTTTGACAGGTGTTAATGTAGGGCACTGATTGGCACTAATTGGCACTTTATTAGGCACTGATTGGCGATCCTGAGGGGGCACTGACTTTGGCACAACTGATGGGGCTGTGCTGATAATCAATGTGCTGATTATCAGCACAGACCCCTCCCCCCCTCTGACAGGGAGAGCCGCCGATCGGCTCTCCCGGTCAGCGCGAACCACCAAATGGCGTTTACCGCCACTTCCTGGTTCACGCGATGATCAGCTGTGATTGGTCACAGCTGATCACGTGGTAAGACGCCTCTGATAGCCTATCACAATCGGAGATGGGGCGTGTCAGACTGAGTGAATAACTTGTATAGCGCTACAAATGCGAACTAAATAGACTGACACGCCGCACTCGCTGCGCGCCCTCGTGGGCACGCGCCGGCATTTTATCCTGCTGGACGTCAATAGCCGTCCAGTCAGGATAACTGAACCACTTCCCGGACCTCAATATGCTATTGACCGGGCGGGAAGTGGTTAAATAACAAACATGTCATACTTGCCTCCACTGTGCAGTTCGTTTTGCACAGAGAGGCCCCGAACGCCGTTTTCTGGGGTCCCCCGGCAGCTCTCGCGGCTTCATCCCTGCATCAGATGACCCCCTCCAGGAAGCGTTCTCCCAAGGGGGAGGATTACCTTGCGGGCGCACTCCCGAGTCCAGCATTCGGCGTCCATAACCACCGAATGCAGGACTCGGCCCCGCCTCCTGCATCATTGGATTGACAGCAGCAGGAGCCAATGGCTGCGTGGCTATCAATTTATCCAATCAAGAGCCGAGAACCCTGGGGAGAGAGACTGCGTGTCCTCGTCGTGGGACATTCCAGGGCTCAGGTTAGTAAAACGGGGGGGGGGCTTGGGGGGGCCGGTAATTATCAGATGTTTTTTTTATCTTAGGATGCATTAAGGTGAAAAAACAGGAGGGTTTACAACCCCTTTAAAGTTGAGGGTTAATTATTTATTTATTACTTAGTATTCATTTATTTAATTAATTTTCTTTATTTGTGTATTTTTTACAGTTATTGATTAATTTATTATTCATATAATATTAAATAAAATAAAATAACCCCAACTCCCAAGCCTAACCTTAACCTAAACTGAACTCAAACCCCTTACCCTAAGGCCCCTTTCACACTGGGGCGGGCAGGAGCGGTGGCGGTATAGCAGCGCGATTTTCAGCGCTGCTATACCCTCGTTCTTACCGCGGTATGCGGTCGCTAGGGGGGTGAATTTAACCCCCGCTAGCGGCCGAAAAAGGGTTAATACCGCCCGCAAACCGCGGCTATTGCCGCGGTTTGCGGGCGGTATTACCGCGCTGTCCCATTGATTTCAATGGGAGACCGCGGTAAAGGAGCGGTGAACACACCGCTCCTTTACCGCTGTAAAGAAGCGGCTAGCAGGACTTTTGGAGCGGTCCTGCTAGCGCACCGCTTCAGTGTGAAAGCCTTCGGGCTTTCACATTGAAGGCTAAAGGGCATGATTTTTTCATGCGGTATAATGGCGCTAATATTAGCGCTAAACCGCATGAAAAACGCCCCAGTGTGAAAGGGGCCTAACAAAAAAACATTATAATAAATGAATAGTAATAAAAGAAGAAATAGCTAATGGAAAAGCTGAAATTCCTGGCAACAAATGATGCAACAGAACAGTTTTCTCTATTGGCTAATAAAAAAAAGCCAAAAACGCCAAAATCGCGCATAAAACGTGTGAGGAAAAATGCCGGAAAAACGCTCAGACGCCAGGCTCAGGTGTGATGCGGACGACAGGGGCTGAAAGGTAGTAAAGGGTGGGGGGTGGGATGGGCTTGGTCATTGGTGTCCACATTGTGCTTATGCACCTTGACAGGGGCATGAGTTTAATAATCTCAAGAGAGACCGAGAAGAAAAGTATTTTTGTATTTTGGTAGGTGAACACTCCATGTTTTATTGGTGTATGCAGCTGGAGTTGAGTTTACAGAATGAAGAAGTGACTGCTAGGTGGACAGCACTGTGCCCCGCATTGTTTGGCATAGCATGCTATAGATGCATTCCATCCTCGTGAATAATGGCCTGCCCGCGGGGTTTCATTGAATCCTCCCCGATTTCTATTCTGAGCTCTGGGCGCCCCTCGTCAGGCTGAGGCTGTGGGAGGGCTTCCGGCAATAAAAGTAAACTACACTGCGTGTACAAACATGTTTCTCCAGAACTTTCTAAATAAGATTTGAGCGGAAACTTACACGTAACATGACATCATCCGGCTGTTGAGTGTCTGCTGGTTCTGAAGAAGTAAACTTTTTTTTTTTATATATATAACGGATTTATAGATTTATTTTCTGTGAGAAAAATCATTGCCGCTGGCTCTTTTTTTCTTGGTGAAGATCGCACCAATTTTTGGGCATTGATCGTATAACTGAAAAAAGGGATGTAAGAAATGAGGATAAATAATTAAAAGCATAAAAAGTAACTTTTTTTTTGTTTTTGTTTTTGTTTTTTTAAATCCTCTCTTCCTCTTGTTCTCTGGGTTATCCTCAAGATACTTACTCACACATCCAACAAATTCAGCGTTGTTCTACTGCATTTCACCACTAGCAAACTGGGTCCTGCACCCTCATCTTCTGTACCCGCTTCCAGATCGCCCCATAGGGGCGCGGCCCACCTGTGCAGAATCGCTGTATGATTAACCACTTGCCGACCAGCCACTGTATAGATATACGTCGGCAGAATGGCTCGTACAGGCACAATCACGCACCTGTACATCCCCTTAAACTGGTCGGGGGTCGCGCGCGCCGCCGCACTCTCGACCCCCTGCCTTCCCCGTGAGTCGGACCGCGGGTCCCGCGGACTCGATCGCCGCAGGGATCCCTGCGATCGTCTCACAGAGGCATGGAGCGGGGAGATGTTATTGTAAACACAACATCTCCCCTACTGACAATGTCACCAATCTCCGCTCTGTGTAATCAGAGCGGAGATCGGTCACGTGTCACTCGTAGCCACGCCCCCACACAGTAGTAATCACTCCCCTAGGCACACTTCACCCTTCAGCGCCCCTAGTGGTTAACCCTTCCACTGCCAGTGTCATTTTTACAGTAACCAGTGCATTTTTATTGCACTGATCGCTGTAAAAATTACAATGGTCCCAAAAATGTGTCAAAAGTGTCTGATGTGTCCGCCATAATGTCGCAGTCACAAAATAAATCACTGATCGCCGCCATTACTAGTAAAAAAAAAAAATTGATAAAAATGCCATAAAACTATCCCCTATTTTGTAAACGGTATAACTTTTGCGCAAACCAATCAATAAACGCTGATTTGCGTTTTTTTTTTTTTCTTACCAAAAATATGTAGAAGAATACGTATCGACCTAAACTGAGGAAAAAAATTTTTTTATATATATTTTTGGGGATATTTATTATAGCAAAAAGTAAAAAAATATAGCATTTTTTTCCAAATTGTCGCTCTATTTTTGTTTATAGCGCAAAAAATAAAAAACCGCAGAGGTGATCAAATACCACCAAAAGAAAGCTCTATTTGTGGGAAAAAAGGACGTCAATTTTGTTTGGGAGCCACTTCACATGACCGCGCAATTGTCAGTTAAAGCGACGCAGTGCCGAATCGCAAAAAGGGGCCTGGTCTTTATGCTGCGTATTGGTCCGGGGCTTAAGTGGTTAAATGTACATGATTCTGCACTTCCGCCTAGGGGGCGAGCTCGCACCGGCGGAAGGCTGCTAAAGCCGATCTGCGGGTGCCGGGCACTGGATGTCTGCCGGCACCCGCTGATCGTTGGTAAAACACACAGGAAGGAGAACCGCCTATGTAAACAAGGCAGATTCCTGTTCTGACATGGGGGGGGGGGGAATAAAATCTATCACTTCTCCTGGTAAAAGCACCTCGCACAGTACACACAAAAACACTGGTTAGGCACACATTTAACCCTTTGATCAGCCTGGATGTTTAACCCCTTCTCAGCCGGTGTCATTATTACAGTGACAGTGCATATTATTGTTTTTGGAGGGTAGGGGTCGCGCTGGACTGACTTGATTGGTCACTGGTTATAGACAGTAGGTCAAATGGGCAAGATAGGAAAACGTTTCTTTCCAGCATTTGATGCCCGGCTGTTGTGTGAAAATATTGAGCCCTGTTGTGGGCCTGGGCTGCTACCTCAAGATGCGGCCAGATGGTCGCTCCCGTAATGATCAGAGGAGGTGAGTGTAAAGAAGCGCCCAAAATGCAATAGTTGAAAAATAAACCGCTTTAATAAGGGTACAGGTGATAGAACAATCCAACGCGTTTCAGGGGACCAAGGACTCCCCCTTTTTCAGGGCTGCTGTTTAAATAAAGATCCTGTTGAGGTCTATCTGGGACCTGAACGTCATGGAGGTCCGGCCGCAGCCTCTACTAGTACAGTGACAGTGCATATTTTTAGCAGCCATGTGTAGGTAAACAACACTTACTGAGAGTAGCGATGTGCCGCTTTATTTTTCCCTGCAAAGCGGAGAGTAAAAACTGACCCATTGCTTAGTAAAACAGCACACCGTACATATATTGCACATTGCAAGGCACGCATTTAACCCCTTGCTCGCCCTAGATGTTTAACCCCTTTCCAGTCAGTGTCATTAGTACAGTGACAGTGCATATTTTTAGCACTGATCACTGTATTGGTGTCACTGGTTGAGTTGGTGTCTGATTGTCCGCCACGTTATCGCAGTCCCGCTATAAGTCGCTGATCGCCGCCAGCATATAAAAAAAGAAAAATTGCATAAATATATATCATAGTTTGTAGACTCTAACGTTCACGTGAACCAATCAATATACGCTTATCAGGATTTTTTTTTTTGTACCAAAAATATGTAGCAGAATACATATTGGCCTAAATTCATGAAGACTTTTTTTTTTAATTGTTAATTTT
This sequence comes from Rana muscosa, assembly GCA_029206835.1. NCBI lineage: Eukaryota > Metazoa > Chordata > Amphibia > Anura > Ranidae > Rana > Rana muscosa. The sequence continues at coordinate 193,886,945 of JARGYO010005626.1, read as the reverse complement.
TTTTACTTTCTGCTATAAAAAATAATCAGTCTTTTTTGTTTATAGCGCAAAAAATAAATAAAAAACCGCAGCGAAAAATCGAACGTACATTTTCATCCAAAGAATTTTCTTATGATTTCCGTATAGCGTGTACATAACTTTCGACTGCCGATTCCGAATTTTCGTACAAGAAAAATCAGGAGAGAGAGACTGCGCATGATCAGAAACAAAACAACAAAAAAAAAAGCCTTTGCCGTAAGAGAATTTTCATAAGAATTTTTGTTCATTAGTTCCGATTTGCTGTGAAACGACGAGGAAAATTGAACGATCGTTCGCCCCGATTTTCTTATAGTGTGTACCCCGCTTAAGACGGCTTTCCTGATAAGTGGGCTCTTGGCTTTCCCACTAGTTAAAGAATTTTGTCCTGTTGATCTTTTTGCGTCTATTGCAGCAGTCTCCAAACTGCAGCACGGGGGCTGGATGTGCCCCTTTGCTTGCTTTTATCTGGCCCTTGGGGTACTATTCCTGTCGCTGCCGCCAACGATGGGGCATTGTCGCTGCTGCCAACGATGGGGCATTGTCGCTGCCGCCATCACAAGGGCACTATTCCTTCCACTGACGCCAACGATGGGGCACTATTCCTTCCACTGACGCCAACGATGGGGCACTATTCCTTCCACTGACGCCAACGATGGGGCACTATTCCTTCCACTGACGCCAACGATGGGGCATTATTCCTTCCACTGATGCCAACGATGGGGCACTATTCCTTCCACTGACGCCAACGATGGGGCACTATTCCTTCCACTGGCCCCAGTGATCGGGCACTGTTCACACCCACTGGATGCCAGTACATTTTCTATTCCCGCTGGCCCTTGTCCGACCCCCCTAAAGTCTGAAAGACCGTAAATTTGCACTTTGTTTTCAAAGTTTGGAGACCCCTTGTCTATTGGGTTGGTGGGTTGTATTGGAGTTAAAGCTAAACCCTAGGATAAGCAAATCCATTCATCATGTGTATGTTTCCTTGAACCTCGGTGTGCTTTGTGTATTAATTCCAGATCTGTGCAGTAATGCAGTGTGAGGCACTCTGTGGGAGCTTCCTGTAATAAAGACCGCTCACTGCTGCTCTCTGTCGTGCTGCAGGGTGACTGGTCTGGTCTCCGCCCCTTCCTGTCGTTTTCGGCAGGCAGCCTGTAGTGGGTGGGGCCTGCTGGACCCTTCCGACAGCTCTGCTCTCTGCACAGCCTATGTACAGCACAGTGATGATGTCACTGCTACATTTTCAAGGTAATATCTGGGTTTGTAAAGGCATTTGGTGAAGTAAAAGCAGATTTAGATCTTTTGTAGTCGTTGAGGAAAATTTTAAAATGATAGTTTTTGTGCCCAGAGTTTAACCTTAAGCACAGTTACTTTATCTGAATAACATTGGCATGCATCTGATTTTTTACTTTTTTGCCAAAACCTTGTAACTCTGTATTCCTCATCTCTTCTCTCCTATGTTGCCTGTATGTGTATTATGAAGATTCCATCCCATCACTGCCCAAATCTCACAAAAACAAGTGCTTCCTTCCATTCATCTTCTGTTCCAATGACTCTCCAGCAAAGGGTAGTGCACGGCGTGTGTTGGCTGATAACTAACTGCCGTCTGCAGTCCCCATGGCAGCTTGTTCAGTCTGCAAGTCATAAATGTTAATCTTCCATGATAATTATTCCTGCATGATGTGTATAGTCTTATATAGTGTGATGTTGTGGTTTTGAGGGTTGCAGTGTGTGCAGAATTTTTAGTTCATTAATACAGTTCTATCTCTAGAGCAGTGGTCTCCAAACTGCGGCCTTTTCCTCTTTTTATCCGACCCTATGGGCATTAATTCCCCCACTGTCTACAACAGTTGGGCATAGTTATTGACACTGGGGCACTGTTTCCTCCCACTGACACCAATGATGGGGCACTGTTTCCTCCACTGACACCAACGATGGGGCACTGTTTCCTCCCACTGACTCCAACGATGGGGCACTGTTTCCTCCCACTGACACCAACGATGGGGCACTGTTTCCTCCCACTGACACCAACGATGGGGCACTGTTTCCTCCCACTGACACCAACGATGGGGCACTGTTTCCTCCCACTGACACCAACGATGGGGCAAAAATGACCAAAAGCCCACATACGGTCGTTTCATTTTTTCCCCGACGAGAAAAATGGTCGTGTGTACGCGGCATAATACTCACCTGCCCAGCAGATCCTGCGTGGTTCTTCTGCAATACACTGTTCAAGTCCTGTGTCGCCATATGGTCTTCCTCAGTCATTGGAAGCCGGCTGCCTCTTCCAGGTTCAGGCAGCCTGCCTCTTCCAGGTTCAGGCAGCCTGCCTCCGCTGATAGCCATAGCTCCACCCACTGGCTGCTCTTATCCCCTAATCCTGCAGCCTCCTAAAATATGTGACATGGAATCCCAGGAGGCTGAGGCAGCAGTGACACGCAAAAAAAATAAAAAAGTGCCGATTTAATATTATGGAGGGTAGCACACACCTGAATTTACCCCTTCATTACCAGACCATTTTTTAGTTTTCAGTGCTGTGATAGGCGCTCAAATGTACACAGTAGTACTGTTAACATGTGCCATTGAAATGATCACAAGGCACAGAGCCACTTAGATTGGCTCAATGCATTTTGCTTTGATTTCCACTGTCTAGTGACAGTGGATCATAGGTATTGGGCATGCACACAGGTGGTAGTGCAGCTAAAAAATGGTGCTCTAGAATACCATGTAATTGGTAATTACCTTTGCTTGATTAGATTTGTGATTCCCAGTTGATGGAAAGTGTTTTAAAATTGTCTGGAAAATGCCACCTTTGTGGACAGGATTAGCATTGTTCTTCCCCATGAGTGTAGCAACGCAGCAGAGTACTCCACAGCCATATAAGTAACCAGATAAATGACTGGTACTCGTAATCAGGCACAGCATTATTATTGTCATCTCTTTTCACATCAGTTTCCAATCAACATCCATCAGCACAAAATGAAGTGTACAGTCATCTGTTTACATGGAGCATGCTAGGACTTGCAGTCCAGCTCTATCCAAAAATGTTTCAAAATCCTTGCATTTTAAGTGTGTATTTGCAGGGAGAAGATTCTCTTTGGGTAGATTTAGACATGTGTATCAATCTCCCTTTCCTCTAAAGCAGTGGTTCTCAACTCCTGGCCTCAGGACCCACCAACAGGCCAGGTTTGCAAGATAACTGAAATACATCACAGGTGATATCATTTGCTGCTCAGTGATTGCAGTATTCTAGTCTGCATCTCACAAAGGTAATACTTAAAATCTGGACTGTTAGTGGGTCCTGAGGACAGGAGTTGAGAACCACTGCTCTAAAGTCTGATTTGCGTTAAGATTGGGCTTAAGGGGTTACTGACAGGTGGTAGGGAAGCTATATGATGATTTCTCACTGCCTGGTTTAACCCCATTGTTGCCAAAAAACACACTGCAGCTGTGTGCTTTGCACACGGTGGTGGGGCAATTTGCATCTGAAGCCTGCATGCACTATATGTGTTTCCCCCCCCCCCCCAGAGCCTGCAATCACTATATATCTGATCCCTCCCAGAAGCCTGGATGCACTATATCTGATCCCTCCCAGAAGCCTGCATGCACTACATCTGACCCCCCCCCCCAGAACCCTGCATTCCCTATATCTGATCCCCCCAGGACCCTGCATTCCCTAAATCTGATCCCACCAGGACCCTGCATTCACTATATCTGATCCCCCTCCCCCCCCAGAAGCCTGCAGTCGCTATAGCTGATCCCCCCCCCCCCCCAGGAGCCTGCAGTCACTATATCTGACCCCCCCCCAGGATCCTGCAGTCACTATATCTAAACCCCCACGGGAGCCTGCAGTCACTATTTCTGATCCCCCCCCCCCTAGGAGCCTGCAGTCACTATAGCTGATCCCCCCAGGACCCTGCAGGCACCATACCTGGTCTCCAACAGTACACAGAACATGGAAATGCAATATATTTAGTAAATATAAACTGCTAAATACCTTTTTCGCATTAGCAGTTACAGCAGTCTTGTAACTTCTATCAGTGTCCACTGGTTAAAGCTTGTAGGTGGAATTTTCATTCTGCCCTGACTGTCTTATGACGCTGCAGGACCCCTGACCCTCAGTCTGGTCAGTGCTGATTGACCCTGTGCTGATCACATGCACTCTCCAATGAAAAGAAAGCTCTCTAGTAATACACACCAAACTGAGCATGTGCAGAGTGCCCCCAAGGCTCTGTACTATAGGCAGGTGGATTGGGGACTGCGGAATAAGGGGAGAATCAGAGAAGCCAGGATCAAACAGCCTTTTTACACAATGCAGAGAATTAACCCCTTAGGTTCCACTGTGAGTATAATGAGCATGCTTCACTGCATACACTGATTTTACTGTTGTGGGTTATTAACACTTTGGGAGGGGGTGGGGGGGGGGGTCGGCAGCAAAAACATGGCTTAACTGCACATTTAGCAAAAACGCTGCTTGGTGCTGTGAATAGACATACTGTTGTGATAAGTGGCTTTCACAATAATGACACATATGGAATCATGCCTTTTGCATGCACAGTGTGAACGGCGCCTCAGTCTCTATTACGGTGCCAATACCGTATTTGCACAAGTATCAGTTCTCTTACAAATGCACAGATACCTAAAACCGATACTTTCAGGCTCGGTTCTTTGAGCTGTCATTGGGTCTCCCCTGTTGACAGCTGAAGTGTTAAAGAAGTCCGGTAATTGGAGCGGTCAAAAAAAACAGTTTTTTATTAATAACATTGCTCAGCTGCTAAAACACTAAAATAAAAAGGAGCATTGTTTATTTTTGTATCTTTCCATTTCTTCATCTGCAGATCAAAGGGATGAACAAATGTTCCTCTGTTTAACCCTTTAACCCTTAATTTACTCTAATCAGCCTTAATTAACTCCCTATTCTCCTCCATTTAAAGGGGTTGTAAAGCCTCGTGTTTTTTCATCTTAATCCATCCTATGCATTAAGGTGAAAAAACACCTTGCACTGTCCGGCCCCCCAGTTTTACTTACCTGAGCCCCGAATTTCCGTGGGCGCGATCCCGTGTCGCTCTCTCCACTGCTTCTCGGCTCTTCATTGGATAGATTGATAGCAGCGCAACCATTGGCTCCCACTGCTGTCAATAAAATCCAATGATGCGGGCGCCGGGGGCACACGGCGGTTATGGACACCGAGTGTATGACACAGGAGCGCGCCCGCAAGGTAACTCCCTCGGGAGAGGGCTTCCCAGAGGGGTTATCTATTGCGGGGAGGAGCTGCGAGAGTCGCCGTGGGACCCCAGAACAGGACGATCGGGGCCACTCTGTGCAAAACAAGCTGCACAGTGGAGGTAAGTATGACGTGTTTGTTATTTTAAAAAAAAAAGTGAACCTTTAGTGTCACTTTATTTTCCTGCTTTTTTTTTTTTTTTTGCCTTGTTAGTGAATATTTTTACACATATATATTAACATCTATTTACACATTTCACATTGAAAAAGCGCAAAAAAAACAAACAAATTATTTCATTTGTAAGTAACTTTTCAATGCTTTTGTACCATTGTTGAAGTGAAAACAAAACCGTTGCGGTAGGTATCGGTAATTGGTATCTGCAAGTACTAAAAAAAAAAAAAGTATTGGTACTCGTTGTAAAAAAAAAATAGTATCAATGCAAAGATAGACTTACAAAATGATGATCCTAAAAATTCTAGTTCAGAGGATCAAAGTTTCTGTGACTGCAGTCTGTTGTGTTTGAAAGCCTTACTGAGATATAGGCAACAAAAATGATTAACATGAAGTTGAACATTTTTTGCTGAGGGTTTTCTCAGAATCAGCAGCAGTATTACACTCACAAGCTGAGACAATCCAGTTCTGACCAAACAGCCAAACTGTTCCGAACGTTCTTCTGGTGTCGTAAAGTTTTCTTTATATATAATAATCGAATGTAGTTTTCAGACTGTATAACCAAGTTATGCCACTTGCTGAGCGCCTGTAGACTTGGGAAAAGTAAGATGGAAGGAGTGCCTGGTGTCCAAAGGAAATACAAGTTTGATGGTAGATCAAAAGGTGTTTACTAAAAGTAACGGTAGTTACAACAAGCCGACGCGTTTCGGAGGATAAGGACCCCCCCCCCCCTTCTTCAGGGCTGTTGCTGCCAGCTAATAAATGGGAAAGGTTCCCAAGCCGGATACCTATTTGTAAGGTTTTGGAAAAATGACAGCTGTGGTTGCAGGGGCAGCAAACTTTGTTATCTTTACCAAAACCCTGCAAATCAAACTCTTATTCCTTTGGGCACTGGGCGCTCCTTTCTTCATACTTTTTCAAGTCTTCATGCGGAAAGCGACCATAAGGCCGTACCAAAAGGCAGCAGCCCTCACCCCAAAAGGGTTCACCGTCATTATCCAACATTAGGCACAATATTCTGGAGGAGCTCTCATTACCCACCCGTGCTCTCATTACCCATCCATGACTAGTGACTGATCGAGTCAGTCCAGCGCGGTCTCCAGCACAAACGAGGTACTTGCTGAACACCAGCACATTTATACTGTTCATTCAGCTCTGCTATTTGCTGGAGTTTAGAAAACGACACACCTGATCATTAGTGACGGAGAAACTAGACCTGATGGACCCGTGATCAAGTCTGAATATTCTGTGTTAGATTATTAGAATTGGTGGGACAACTTTTTAAAGGCTCGCAAGGCTTGCACAAAGCAAGGTCCATAAAGACATGGAGGAGCGAGTTTGGGGTGGAGGGACTTGACTGGCCTGCACAGAGTCCTGACCTCAACCCGATAGAACACCTTGGGGATGAATTAGAGTGGAGACTGCAAGTCAGGCCTTCTCGTCCAACATCTGTGCCTGACCTCACAAATGCACTTCTGCAAGAATGGTCAAACATTCCCATAGACACACTCCTAAACCTTGTGGACAACCTTCCCAGTAGAGTTGAAACTGTTATAGCTGCATAAGGGTGGGCCAACTCAATATTGAACCCTACGGACTAAGACTGGATGCCATTAAAGTTCATGTGCGTGTAAAGGCAGGTGTCCCAATACTTTTGAGAATGTAGTGTATGTAAAGGCAGGCATAAATTGACAGCGCTATATAAGTACCTGTAATAAATAAACCCACACATTTATAATGGCCCATTTAGACTATAGCATGGTGGTAACGCATTTTAGGCAATGTGGTTATATTAGGAAAGGCACCCCAGAACACCTTACGGATAGACGTGTGTTGAAGTGCACTGGCAGAATACAGGCACTATTTTGGGTTATGTTAGCCAGCCGGGTTCAACAACACGCATTATTGCACTATAATGGTGTGAATGGATCCTAATTGTTCTAGAATGTTTATTTTGGGTTCCTGCAGGAAACGATTGCAAATGGTTCTCTTCAAGACCCTTTTATGCATGCAGATCGCCTTTTCCTTGAAGGCTTGACCTGAAAAATGAACTATTAATATAGATGAAGTGTCCCTGGATACTGTAGACCTTTGTGTGGTTGGTAATACAGTGGTACCTTGGATTAAGAGCATAATCCGTTCCAGGAGAATGCTTGTAATCCAAAGCACTCGCATATCAAAGCGAGTTTTCCCATAGAAGTCAATGGAAACACAGATTCGTTCCACATTGACTTCTGTTATATGCAGTACCGCATTTGGCCAGAGGTGGGGGGGGCGCCAGAGAGACTCGAAAATACTTTACGACCACTCGGAGCCGCTCGGATGCACTCAGAAACCCTCGGAGTGGTTCGGAAACACTCGGGAACGGAGTGTTTCCGAGTGCATTCGAACGGCTCAGAGTGTCATTGGCGCCCCCGCACCTCTGGCCAAATGCGGTACTGCAAACCGCAGAGGCTTGAATCCTGCGCAAACCGAGTCAGGATTTTTTTTAAAGCAATAGCTTGTATTGCGAAACGCTTGTTAACCGCGTAACTCGCAATCCTAGGTATTACTATATATGTTTGTATGTGTGTGTGTGTATGTGTGTATATATATATACACTATATATAATGTGTGTGTGTGTGTGTGTGTGTATATATATATATATATATATATATATATACACACACACACACACACACACACACACACACACAGAGTGAAACCTCGGATTGTGAGCATAATTCGTTCTGGAAACATGCTTGTAATCCAAAGCACTTGTATATCAAAGCAAATTTCCCCATAAGAAATAATACAAACTCAAATGATTTGTTCCACAACCATTTATTCATAAGTCCTTCCGTTTATAGTCCATATACAAAGATTATAGCAATGTGACCAGGTTGTGTAACCATAAAATGTCCATCCACTAATGGAAGGGGATTAGAAGCAAAATCCAGCAGGAGCTACAGAGTATAGACGAGAAGAGAGGCGCCTCTTAAGCGTAGCAATATGTTGCTAAATGTTATACCTTCATTAAATGTAACCATATTGCTACACTTGGAGTCTCTTTTATACTCAGTTGTGACACGACGCTACTTGTATATCAAGACATCGCTTGTATATCAAGTCAAAATTTATGAATACATTTTGCTTGTCTTGCAAAACGCTCTCAAACCAAGGTTTTACTGTAATTGCATGTAGAGAAGCCAGGCCTGCCATAGTGTGTGTTTGTGCTCCACACCTCTATGTGATAATCACACATGTATAAGAAAATGTGAATGTTTGTTGCCACCCTTGCCACGTGACCCGATGGTATTTGAGGGTGGAAATTCAGAGGATTTTTTATCTCATAACGTTCTGCTTGTTTTCCTGCTCAAGTCTAGGTGATATATGGCATTGCCTGCCCTGTACACAGTTTGGAGTAATGGCACCCGATGCTTGGCATGATTTCTCTAACCTGCAGGATGCCAGTAACCCCTCTGATTGTCTTCATACATGCATTTCTGTCCACTCACGCTTGTTTCTGCTCTCTCCCTGCATGCTTCCTGGATCCGCAGAAGAGTTTAGCGGTGACGGTAATACTTGTGCTTTCATGCTTTCTTCTCTTTTGTTGTTTTTGTTTTTTTTGTACTAATATTTGATTCCTACACAATCAGTCTGCTATTTTAACTGCTTCCTGCCCGCAATCTGTAGATTGGCATTCCAAAGCATATTTCCCCCCGTGCTAAGGGAACGTTCATCTACATCGTGTTGTGGGACTAAGATAATTGCAGCAGTGTGAGCTCCTAAATTTGATATCGAGACAGCCCCGGTCTCGCTCTTACCTTGGGGGGACTGCACTGATTGGTTCCCCATCATGTAATCATTGTGACAACCAATCATGTGATCTCGTGGCTTTGTTTGCTAAACAAACCTGCCAGCGCAGTTGTTACTTTATCTGAGAGCTACAGTGACATCTGACGGGGGCAAGCTGCAGCTATTTTTATTTATATAATATAATGCCAACGCCTTCATTTTAGGCCTCATGCACACTGGACGTTAAAGCGGAGCTCCACCCTAAAGTGGAACTTTCGCTCATTGGAACCCTCCCCCCCTCCGGTGTCACAATTGACACCTTTCAGGGGGTGAAGATACCTGTCTAAGACAGGTATTTGCACCCACTTCCAGGAGTCCCCTCTGCTGGAAATCTGCGGGAAGCAGTGTCACTTCCCGCAGAATACCCGTTGTGTTCTGGGAGACACTCGGCTCCCAGAACACAGGGGGACCAGTGAGAACGGCGCAGCACGACTCGCGCATGCGCTGTAAGGGAACCGGGCAGTGAAGCCGCAAGGCTTCACTTCCTGGTTCCCTCACCGAGGATGGCGGTGGGGGTAGCAGAGTGATGAGCAATTGCTCGTCCTCTGCTGCGGACGTCGCTGGACTCCAGGACAGGTAAGTGTCCTAATATTAAAAGTCAGCAGCTGCAGTATTTGTAGCTGCTGGCTTTTAATATTTTTTTTTCCGGCGGAGCTCCGCTTTAAAATAACGTTAAAAATGCCAGTAGCTTTGCAGTGAGTTTTTCAACATTTTTGCAATAACGTTTTTTCAGCGTTTTTTTTTTTTTAATGGGATCAAAAATGTCAAACCCTGGTGAGCTGCGGTTTTTTTTTTGGATCATTTATCTGCATTTTTTGGCGTTGGAGCGTCTTTACAGCTGAAAAACTCCTCTTAGAACCCACTAGTTTTGTTTTTACAGCCAAAAACCCCCTAGCCAAAAACAGTTGATAAAAGCCTATGGACACATAGGATAGCATGCTGGAGAGTTTGACTGTAGAAAAAAAATGTCTGAAGCCAAAAACAGCAGCTGTAAAAACGTCCAGTGTGCATGAGGCCTAATAGTAAAATGTTTAAACAAAATGTAGAATGCATTTTAAAATCCTTCCTTTGTCCAATTTAGTGTAATTGTTTAGGTAAATTAGTTGCATTGTAGTTCATCAATGCATAGACACTACTAACCTTGGTCAGGGCATCCAGTTTTCAGAGACTTCTGGTCAGACAAGAGTTAAAAAAACAAAAAAGAAAAAAAAAACCTCCACCTAATACAAATGTTTAAGTGCAAGGACGATTTATTTTGTCGATGCGACTTGAGTCGCAGTAATTAAAATAGCACCCATGGAAATGAATGCATGTCGCATCAGAAGTCACGCTAGAGTGAACCGAGCCTACGCAACAATGTCTGCAAAGGCCCTCGCCAGACAAAAATTCTTTCAGTGCTCCTCAGCAGCAGCCAGCATTAAAACTCCCAATGTGATTTTAGGGGAGTGGTGATGTCATGTGACAGTACTTGGCTGCAAGGCCCAGACACCCTCACATGGAAGCAGGTTGCATTCTCCAGCATACCTGGAAGCACTGTTTTTTTTGTTTTTTGTTTTTTTTTTAATGGTTTTTTGTTGTCTGAGGCAGCAGGAGTGGCAGGGGAGTGCTGGCACTAAGACTTCCAATGGATCAGGGGGGGCTTCGAAAAGACATGGTCATTTTGCCCTAAATGTTTGCTCTCTCCTCATAATATCCCATTTTCACCCAGTTAGTATCTTATAACAAAATCTGACCTCTACAGCCACAGTAGAGTCTTGGGCTGACAGGGCCTACTACCACGTTTCCTCGAAAGTAAAACCTACCCCGAAAATAAGACCTAGCGTTATTTTCCAGGAAGGCTGCAATATAAGCCCTACCCCGAAAATAAGACCTAGTTTAAAATGCTTGTAAAATACTATAATCCACTGTATTACAGTAGTATATATTGTACAATGTGTGTCTTTTTGTAATATAAATGCGGAGAAGAGAGCTCCGGCGGGTCACAGAAGCGCAAAGCGGCCCTATAACAAAGTTATTTGGCACAATTATATTACAGAAACACCTTGTACATTATATAATACTGTAATAGAGTGGATTTTACAAGCATTTTAACTTTGTTCACACTGGGGATTACTTTCAGGCAGGGAGAGAAGACAGCACATTACATGGTAGGACCTACCCTGAAAATAAGCCCTACTGTGTCTTTTGTTGCCAAAATTAATATAAGACCCGGGCATATTTTTGGGGAAATACGGAAAATTAATAAGTGAGATGACCACATCTGCAGTAGATCAGGTTTTAAGACCTCATGCACACTTGACTGAGAGTCTAATGGCTGCTCTGGCTGGATGGAGCTGAGCAGTGTGCCTAGTGATGTGTACGTTTAGGCCAGTCTGCGTTTTCTCTGCTTTTGCCCCCTCAGTGCATTCTGCCCTAAAATGAAGTACCATGTAACTTCGCCACCCAGCCGCAGCAGCTGTCAGGCTTTCATAGAATTTGACAGGAAGCCAGGCAGTGGAGCTGGGCAGCGGGCCCGTGCCCTCCAGCAACAGCTAAACGCTGGAGCCTCATGCATCTGGGCTAAATGCCCGGTATGCACGAGCCCATTATACTGTAATAAAGGGACCCTGTGACACTTTTCCTTGTTAGGCTTGCTAAAGTTTAGGTGAACCCATCCTACCCATTAGCACAGTGTTTCTCAACTCCAGTCCTCAAGGCACCCCAACAGGTCATGTTTTCAGGCTTTCCATTATTTTGCACAGGTGATTTGATCAGTTTCACTGCCTAAGTAATTACCACAGCCGTTTCATCTGAGGGAAATCCTAAAAACATGACCTGTTGGTGCGCCTTGAGGACTGGAGTTGAGAAACACTGCATTAGCATTACAGCAATCACTCGCTAACCACTCTAACTGAAGTCACTGTGGAGCAATTCATCCTCGAAGTTCACAGCAGAAGCACTGAAGTCTTCCAGTGTACTGTGCACATTGAACCCGGCGCTGCAAAGCCACACTGCTTACTACTAACAGCCATCCTCCATCATATTATTCAGAACATTGCAAAGTTTTGGACTGAAGGATTCTGCTGCCATCCCGAGGATTTCCTCCAATGTTTTTGGTGTTTACTCATTAATCTATGCAATCGCTTTACTGTTTGAGGCTCAATTTTCTAATCAAACATGTAAGGGTGTAACTGTATTTTAGATAGGGCAGCTCATTAGAGTACCTGTCACCTACGAGCAGTCTCTCTGTTCATAAAGAACATCAAAGAAATCCGAAACACCCAAAAGTGTCTAATGAATGGACAGCTGGTTTCTTTGCTAGAATTTTGTATAGATTGCATTTTATCTGAAACTCCATATCCAGCTTCTTATAGACACACATTTGAGGTATCACCCTCTAGCCCCGTTTGGAATTTTCTGCATCTTTGCAGTTTTCCCTTTTTACTATTGTGATTTTGGTTTATATTAAAACCATACATTTTAATGACAAAGGCCAACTCCGCTTCAAAACTTACTGTATTTATTGGCGTATAACACTCACTTTTTTACCCTGAAAACAGAGAGTAAACTGTGCCTGCGTGCTATACGCAGGGGGCTGTGGAAAGTTTTTTCCCTGAAACGTCCCTCTTAAAGTTAGGGTGCGTGTTATACACCGATAAATACGGTACTTCAATTTTGTGTTCTGCTCTAAAAAGTTGCATGTCTTGGGTTGGGTTTCATATATGCCCTCACAATAGTGCTGAGATTATCCCCTAGCATTTTATGTCTCTATTACCGGGCTTTTAGCAAGGCATCACCCTGTTTTAGCTGGACTCCACGGCTACTGCTGTACATTCTAGAGATTCTATCTAGGAAAATTTGTAGATTCACGCCATCATTTGGCTTCCTAAAATCCCTGGATGATGCCTGAACTGAAGTTCATTAAGAAAAAGAAAGCATTGCCAGGGGGAGTACTGTGATCTCTGTGAACAAACGATTGCATATAGATCTCAGGGGGGGTGACTAGTCACCAATATGACTGTCGGTTTAATCAAGACCTAATTTTGTTGGTTTCATCTTCAAAGCTCCACTCTGTCACGTCTGGTTGTCACCTGTTGCTGTTTGGTGTTTTGCGATGATGTCTTTGTGAGTAGCTGTCACTCTGTGTCTGACAGATATTTGGTCTTTTCTTGGCAGAGACTGATGACTATGCTGAGATTATAGATGAAGAGGACACGTACACCATGCCTTCCAGTAAGTACTCGTGTCCAGCTCTTGTCTCTTTTCAGAAATGCAAGAGCAGACAAATGCTATCCGGGGGTCATCTGCAATTTTTAATTCATATATGCAGTGTGTTGACAAAGAAACAACAGGCTACCGCCATTACTGCCCCATTACTGTCCAATGGTGATCAGAATTTACTATTTCTGGGTTTTCTGTGGATCCTGGTGAAGTATTTTGCAATTTAAAGAGAACCACTCACAACTGAGCTTACTGTATATACTCGAGTATAATCTGAGTTTTTCAGCACATTTTTGTTGTGCTGAAAATGCCCCCCTCGGCTTATACTCGAGTCACCTTTTTGCGCCTGATCTCCTGGACTTTGGGGACCCAGTACCGGCCGGGCCGTAGGTCCCCTTGACCACAAACTTGGCACACATGTAGCCCCACTCTTCCTCTACAAGTGTCTAAAGTTTGTTGTCTGGGGGACCTACTGCCGGGGAGCAACGATTTTTCAAAGCCGGGCACCCCTTCCATAGACTCCCATGTTAAACGTTAATTTCTCCGGTGACTTTGGGGACCCGGTACTGGCCGGTCGTAGGTCCCCTGGACCCGAAACTTTGCACACATATAGCCCTTTTTCTCCTCTATAAATGTGCAAAGTTGTTTGTCTGGGGGACCTACGGCTAGGAAGCACCAATTTTTCAAATCCGGGCACCCCTTCCATAGACTCCCATGTTAAACGTCAGTCTAGTCATGGACACAGTGAGGCATGCACATGGACACAGTGAGGCATGCAGATGGACACCCTAGGCTTATACTCGAGTCAATAAGTTTTCCCAGGTTTTTGTGGTAAAATTAGGTGCCTCGGCTTATATTCGGGTAGGCTTATACTCGAGTATATACGGTATATGGGAGTCTGGGTATTCACACTTAAAGGATAGGTTCACCTTTTGACAAATAATAAATGCATTTTTTTTTTGTATCGGCTTCTATGGCGCTGCGAGCACTGTGGCATCTGTTCATTGAGTCTTCCTATCAGAATGTATCAGCTTCTTTGTACGAGGTACGAGCAAGCCGATACAATGACAGATCTGCAGGAGAGCTGCATGGCACCAGGGATCTTCTGATCACTGGTGCAATGCTTTCCAGGCTGCCAAAACCAAAAATAATAAATGCAAAAAAATATTACCTGCAAAAAAAAAAAAAAAATTAGCATTTTTTATTTTTGGTTTTGGCAGCCTGGAAAGCATTGCACCGGTGATCAGAAGATCCCTGGTGCCATGCAGCTCTCCTGCAGATCTGTCATTGTATCGGCTTGCTCGTACCTCGTACAAAGAAGCTGATACATTCTGATAGGAAGACTCAATGAACTGCCACAGTGCTCGCAGCACCATTGTAGTTCATTGAAAACTACAAGCCAACAGCCGCAAAGGCTGCCGGACCTTGTAGTTTTCCATTCACAGAGCACTGTTTTTTATTATTTTTTTGACAGCTAGCAGTGGGGGAGAAGATCCCCACTAGCTGTCAAAAACGTTGTGTGTTTTTTTTTATTTTTTATAAAATAACAAACATGGTATACGTACCTGTTCTGTATAATGGTTTTGCACAGGGCCTTTTCTAGGGTCCTCCACCGGCGCTCCAGGCGTCTCTTCGTTAGAGAGTGCCTCCAGGGAAAGACACTTTCCTTGGGGCACCTGTGCGTGCCTGCTCCCGAGCCTCCCAGTCTGCGTCTGTTGACACAAACCGTGCAAATCGGCCTCGCTCCCCGGTACTGTGTTACAGCATTTGATTAACAGTAGTGGAAACCAATGTCTGCCGCTGCTATCAATCTGCCCAATGAGGAAGAGAGACAGCGATGAGAGCTGCTGTTCTTGTGCACGTCCCTGAATCAGGTCGGGCTCATGCACATGCAGTTTTTTTTTTTACCTTTTTAGGCTTTAGAACCACTTTGAGTCTTACAATATAATAAATGTTACACATTATATATATATATATATATATATATATATGTGTGTATGTGTGTACATATATATATGTATGTGTGTGTGTATATATATATATATATATATATATATATATATATATATATGTGTGTGTGTATATATATATATATATGTGTGTGTGTATATTTATATATATATATATATATATATATATATAGAAATTATATATTTTTCCTTTTTTTTTGCAAAAACAACCAGCCGTACTGCCTGGTACAGTAATATGAACAAAACCTATCACCCTAACCCCTAAAAATGATTAAGGCTTGGTTTACATGGGCGTACTATAGCTTACGCCCATACGAGTGCCATGCTTGCCCACAGGGTGATGCACAGCTGTTCCATGCATCACTGTGCACTCGGGCGCGCGTCTGACTGCAAGAGTTGTTTTGGAAGTTTCTTTTTGTATATTTGATGAAAACACATGCCGAGTTGTCTCCCTGTACTAAATCTTTCTTCTGCAGACGATGCTTTTGCTAGTATTACAAGGATTCATGTTTTTTTTCTCTGTATTATATGTGCCTTTTTGTTTTGTAAAGTCAGTCTATTTTCTGTTCCCTCTCTAAATGCCTATCAGAAAACTATGGATTAGATGAAGGTAACGGGTCTGTGTGTACACAGTATTTGCCTGCCCAGTGTGAAGTGTTGCCTGTCCTTCATACATGTCGTCTTATTTACCATCCATTTATTATGGGTAGGGTCTAGCTCCGCTATTAATTTTGCCAGAGTTTGTGTTTTTTTTGTGGTAAAAATGATATTGTAAAGCAGGATGAGCTCAGATGGGGCTCTTTCAGATGGGAAGAACAGACAGCCGAGCCATGACTTTACCAGGATTGTAACAATACAATTGGACCAGGCTGTACACATGCTGCAGGGCAATGCTTTGCTTCGCAGCCCGAGCATCTTGAAAGCGATTAGTAAACCTCTGGGCTTTTTATTTTTTGTACCCTTCAAGGTAAAATCGTAATGCAGTAAAAATTGCAGTAAAATGCAAATTGCCTGAAGCCTCTTCCCAAATCATCTAAAATGTACCTGTAAAGAAAAACCGGTTAGTTTTATACTTCCGCTTTCATGGGTGTGACTTAACCATCCTTACAGGAAGAGAGGACAAAATCTCACGAGAAGACACTCTAGTCCAGTGATGGCAAACCTTGGCAACCAAGATGTTTTGGAACTACATTTCCCATGATGCTCTTTCACTCTGCAGTGTGGTTGAGCATCATGGCAAATGTACATCTGGGGTGCCAAGGTTCCCCATCACTGCTCTAGTCTATTGGAAGATAGTCTTCTCATTAGATTTGGTCTGCTCTGTATTCCAGGAGGAGTGTGATGTCACTGGAAGGAGTGTGACGTTATCCTCGTCCTGAGTTGGACGGGAGGAATATGGGGGTGAAGTAAGCATAAACCATAACCCTTTTCATTATAGGTACATTTTACACTTGCCAATAGTAGCAGAACTGTAAAGAGGGAGTTTGACCTTCCCTTTACCACAGGGTCTGCTTTTAAGGAGAAGTAGCGCAAAAGCTCTTTGGACCCTACTTTTCCTGGGGATTACAGGGGTGCACTTCTGCACTCCTGTGACCCCCCCCCCCCCCCGTATTCAGCTGACAGCAGGCTCTAAAGGTCTCTGTCATCTAATGCAGTGGTCATCAACCCTGTCCTCAGAGCCCACTAACAGGCCAGGTTTGCAAGGTAACTGAAATACATCACAGGTGATATAATTTGCTGCTCAGTGATTGCAGTACTCTAGTCTGCATCTCCCCAAGGTAATACATAAAACCTGGCCTGTTAGTGGGCCCTGAGGGCAGGAGTTGATGTCACTCAGCCGGCCCAGACTCTGGAGAGATCCCGACTTTAATGTCTGGATCCACCCAGATGCCTGACCAGCAGCTGGCTCAGCCTGAGAGCTTGAGCCAGCTGCTCCCACCCCACTCCACAGCCTGGAACTCCAGTGAACATTGTGGGGACCGAGCAGAGAGCCGGTGACTGACCCTCACCGGCTCTCTGCTCACTGAAGACTGAGAACTGAGCAATCAGCCATCTTTGATCGCTCAGTTCTTGGTCTTAGAGGCGGCGGGGGACAGATGCAGCATCGGACTAATGCTGCATCCACCTAGGTGCTTATGACTGTTTATTTTTTTCATATCCCGCACTTCTCTTTTAAAGTGAATTTCTTGTGCTGTTAATAGAAAGAATAAACAAACAATGCAATATAAAACCCCAACTCCGGCCAAAACATTATACTTTTATATTGGATGGAGTGGGAAAAGAGTTGGGCTCCTTTCACACATGCGGACCATTCAGGAAGCTCCATTCACCTCCTATGGAGCGACGGATGTCAACATTGACATGTCTGCTGACATCCGATCTGCTAAATGCAGACGGATGTAAACCATATTTTCCATCCGTCTATCAGATCGGATGAAAACGGACAAGTGGTCCGTTTTCATCCAATCTCCCCCATAGAGGAGAGCAAGGCTCTGACTGACAGGTCCGTGTCTGCACAGTGAGCAGAGACGGACCTGTCATCCGCCGACTCGGCGGGGATCAACGAATCGATCCCTTCTGAGCAAGCAGAGTCCATAAAAACAGACATTATAGTGTGAAAGGGGCCTAAAATACTATCAGGTTTTTATTGCCCTCTGTGTCCCTTTTGGGGGATTTCCCCTTGCGTTCTGTTTGAACCGTTGGTGAAGGAATATCTCTTCTATAAGGAAACCGATAAAGAAAATTACTTTTTTTATATGAGTGGTTGTCCACCCCTGAAAACATGTTTGTGACATGCCTTGCTTGCCGTTAATATTGTGTGAGTGTGTGCGCTGCGGTGTACCCGTAAGAGAGGACTGTAGCGTCCGCCATTGTCTTGTGTAGCTATTCATTGCCTAATGTTCTTGTGCACTTTCTTTGCTAACTCTGTTACAAAGTTTCAATAATTTTCTCCTGACAGCGGGAGACTACGAGATCCAGCGGGACAGGATTGAGCTTGGGCGATGTATCGGCGAGGGGCAGTTTGGAGATGTACATCAAGGAGTTTACATGAGTCCGGTGAGTGGGTATAGACCACTATATTATTCTGTGAAGGTGTTTTAGCTCACAGTAAATCTTAAATCTGAAGTTTAATCCACTTCTATTTTGCCACCTTTGGCAACCCCCTTATCAACATGCTAATGAAATTTCACACATACATCATCACTAGGACTCTGATTCTCTGTGCAATGCAGGCAGGTCATATCTGGTGGGAGGGGCCAGCAGGGCGGTGTACTAAAAACATCCAAACACCCCGACTCAGTACTAGGGATGAGCTCCGGCGTGTTCGCACACTCCATGTGCAGAACCCGCCAGGAAGTCGGCATGGCGCTGCGCTAATCACAGGCAGGGAGACATTGTCACAACGCGCGGCTGTAGAGATCTGGACATGTCTCCCTGCCTGTGATTAGCGCAGCGCCGTGCCGACTTTCTGGCGGGCTCTGCACATGGAGTGTGCGAACACGCCGGAGCACATCCCTGCTCAGTACCCTTAAAATCCCTCAGCCCTGTTGCAAGCAGTGGGCTGGCTCTTGGGAGGCGTTATGCAGATATCAAAATGCTTTGATCAGTCTGGTTCAATCTGGAGGAGTGGGTGTTCCTAGACAGGCTGTGTTTGCAAGTACACATTACCTTAAAGCGGTAGTAAAGTCCAATGTTAGTTTAAAGCAGGTACCCGCACCCCCCCAGGAAAGGTGCCAAATGTGGCACCGGAGGGGCGGGGGGGGGGGGCAGATAAGCAGAACTTTCACTTTTGGGTGGAACTCCGCTTTAAGTTATAATGTGCACTGCATACTAACATTATGACAGACTTACCCTAAAACAAAGCTGTCCAGTGGAGCGCCGTCACCGCAGTCGGTGCTTCCATTTTCAGTGGTGCTACTTGGTCTTCCTTCCAAGTTTAGGGGAGTTTAGAGGCAGGATTAAAAAAAAAATGCCAGAAACCCCAAGGAGCAGCTATAAAAGTGTCCAGTGTGCATGAGGCCTTTAATTGTAAAGCAATATCATAAGTACAATTTAAAAAGGCTGATACAAGCAACTTAGAAACATTGTCAGTAGTACATATAAAGATATATTCATGTACTGCCAATACATCCCCATATATGTGCCCTTTATTGCCCATCATTTAATGAGATTTACACAACTCCAAGTTCCCGAACACGGGTTCCTCAAAAAATCTGATGGTCAGCCGTATTACACAATGGGACATGATCACTTTCTCAGCTTCTCTCAGAGATTCCTTGGGAAAGATAGGGAAAAGATCTACGATATTGCAACAGAATTGAAATGAATAAATATTTAAATAATATTCTAAGTATTGTAAGCAAATTCAGACACTTGCATAGGCACTATGGGGTTGATTTACTAAAGGCAAATGGACTGTGCACTCTTCAAGTGCAGTTGCTCCAGAGCTTAGTATATGAGTGGAAGCTCTCCTGACTTCCATCATCCAATCATATGCACGCAAAAAATGCTGTTTTTTGTTTTTTCCTTGCACATGATTGGGTCTTCTTTGCAAAGTGAAGCTTTACCTCATTTACAAAGCTCTAGAAAAGGCATCAGTAAATGGCGGACGCGGTCTGTACCCAGACGGAATGACAGTCCAATCTGGACTACGCTGCGCCACTTAGCAGCCTGGGTGTCCCTCCCATCCCACTGCAGCCACGGCTTTCGTTAATTTATTACAGGAAGCAGAGGGAAGGAGGCGCTTCATGACTGGACGGTGGGCGGGAGCTGCATAACTTTAAAAGTTAATAAGTCAGTGATTTGCTGCTAGGACTTGGGGCGGACCTAGCAACAAATCGCCTACCTGGTAAAATGAAAAGATATGCAGCTCCCACCCGCCGTCCAGGCATGCCGTGCCTCCTTTCCTCTGCTAGCTGTTGAAGGTAGGTTTGTAAAGATTGGGAAGCGCTGTAATCAGAATAGGAAAATGATAGGAAGGAGGAATTCATGTAAAGTGGACCAGGATAAAAAGAGAGGCAGGTGGGCCCCGATGCAAAGTGAGGGTTATTATTTAAAGAGAACTGGGATGTAAAAGGGGGATTTGGTATAAAAGGGGGGGCTGCAGTGTAAAAGAGGGCGCCGTGGTGTAAAGGAGGGTACTGTGATGTAAAAGGGGACCTTGTGGTATAAAGATGAGGACAGCAGTGTAAAAGGGGGGGGGGGACTGCATTTTAAATGAGGGCACTTTGGTGTTTAAGGGGGGACTGCAGTGTAAAGGGAGGGCTTTGAGGTAAAAGGGGGTACAGTGGTATAAAGGGGGGGGCTGTGATATAAAAGGGGGTGTTGAGGTGTAAAAGGGGAACTGCAATATAAAAGGGGGCATTGAGGTGTAAAGGGGTAATTGCTATGTAAAAGACGGTGTTGAAGAGTAAAGGGGGGACTGCTATGTAAAAGGGGGTGTTGAGGTGTAAAGGGGGGGGGCTGCATTTTAAAAGAGGGCATTTTGGTGTAAAAGGGGCACTGTGGTGTAAAGGGAGAGCTTTGAGGTAAAAGGGGGTACAGTGGTATAAAGGGGACATTGAGGT
The DNA here is from genome assembly GCA_029206835.1 of Rana muscosa. Classification (NCBI taxonomy): domain Eukaryota; kingdom Metazoa; phylum Chordata; class Amphibia; order Anura; family Ranidae; genus Rana; species Rana muscosa. The sequence goes on along the minus strand of JARGYO010005626.1, from coordinate 193,865,958 downwards.
GTAAAGGGGGAACCGCTATGTAAAAGGCGGTGTTGAGGTGTAAAGGGGGAACTGCTATGTAAAAGGCGGTGTTGAGGAATAAAGGGGGAACTGCTATGTAAAAGGGGGCATTGAGGTGTAAAGGGGGGACTGCTATGTACAAGGGGGCATTGAGGTGTAAAGGGGAACTGCTATTTAAAAGGGGCATTTTGTAAAGCGGGAACTGCTATATAAAAGGGGGTGTTGAGATGTAAAAGGGGGCATTGAGGTGTAAAGGGGGGGACTGCATTTTAAAAGAGGGCATTTTGGTGTAAAAGGGGCACTGTGGTGTAAAGGGAGAGCTTTGAGGTAAAAGGGGGCATTGAGGTGTAAAGGGGACGTTGAGGTGTAAAGGGGGAACCGCTATGTAAAGGGGGAACCGCTATGTAAAGGGGGAACCGCTATGTAAAGGGGGAACCGCTATGTAAAGGGGGAACCGCTATGTAAAAGGGAGTGTTGAGGTGTAAAGGGGGAACTGCTATTTAACCTCCCTGGCGGTATTCCCGAGTCTGGCTCGGGGTTAAATTTCAGCACCAAAAGCGGTAACCCCGAGCCAGACTCGGGCTGTGTCGCAGTGATCCAGGCAGGAGTTACTTACCTTGTCCCCTGGATCCTGCGATGCTTCCCCGCTGTGTGATCGAGCCGTCATCTCGCTCGATTCGCACACTGCCGAATGCCGCCGAGCTCCGTTCCCTGCGACGTTACGACGCACAGGGACGGAGATCGGCGCCAAATTCAAAAAAGTTAAAACACAATACACATACAGTACACTGTAATCTTACAGATTACAGTACTGTATGTAATAATTACACACCCCCATTGTCCCTAGTGGTCTGCCCAGTGTCCTGCATGCACTTTTATATAATAAAAACTTTTTTTTTCTGCCTGGAATTTGGAGATTGTCCATAGCAACCAAAAAGTGTCCCTTTATGTCAAAAGTGGTTTTAGACCAGCTAGAAAACAGCGATAATAAATTAGAATCACTCACAGAATTAAGCGATAGCGATTTGTGGGGAAATTCGTCATCAAACACTGAAAAACACTTTTATTATTATTATATTATTTGTTATAATTATTTTATAGTTATTTATTTTATTATAATGTATAATTTGTTTTTTGAACTTTATCATACCCGGGATGTCTACTAGACTCTGGTTTGGACAGATTTAAGTGAGTTATTCCTAAGAATTACAGGCCTGCAATATAAAACGCCAAATTTCCATGCAGAATAATGGTACCGCTTTCAGCACCTAAAATCTGACAGAATCATACCGCCAGGGAGGTTAAAAGGCGGTGTTGCGGAGTAAAGGGGTAGACGGCTATGTAAAAGGGGGTGTTGCGGAGTAAAGGGGTAGACGGCTATGTAAAAGGGGGTGTTGAGGAATAAAGGGGGAACAGCTATGTAAAAAGGGGTGTTGAGGTGTAAAGGGGGAACTTTTATGCAAAAGAGGGCGGTGTGGTGTAGAGGGAGGTGCTGCGGTATAAAGGGGGGGGGGAGCTGTGATGTAAAAGGGGGCGTTGTGGTGTAAAGGGAGGTGCTGTGATGTAAAAGGGGGTGCTGTGGTAGAAAGGGGGGAGCTGTGATGTAAAGGGGCCATTGAGGTGTAAAAGGAGGTGCTGTGATGTAAATGGGGGGGGGGGAGCTGTGATGTAAAGGGGGCGTTGTGGTATAAAGGGGAGGACTGATGCTACTGATGGAAAGTTGGAACTGTGATGTGAAGGATCAGAGTCATCACACAAACATGAGATTTGGACCTTTTTGATGTAAGAAAATTTGATTCACTGGACCTCCCTGAATTTTAATTCAATACTCGTGCTCTAGAGCGTTTGCACTTTTCAGAGTGCACAGTCTATTTGCCTTTAGTAAATCGAATGTATATTGGTGAGAGCAATATTGCTGACTGTCGGAATGTTTTGAGGAACCCGTGTATGCACAAGCTGACATAGTTCACATTGTATAAGATCACCCCTCAGACTTTTTTCAGAAACATTTGGAATTATATGTACCTTTTTTTTCTTTCTGCAGGAAAATCCCGCTTTGTCCGTCGCCATCAAAACCTGTAAAAACTGCACATCGGACAGCGTGCGGGAGAAGTTCTTACAAGAGGCCTGTAAGTCTTCGCTGTTCGTTTTCTACACATCGCTAGTTTGGTCACCATTGCGCTGATCTATAAAACACGACGGCTATCAGGAGGTCTCCCTCAGGACACGTCTCTGTGTTTTCCCATAAAACATTCTATTATATTTAGAGAAGGTCGTGGTATTCGGGCAGCGATTCTTCCTTCCTGCAGGCGTCTGCAGAGGTCACCTTAGAATCCTCTTTCTGTGTTTTTAATGTTGTGATTTAAATGTATGTCTAATAATAATTGTCTCTACCGGTCTGTCTACAGCGGCAGAGATTAATATGCTAGATATGCAGAACTAGGGCCACTAGGACTACCCTGGCTTGTAGCCAAGCTACTCGTTGGCCTGCTGGAGAATTTTAATTGAATGAGGAGCCGGACTCCTCTCTGTATGATATACTTGAGTAGCTGAGATGATATTTCCTGGCATGTCCATTCAAAATAAAGCAGAGCGAAGGTCTGATCTTAATCAGTTCCAGTCCACGCCAATTCTGACGTTCCTCTCCTACATGTTAAAATCGTTTTTTTTGCTAGGAAACTACTTCTAACCCTCAAACATTTATATGTATTTTTTAAGCAGAGACCCTATAGAATAAAATGGTGTGGTTGTTGCATATTTTTATATCACACGATGTTTGCGCAGCTGTTTTTCAAACTCAAATTTTAGTAAAAACAAATACACTTTAATTTTATTACACAATATAATACCAAATTATTTGGTTAAAAATAAACGAAGTTACCCCAAGTAAATTGAAGCTTAAATGCCGGTTCACACAGGCATGACCTGCCAGGCGACTTAATCGCCTGACAAGTCGCGCTCCGTTCTGTACAATGGAACCGTTCTAATAGGAGCGACACAAGTCGCTCCAACTTAGCAAAAGGTTCCTGTACTACTTTGGGACGACTTCAGGGCGACTTCCATTGACTTCAATACAGAAGTCATTTTGTAAGTCGCCTCTGAAGTCGTGTGCAGATTGCCTGCAAGAGTCACAAGGCAAGTCGTGCCGCCCCAGTGTGAACCGGCACTTAAGCGGTGTTCCGCCGGAAAAAAAAAAAATATTAAAAGTCAGCAGCTACAAATACTGCAGCTGCTGACTTTTAATATATAGACACTTACCTGTCCAGGGAGCCCACGATGTCGCCAGCCGAGGCCGAGCAATTGCTCGTCTCTCGGCTGCCCCTGCTGCCATCCTCGGTGAGGGAATCGAGAAGTGAAGCCTTGCGGCTCCACTTCCTGGTTCCCTACTGCGCATGCGCGAGCCGCGCTGCGCGTCCTCACTGGCCCCTGCTGTCTTCTGGGACCTGTATGTCTCCCAGAAGACAGTGGGGGGGCAGAGTAGGCTCCGGACGTGGCATAGATCACCGCGATGATCTATGCCCGGAAGTGGGAGCAAATACCTGTATTAGACGGGTATCTGCTCCCTCCTCCCCCCTGAAAGGTGCCAAATGTGATACCCGAGAGGAGGGGGGGGGATTTAATAAAGTGGAAGTTCCATTTTTTTGGGTGGAACTCCACTTTAACATGTCATGCTTTAAAATTACATATGCCCATAGAACGGAATTAAACTACGGTACCTAAAAACCTCCATGGGCGACGCTTTAAAAGAATTTGAGTGTTACCAGTTTAAAGTTACGCAGGAGGTCTGGAGCTAAAATTATTGCTCCTGCTCTGACGTTCACAGTGATCGCATGTGTGTTGTGTGATCGCAGTTTACATACACTCACCGGCCACTTTATTAGGTACACCTTGCTAGTACCGGGTTGGACCCCCCTTTGCCTTCATTCTTGGTGGCATCGATTCTACAAGGTGTTGGATACATTCCTCAGAGATTTTGCTCCATAGTGACAGGATGGCATCACACAGTTCCTGTAAATTTGTCAGCTGCACATCTATGATGCGAATCTCCCTTTCACCACATCCCAAAGGTGCTCTATTCGGATGAGATGTGATGAGTGTGGAGGCCATTGGAGTACAGTGACCTCATTGTCCAGTGGTGAGATGATTGGAGCTTTGTGACATGGGACATTATCCTGCTGGAAGGAGCCATCAGAAGATGGGGACAATGTAGTCATAAAGGGATGGACATGGTCAGCAACAATACTCGGGTGGTGTTTAAACAACGCTCAATTGGTACTAAGTGTGCAAGAAAATATCCCCCCCACCATTACACCCCCACCACCAGCCTGAACTGCTGAAACAAGGCAGGATGGATCCATGCTTTCATGTTTACGCCAAATTCTGACCCAACCATCTGAATGTCGCAGCTGAAATCGAGACTCCTCATACTAGGCAACGTTTTCCAATCTTTTATTGTCCATTTTTGGTGATCCTGTGCCAATTGTAGCCTCAGTTTTCTGTTAGCTGACAGGAGTGGCACCCGGTGTGATCTTCTGCTGCTGTAGCCCATCTGCTTTAAGGTTTGATGTGTTGTGCATTCAGAGATAGTATTCTGTATACCTTGGTCGTAACGAGTGGTTATTTGATACTGTTGCCTTTCTGTCATCTACCCTCCCCTGACATCAACAAGGCATTTTCCTCCACACAACAGCCGCTCACTGGATATTTTCTTTTTTTTGGGCCATTCTCTGTAAACCCGAGAGATTGTTTGCATGTGAAAATCCCAGTAGATCAGCAGTTTTTGAAATACTCAGACCAGCCCGTCTGGCACCAACAACCATGCCACGTTCAAAGTCACTTAAATCCCCTTTCTTCTCCATTCTGATGCTCAATTTGAACTTCAGCAAGTCGTCTTCACCATGTCTAGATGCATTGAGTTGCTGCCATGTGATTGGCTGATTATAAATTTGTGTTACCAAGCAATTGAACAGGTGTACCTAATAAAGTGTCCGGTGAGTGTATGGATGCGGGCGCTATGTGCACGTTCGCATTTGAGCGTGAGCACGAGGAGGCAGAGGCGTTTTTTAAACTTGTTTTTTTTTTTTTTTTTCTTTTACATTGTACATTACATTGTTTTCCTCTTTTTTTTTTTGAGTTTTTGGAATGACTTTATTGCTATCACAAGGGATGAACAACATGCCTTGTGATAGCATGGGTTGTGAAATGTCCTGTTTTTGGCGAGATTTGGGGCTTGTTTACATGAGACCGAAAATGGAAGTGGCAAATTCCTCGTTGCTTCTGGTTTTTGATGTCCTGCAGTGGGAGGGACAACATCATTTCCTATCGCTGTGTCCCAGGAAGCAGATGCCTCCAGTCGCATCCTTACCAGGCTCCCCCAGAAAGGACAGGAGAACCCGGCAAGGGGGCGGGAAAACCCTACCGCTGCCTGGAAAAGTGATCCAGTGGCTTTATAGTCACATGGATGACATTTACATAAGAGAATCTCCAGCTCTAAAAAAAAAATAAAAGGATACCATGGTTGAGGCTACATATAACAACCATAAAGTGATATTAAAGTCTTGTTTTTCTTTGTTTAAAAATGACAAACATTTTCTACTTGCCTGCTCTGTGTAATGATTTTGCACAGAACAGCCCCAATCCTCCTCTTGTCCGGGTCTGTTGTTGGCTGTCCTGGCCCCTCCCTTCTGTCGAGCGCCCCCACAGCAAGCGGCTTGCTATGGGGCACCCGATCCGAGCCACTGCTCTGTCTCTATTCAAACATGGAGCCGCGGCTCAGCCCCGCCAGCCTCTCTCCTCATTGGCTCACTGATTTTAATTGACAGCAGCGGGAACCAATGGTGCCCGCTGCTGTGTCTCAGCCAATGAGGAGGGAGAGTCTCGGACAGCTGAGGCTCTTGTGCAACATCACTGGATCTAGAGGGGGCTCAGGTAAGTATTGGGGGTGGGTGGCTAATGCACAAAGAAGGTTTTCTATCCTAATGCATAGCATGCATTAAGATAAAAAACCTTCTGACTTTAGAACCACTTTTTTTTTTTTTTTGCAATAAAATAAACCTACCTGCTCACAGATCAGTTTGCATTCCAGCACTGTGCCTGTGTGCCAGGATGATTGCACATCCCACACCAGCCAGAAACCAGGGAGAAGATGATGCGAAGGTAAGTATTTACAGCGGGTTTGATGCGTTTAGGAACACAAGATTCGCAGGTCATGTAAAAAGCATAGTATTCCATGGCTTTTGTTCACATTTATGCGTTGCGAATTTGGTGCGAGGGGGAAAAAAAAGGGTCCTGTGTGCGTGTTGACTGCGGGTGCGATGCGAATTCCTATGGTGCAGTGTGAATTAGAAAAAGACTATAAAAAAGGCTTTATATATATCCTTCAATGATGACACGTCTTTTCTTTTTTTTTTTTTCTCATTTGCAGTAACGATGCGTCAGTTTGACCACCCACATATTGTGAAGTTAATCGGAGTGATAACAGAAAATCCAGTGTGGATAATCATGGAGCTGTGTACACTGGGAGAGGCAAGTACTAACTTTTACAGACTTGTTTGTCCTTATTATTGAAGCCCAACTGAACTTTCAGTTTAATCACCTTAACCACTTCATTACCGGGCACTTTCAATGACAATTGCGCGGTCATGCTACGCTGTACCCAAATAAATGTTTTATAATTTTGTTCACACAAATAGAGCTTTCATTTGGTGCTATTTATTCACGGCTCGTTTTTTTTTTTTTGCGATATAAGCGAAAAAAAGAGCGAAAATTTAGAAAAACAATATTTTCTACTTTCTGTTTTAAAAGAAATCTAATAAAATCTAATTTTGTCAAAAATTTAAGCCAAAATATATTCTGCTACATGTATTTGGTTAAAAAAAAAATCCTGTTAAGTGTATAATAATTGGTTTGTGTGATCACGGACATGTGTGCAGATGATCATGTACAGATGTGCGCAGGTGATCACGGACATATTTGTGCAGATATGATCATTGGGACATCACATCTGGGAGCCCAGGACTGATGCAACCGGTTCAAAAGCTTACTCTAAAGCCCTATACACACGATCGGTTTTACCAATGAAAACGGCCCGATGGACTTTTTTCATCGGACAAACCGATCGTGTATGGGCCCCATCGGTCTTTTTTCCATCGGTGTTAAAAAACAGAACATGTTTTAAATTTATCCGATGGGAGAAAAAAAACGATAGCAAATTACTATCGTCTGTGGGGAACTCCATCGGATAAAAAACCCACGCATGCTCCGAATCAAGACGACGCATGCTCAGAAGCATAGAACTTCCTTTTTCTTGGCTCGTCGGAGTGTTTTACATCACGGCGTTTGGAACGATCGTTTTTTTGACTGATGGTGTGTAGGCAAGACTGATGGAAGTCAGCTTCATCGGATTTCCGATGGAAAAATCCATTGGTTTAAAATCCATAGGAAATCCGATCGTGTGTACAGGGCTTAAAGCCTCGTACACACGATCGGACTTCAAACAACCTTTTCCGTAGATTTTTGTCCGAAGGGAGTTGGCCGAGAACACCCATAGCATACACACGGCAGAACTTTTCTGCAAACTTTCTCAACTTTCCCAACATCACGTGGTTTTTCTGCTCATTACCGCCACCCTTTGGTTAACTTCTGCTATTGTTGGTTGATTTTAACATTGGTTCTGGGCATGCGTATTTGTACTTCGGACAAAAGTCCGATGGATTTCTGTACACACGATAGGACTTTGCACCGTAGGACTTTTGATGCCAAAAAGTTTGTCCATTTGCAGAGCGAACTTTTGTCCGATGAAAACCGAAAAAGTTTGTCCGATGCAGCATGTATTACCATATGTGGCCAGAGGTCCTGGGGAGCTAGAGAACTCTGAGACACTCCCAGCTGGGTGGGGCGGGCATAACGTGCGTTGGAGCACCCGAAAGTGTCAACAGTTCCTGAGTGTCTGAGCGTCACCAGCGCCCCCGCACCTCTGACCACATACAGTACTGCATTCACCAGCAGTGGTTGTGGAACGAATCATCTGAGTTTCCAATATTTCCTATGGGGAAACTCACTTTGATATACGAGTGCTTTGGATTACAAGCATGCTTCTGGAGCGAATTATGCTCGTAATCCAAGGTATTACTGTACTTGCAAAAAATGCTGTAGAAATCTCCCTCCACTGAGTTTTACTGCAACCATTTTAACTGTGGGCAGCTGAAGCTGCTGCCTGTTCACTTCCTGGATTTACAGACACACAGAGGCACACCTCCAGCTTTGCAGCCCTCATTGGCCCTCATATGACTCGCCCCCCTCCCTTCCTGGCAAATGCTCACGAGATTGAGAGAGAGAGCTGTACATGATGTCATAAGCCTAGGCTAATGACAAGACAATAAACAGGAAGTGGGCCGTATAAGGTATTTACTGGCAGAAAAAAAAAAAATTGACTATCCAAAGTTAAAACCACAACAAGGGCAGAAGATTTAATAGATGCAAAGATGAAAAAATGACTGAAGGTTCCGCTTTAACTTGCCCATAGATGTTTAGGCAATCTTGGCACCAATACACTTTTCAAGCTTTTTCCCTAGTAAAATTACTATGTCAAATTGTTTCCGTCTTTTTCATCTCTAATCACATTTCCTGATAAATATGATAAACACCATATTTTATGCAAGGCTTTGTTATGGCTAAACAATACCACATCTTTGGTGTCCGTGGAAAGAATAACACCCTATCGTTGATTCATTGGGAGCTATTTTGCCCCTTTATTGGTGTCAGTGGGGAGGGAATTATTCCTCAATGTTGGTATCAGTGGATGAAAATAGTGCCCGAAGGGCCTAATGAAAGCAAGCAAAGGGCTGCATCTGGCACTCGGGCCGCAGTTTGGAGACCACTGGTCTAGAGGGGGGGGGGGGAAAAAAAGAGCTCTTTACTTTACTGATTTCCCACTCCTTCCCTAGACTGTTACACCTCCGTGCTCAAGCACTCTAGAGTCCTGACATCATCAAGCCCAAAACATTTTTTTTTTTAAAGATATTTTTATTAGGTTTAAGACAAACCAACAAACAGAAAGAAACATACAAAAAAAACAACAATACCACCAGACAACCTGGTCATAAACATTAGGCAATACACTCAAACATAGAAAAATAAACTGAAATCAGTGCAAAATATAAAGTAGGCACAATGGTAAAAGGCTCAGGTATAATACCGGGATATAGGAAATACGGAGGTCCAGACATTCGAGATCCCTGAGGCACAGCCCATCAATGGTCAAGCAAGAGTAGTACAATCAGTGCTGGGAGAGGGTTAGCCAACCATCTACCCCAAATTTTGTGGAAGGTTTTGTTCCGTTTCCGGAGTTCAAAAGTAAGTTTATACAGTGGGATAGCGTCATTAATAAGTTTTAACCAGAGGGATTTCAGAGAGGTCTGTGCGCCCTTCCAGGACAGTAAAATGGATTTTTTAACATAGAAGAAGAGTATACGGAGCAGTCTCTTGGCATGTGATGATAGGTGTAATTCGCCAAAAATGCCTAATAGGCAGTTCTTGGGGTGGATTATATTTGGGAGCGCCGATGAGATGAAAGCACCCACTTCTTCCCAGAAGTCCCGGACTAAGCAGTGTAAGAAATCGGCCTCTTGGCCACAGCCGCGGAAACAGGCAGCCGAGGGCAGGAGACCCATCTTGTGTAACCTAGCCGGTGTAAGGTGGGTTTGATGAAAAATTTTGACCTGTATGATGTGGTCCCGGGAAGCAATAACAGAGGTTTTATACGTATCACTAAATTCTGACCAGTCCTCGTCTACCAGGGAGATGTCCAGAGAGGTCCATTTTACCTGAGCTTTGTGAAACCTGGGGTTAAAGTCAGTCATTAGGGCTGCATAATAGGTGGAGACAAGTTTAGTGGGATCTGCCTGTCTGAGCAGTTTTTCCAACGGGGGCAGGTCAGTGGGACCACCCAGGGAGCCAAACTGGGCACGACTAGCGCGTCTGAGCTGGTAGTAATAAAATCGGTACGACCTTGGTAGATCGAAGTCTAAACGTAGCTGAGAAAAAGATTTAAAGCCCTGAGCGTTGTACAGGTGGCATAAAAGCCCAAAACATTTTTACATAACTGCATATAAATGTTTTTTTTTTATATCATTTATTTGATTTTAATCACAACAAATGAAATTTAGAATTTTTTTTTTAAATCCCATCACAGAGGGTTTGGTTTTTGGTATGTAGTATTTAGGGATGTGGGCATAAATTCATAATCCCCATCAACAGTCTCCCTATGTTCATTGCTATGGACATGAGGATACAGAGGGGGACAGTCCACCACCAGATAGCGGGGGCCACCTCCCAGGGAGGGAGTGGAGGATCAGGTAAGTAAAACTGTTCCTCTGGAAGAAATAAGCTATTAACGCTTGCAGTGTAGGGAACATCCTCACTGCAAAGGGATGATTGTTTTCTAGCTGGAGTTGGGCTTTAAAATCTGTACAGAATTCCATTACAGTGAACCTGGGAGAAGAGAAATATGGAAGATGCCGTTGCTAACCTGTTTTTAAAGGTGAAAGTTCCAGGGATGCCACCCTGATCCTGGCTTCACTAGCCAGCGAGCTACTGAACTGTCACCAATGGGCAGGATTGAAGTTCAGATTTTAAAAGCTGCATGCTGGTTCCAGGCCACTTATAAGGTAGTAAAGCCCGGACGAGATTGACAGCCCTGGAGTACATGCTTTTTAAAAACGGTCAGCAAGACAACAATTGCAGCTCCTTTGTTTCTCTCCTCACAGGTCACCACTGCAAAGTTTTATTGATTCTTTGTAAGTTTTGTACTAATACTTTTTTTTTATTTTTTCTATTGACAGTTGCGATCGTTTTTACAAGTCCGAAAATATAACCTGGACCTGGCGTCCCTTATCCTCTACGCTTATCAGCTCAGCACAGCGCTCGCCTACCTGGAGAGCAAAAGATTTGTACATAGGTAAGAGGATCATGTCTTATAGGAATAACTTCATCAGTCAGTCCTTTATTGTGCCTTCTAATGTCGTAACTGTGAACTTGCCAAATTTAAAGGGTAACTCCACTTTCATGGGGGGAAAAAATAGCAAGTAAAAAAAAAAATTATATATATATATATATATATATATATATATATATATATATAGCGTATACAATTGTAAAACAAGTCATATTGTAATTTAATGTTATTAAAAATGACCTTTCTCTTTCGTCCATGGACGGACACTACTCCTTTAGTCTTGACAAGTGGGTTATGTTCCGTCTATTAGGAGAGGACCTAATAGACGGAACATAACCCCACAAGTCAAGAATTATAAGGAGCTGTGTCCGTCCATGGACTTCAGAGAAAAGGATTTTACGGTGAGTACAAAAATCCTATTTTCTCTTTCGTCCATGGACGGACACAGCTCCTTATAATTCTTGACTTGTGGGTTATGTTCCGTCTATTAGGTCCTCTCCTAATAGACGAAACATAACCCACTTGTCAAGACTAATGCCGCGTACACACGATCAATTTTTCTCGACGGTAAAAACAACGTCGAGAAAATCGACGGGAAAAACGAGGGAACGGCTTGGTTCCCTACACACGGCCGTTTTTCCCGACATTTTTTTTCTTGGTCGAGAAAAACGACCGCGTGTGGGCTCCCCGGCAGTGTTTCCCTATGGGAAAACTGCCGCGGAAAAAAATGACGGGAATCACGACGAGAAAAATTAGAGCATGTTCTAATTTTTGTCGTCGTGATTAATGCCGTTTTTCCCGTCGGGGAAAAATGACAAAAAGCCCACAGACGGTCGTTTTTCTTGTAAAAAAAAAAATGTAATTTTTCCCGACGGGAAAAATGATCGTGTGTACGCGGCATAAAGGAGCTGTGTCCGTCCATGGACTTCAGAGAAAAGGATTTTTACTGTGAGTACAAAAATCCTATTTTTCTTTTCAATCTGCAGCTCTGTAATAGAGCTGCACGATTCTGGCTAAAATAAGAAAACATTTTTTTGCTTAGAATAAAGATCACGATTCTCTTGGCGTAACATCTTTCACATTATACCCAAAAATTGGGCAACTTTACTGTTTAGGTTTTTTTTTTTATTCATTAAAGTGTATTTTTTCCCCAAAAATAGTGCGTTTGAAAGACCGCTGCGCAAATATAGTGTAACATAAAGTATTGCAGCAACTGCCATTTTATTCTCTAAGGTCTCTGCTAAAAATATATATTTACTGTTTGGATGTTCTAGCAAAAAATGCAGATTTTTAACGTGTAAGCAACAAGTGTCAGAAAAAGGTTTAGGGATTTGCCCCCTTAATGACCAGGCCATTTTTTGCGATACGGCACTGCGTCGCTTAAACTGACAATTGCGCGGCTTTGACGCGTTGTACACAAACCAAATTTATGTCTTTTTTTTTTTTTCACACAGAGTTTTCTTTTGGGGTTTTTTTTTTTTTTTTTGGAGCTATAAACAAAAAAGGGCGACAAAAAAAAGAAATTTTTTTTTGCTATAATAAATATCCCCTAAAAAAAAAAAATGAAAACAAATTTCTTCATCAGTTTAGGCCAATGTGTATTCTTCTACATATTTTTGGTAAAAAAAAGTTGCAATAAGCATATATTGATTGATTTGCACAAAAGTTATAGCGTCTACAAAATAGGGGATAGATTTATGGCATTTTTTCTTTTTTTACTAGTAATGGCGGTGATCAGCGATTTTTAGCAGGATTGCAGCAGACAGATCGGACACTTTTGACACTTTTTTGGGACCAGTGAAATTTATACAGAGATCAGAGCTAAAAATATTCACTGATCACTGAAAAAATGTCACTGGCAGGAAAGGGGTTAACACTAGGGGGCGATCAAGGGGTTAAGTGTTCCCTAGGGAGGTGTTTCTATCTGTGGGGGGATGGGACTGACTGGAGGAGGAGAGAGATTGCTGTTCCTGATCACTAGGAACAGACAATCTCTCTGCTCCTCTGAAAGAACAGGGATCTGTTTGTTTACATTGACAGATCCCCGTTCTGGCTCTCTGTGGAGCGATCGTGGGTGGCTGACGGATGTCGCGGCCGCCGGGCACACACATCGGCTCTGGCGATGCGCGCCTCCTATTGCTCTTAAATCGGCCGACGTACACCTACGGCGATTCGTGCAGCCGAGCCAACCTGCCGCAGTATAATGACGGCGGCTGGTTGGCAAGCTTAAAGTGAATGTGCCTTTCCTCCAATCAGCTGTCTCCCAGTGTAATCCAACACTGCACTGCTACTGCTGAATGAGGAAGTGAAAATTCTAATACGATGTGCACTTTCTAAACGGTATATAAAGCTGAAGACAGCAGATATACATGTAAAACGTATGTAGGGGGATTTGTTTTATCCCTGTGTATCATCTGAGGCTGTTCACTTCACTGGGTATAGGAGAGGGTTTGCATCCACTTTAACCACTTCAGCCCTGGAAGAATTTACCCCCTTCCTGACCAGAGCACTTTTACGATGCAGCACTGCGTCGCTTTAACTGACAATTGCGCGGTCGTGCGACGTTGAACCTAACCAAAATTGACGTCCTTTTTCCCCCACAAATAGAGCTTTCTTTTGGTGGTATTTGATCACCTCTGCGGTTTTTATTTTTTGTGCTATAAACAAAAGAAGAGCGACATATTTGAAAAAAATGCTATATTTTTTACTTTTTGATTTAATAAATATCACATTTTTTTTTTTTTAAAACAATTTTTTTTCTAAGTTTAGACCGATACGTATTCTACATATTTTTGGTAATTTTTTTTTGCAATAAGCGTATATTGATTGGTTTGCGCAAAAGTTATAGCGTCTACATAATAGGGGATAGATTTATGGCATTTTTATTTTTTTTACTAGTAATAGCGGCGATCTGCGATTTTTATTGTGACCGTGACATTGCGGCAGACACATCGGACACGATTGGCGCGTTTTTGGGACCATTCACATTTATACAGCGATTAGTGCTATAAAACTGCACTAATTACTGTGTAAATGTGACTGGCAGGGAAAGGGTTAACACTAGGGGGCGATCAAGGGGTTAATATGTTCCCTATTGAGTGATTGTAACTGTAGGGGGAGAGGACTAACAAGGGGAGGAGACCGATCTGTGTTCCTCTGTACTGGGAACACACATCGGTCTCCTCACCTCTGACAGGAGGTGGATCTGTGTGTTTACACACACAGATCCACACTTCTGCCGTGATCGCGGGCAATCGCGGGTGCCCAGCGGACATCGCGGCCGCCGGGCACACTCACCGGGTCACGAGCGTTGCCGCGGGTGCGCGCGCGCCGGCGGCGGCGCGCGCGCGCCCCATAGACGGCCGGGAAAAAAGGACGTCATATGACGTCCGCCCGGAGGGAGGGAGGGTTCCTGCCGGCGTCATATGTCTATGACCCGGTAGGAAGTGGTTAAAGCCCTGTACACACGATCGGATATCCTATGGATTCTAATCCGATGGATTTTTCCATCGGAAATCCGATGAAACTGTCTTCCATCAGTCTTGCCCACACACCATCAGTCAAAAAACCGACTGTTTCAAACGCAGTGACGTAAAACACTCCGATGAGCCGAGAAAAATAAAGTTCAATGCTTCTGAGCATGCGTCGACTTGATTCTGAGCATGCGTGGGTTTTTTATCCGATGGAGTTCCCCACAGACGATAGTAATTTGCTATCGGTTTTTTAACCATCGGATAAATTTAAAACATGTTCTATTTTTAAACACTGATGGAAAAAAGACCGATGGGGCCCATCCACGATCGGTTTGTCCGATGAAAACAGTCCATCGGACTGTTTTAATCGGTAAAACCTATCGTGTGTACACGGCTTTAGTGGTTAAACTGCCCTCATCTACAGACAGAAGTTCATTCCTTTGATCTGAGCGAACCAGATGTTACACTGTTTCTCTTTATTTCCACCTAAGCAATGTTGTGATAAACTTGGAAGGCTTCCCGTTTTTTTTTTTTTTGTTTTTTTTTTTTTTTTTTTTGGAAGCAGTCAGCTTGAGCAGAGAACTCTGCACTGAATCGAGGAAATACTGTGTTAGGATCGCGAGGGGAGTAGAATCTCGATCTCGATTCTTTAACGATTAATCATGCAGCTCTACTCTGTAATTTTCTGTAAAATGCAATATGGCGACCTGGAGGTGTTCTGTACCCAGATGGTGTACAGAACGCTCACCTGCTTGTGTGATTGGCTTACCCCAGAAGTCTGCACTAAGATACAGGTCAGATTTTTGTCATCCCCTGCAACAAAAATGTCATTTTTGGTGAGATACTCCCAAAGGGAAATCATGGATGAAGACCCTCCCACTTTCCTTGTTGGCACTTTGCAAGTGCGGCAGCTGATTAATAATTGTATAACCACTCCCATACAGATTCACATGGACACAGACAAAACATACGTCCATTTCTTTATAATAAAAGGTAGGAATCTGCTACAATGTTTGTTAAAATCCCTGCAGTGTACATAGATCACCCAGATGGGAGTGTTTTTCTCAACAAAAATGGAGTTGCTCTTTAAAGCATAAATGCACTTGAAGTCAAACACAGGACAAATGATGAAATGCAATTAGTAAACTGTAAAGGTATCAATGCCGCAATAAATTATTTACTGTAGACATTCAATATTCTTTCGTTAAATCTTTGTTTTATTTCTACATGGCCGTATTCGCATTTGTATTCCCCTATTTGAACTTTAAATGTCCTCCTCATTTTCTCGGCAGTTACGGGTTTTCAGCTTTTTTGTTGTTTGTGTGTCACCTTGTGATTTCCCTACCCGGAGAATATTTTACATGCAAAATCCCAGAAGGCAAATTTCATTTCAGTCCCACAGCGACCTCTACGGACTATTTTAAATGGAAACAAATATATAAAATGAGCTGCTAAAGCTGATCTCGAAAAGAAATCAGCTAAATACACAGATCATATATATATATATATATATATATATATATATATATATATATATATATATATATATATATATGGGCTTTTTACCGGCCAATGGATTTGTATTTCTGACCATCTGGTTCTGAGATGTATAACCCTGAGAGTGTACTGCTTGGCAGGTCACAACACTTTCTCTGTTGTAAAAGGCAAATTGGTGTCCTCACTGTCCAGCCTGCTGACTGGACAGTGAAAAAAGGAGCAGGAGACTGATGAGGTTAGCCCTCTTCTCACTCTGTTTTCTCGTCCTATAACCATGTTTTCTGTCCGCACATTTGCGTGCAGCACACCTGATTGCCTCCCAGTGCTTTCACTCCCAGTCTGGATGCTGCTTTTTAGGGAATCGCAAAAGAAGCTGTTGCTCATTGAAATTCAGTCGCTTACGCTGGATACTCTGTGTAACGGGAGGGCCCGTGGAACCCAGAATCTTTTGGAAAGTATGAGATACCCTTCAGCTTTCCATGCACCTCTTATGTCTAAATCGCCCTATGTCCATTAGGGGCATAGGGTGACTGAGAAAATATATCTTGTACTACTTAAAATGGGACAGTAATATTTATCCACAATATCTCCCAGGATATATGTAAAAGACTATTTATGGTTTGTTTGATTCTGAACTCAACATGTTAATTGAAAGAGGCTGATGTGTTCAACTTTAGCCACCTGTCTGCCTGTTGTAATGTAAATTGAGTCCAGGCTAACTTCTAAGGATCTTTTCTTTGTGGATTGGGCCAATTGACCCTGTATTGTATGAAGGAGTCTTGTGATGATGTGTATTGGAGTTTAAGAGACAGCCAGGCTAGGAAACTCTGAGACAGCCAGGCTGCTTAAACTGATTAGGTAATTAGGTCATGTTAATTAGGTCTGGTCATAGGTGTATTTTCAGAGTAATATGAGCAGAATGTAAGAACCTCCTCTTTTGACTGTGTATGAAACTTTTAGCTTTTCAATAAAGATTGTCAGTCCTGCTTGAACCTCAAGACAGAGCTTCATCCCGTTATTGGGGGAGAATTATTGTTATGGGTCTTGTTCACCTGACTGGAGTGTCGGTAGCTGCCTTGGTGTACGAAAAGGGAATATCCTAAACTGCTTTAACCCCTCTCATACACGGGGGGTGTCGTAACACTTTGAAAGCCAAAGTTTTCATTTATTCTGGCCATTGAAATGAATTATTGCTCAAGTGCTAGCTTTTAAGCGTATTTTGTGTTTTTTCTTACCAAACTCTGCTGCTCCTGAACACACTGGCAGTGGGTTTTTCCCCCCCCCCCCTGCCTTTAAAATAAAATAAAAGCTCCTGCCACTAAACGCTGCTAAAAGCTTATAGTGGGGAAAATAATTATTTGATCTCCTGCAGATTTTGTAAGTTTGCCCACTTACAAAGAAATGAAGGATCTGTCATTTTTATCATAGGTGTATCTTAAAGGATAGAGACAGAATATCAACAAAAAATCCAGAAAAAAAAAAACACATTAAAAAAAATGCTATAAATAAAGTTGCAGTTCAGTGCCTAAAATAAAGTATTTGATCCCCAAGCAAAACATGACTTTGTACTTGGTGGAGAAAACCCTTGTTGGGAAGCACAGAGGTCAGACGTTTCTTGAAGTTGGTGATCAGGTTTGCACACATCTCAGGAGGGATTTTGATCCACTCCTCTTTACAGATCTTCTCTAAATCCTTAAGGTTTCTTTGCGGTCTCTTGGCAACTCAAAGTTTCAGCTCCCTCCTATAAATTTTCTATAGGATTGAGGTCTGGAGAGTGACTAGGCCACTCCATGACCTTAATGTATTTCTTCTTGAGCCACTCCTTTGTTGCCTTTGTGGTATTTTTGTACAATACATGGTCCCGTCCATTGGCCCCTCAATGCGACGAAGTCGGCCTGTACCTTTAGCAGAAAAACAGCCCCAAAGCTTAAAGCGGAGCTCTACCCTAAAGTGGAACTTCCGCTGATCGGAACCCTCCCCCTCTCCGGTGTCACAATTGACACCTTTCAGGGGGGAGGGGGGTGCAGATACCTGTCTAAGAAAGGTATTTGCACCCACTTCAGGGAGTCCTCTCTGCGGGAAATCTGCGGGAAGCACGTCACTTCCCGCAGAATACCCGTAGTGTTCTGGGAGACACCCGGCTCCCAGAACACAGGGGAACATTCAGAACGGCGCAGCGCGACTCGCGCATGCGCCGTAGGGAACCGGGCATGAAGCCGCAAGTCTTCATTTCCTGGTTTCCTCACCGAGGATGGCAGTGGGGGCAGCAGAGTGACGAGCGATCGCTCGTCCTCTGCTGTGAACGTCGCTGGACTCCAGGACAGGTAAGTGTCCTAATATTAAAAGTCAGCAGCTGCTGGCTTTTAATATATTTTTTTCCGCGGCACCTCCGCTTTAATGTTTCCACCTCCACACGTGACTGTAGGGATGGTGTTCTTAGGGTCACAGTCAGCATTTTTCTTCCTCCAAACACAGCGAGACAAGTTTATGCCAAAGAGCTCAATTTTGGTCTGGTCTGACCACAGCACTTTCTCTCAATCCTTCTCTGAATCAATTAGATGTTCATCGGCATGACTGTACATTTGCCTTCTTAAGGAGGGGGACTCGCCGTGTTTGGAGGAAGAAAAATGCTGATTTTGACCCTATGAACAGCATCGCTACAGTCAATCACGGAGGTGGAAGCATTATCTTTTGGGGCGGTTTCTCTGCCAAAGGTACAGGCCGACTTTGCCACATTGAGGGGCCAATGGACGGGGCCATGTATTGTAAAATCTTATATGGGAACCTTCTTCCCTCAGCCAGAACACTGAAGATGAGTCATGGATGGGTCTTCCACCATGACAATGATGCAAAACACACGGCCAAGGCAACAAAGGAGTGGCTCAAGAAGAAGCACATTAAGGTCATGGAGTGACCTAGTCAGTCTTCAGACCTTAATCCTAGAGAAAATGTATGGTGGGAGCTGAAACTTTGAGTTAGCAAGAGATCGCCAGGTAACCTTAAGGATTTAGAGAAGATCTGTAAAGAGCGGACCAAAATCCCTCCTGAGATGTGTGCAAACCCGGTGACCAACTACAAGAAACCTCTTGCCTCTATGCTTGTCAACATGGTTTTCTCCACCAAGTACTTGTTTGGGGATCAAATACTTATTTTACTCACTGAACTGCAACTTAAAAAAAGTGGAACTTCCGCTTTAAGGACTCCTGACCCCCTGACATGCCACATTTTGGCATGTATTTTTTTGGGGGGGGGTACCCAGCTCCCACTTCCGCTCGGGGCGCCTAGGCGACTCAAGCAAAATTTTTCCTCTCCCCCCCCCCCCCCTCCCTCCCTGCAATCTTCAGGTCCCAGAAGATTGCCCGGCCATTCAGGACATGCAGCGCGACTCGCGCATGCGCTGTATGCACCCGGCTGTGAAGCTGCAAGCTTTTTGTAGCTGCTGACTTTTAAAAAACAAAAAAAGTCTGGAACTCCGCTTTCATTTAACGCATTTGTTTAATGTTTTTTTTATTTTTTTTTTATTTTGACTGATGATCTGTCTCTATCATTTAAAATACACCTCTGATAAAAATTACAGACCCTTCGTTCTTTTTTTAAGTGGGCAAACTTACAAAATCTGCAGGGGATCAAATAATTTTCCCCACTGTATGTGTGCAAGGACTCATAGGCCAACATGCAGGGGCCTTTAGAGGCAGGGGAAAAAATCACCTGACTGAGGAGGCGGAGGCCCTAGGAGCAGCTGTAAAAAGTTCAGTGTGCATAAGGCCTAAGGAGGCCAATATCCATGTTATTTCAGATACGTGCACTGCTGGCGTTTAAGTGGTTGTAAAAGCATGAAGGTAAAAAACCTATGTGCAGCCCCCCTCATACTTACCTGAGCCCCCTCTCGATTCAGCGATGTCCAAGAGAGCCCTGCCCCTCCAGGGACTCACCCTCCTGATTGGATTTTAGCAGCAGCGGGAGCCATTGTCAATCACAGCCAGTGAGCCAATCAGGAGATGGAGGGGGGCGTGGCTGAGATGCTGCTTGCTGTGGGGGCACCCGGCATGGGACCCGAGAAGAGGAGGATCGGGGGCACCCTGTGCAAAACCATTACACAGAGCAGGTAAGTATAACATGTTTGTTTTAAAAAAAAAATTATTTTATCTTTTAAACGGCTTTAATATTGCTTTAAATATAAAAGATCATTTAAAGTACAGGTAAAGGTTTAATGGTCTAAACCAGGGGTCTCCAAACATTCTAAACAAAGGGCCGGTTTATTGTCCTTCAGGCTCTTGGAGGGCCGAACTTTGGCCAGCGGGAGTGAAGATTTTCCTGGCATCAGTGGGAGTAAACATCTGGTATTAGGGGGAGGAATAGTGCCCCATTGCTGGTATCATAGGGAGGAATAGTGCCCCATTGTCAGTGTCAGATGGCAGAATAGTGTCTCGTATCATTGGGAGGGATAGTGCTCCAAGGGCCGGATAAAGGCAAGCAAAGGGCCGCATCCGGCCCTCGGGCCGCAGTTTGGAGACCACTGGTCTAAACGCTTCTCAAATCCAGTTTGATTCACAAGCTTCATAAGGTATCAAAAAACTTTATCTACCCTCCCTAACTGAGCAAAAATATTCCTTCATTTGTGACTCACACACTCCCCCTGCCAGATACTGCAGCTCCCGGTCGGAGGGTTTCAGCAACAGAGGCAGTGCTGTTGGTCCAGAAAGCAGAGGGTGGGACTAGGTGTGGCCAGGTGCTGAATGACAGGCTTGTGATTTAGCAGTGACAATGCGGACACCCCTTTTGCAGCACCTTTTCATCCCACTGTAGTGCAAACAGACCCAGCCTACATGAGAGTAGCAACTCTGCTCTGAATTCAGGAGCAGTGCAGAATTGTTGCCATCCCAATACAGGCAGCGGTGGACTTTGCTGGCAGGATTTACAGCTAGGCAGTAAAAATGGACCTACTTCCTATGAAATAATCTTTTGTTTTTGCATAAATCTTTGATTTGTAGAGTTAATTAAAGGAAAGTGAAAATGTATATGCAGTTTTTTGGTTCATAACATGTTGTGCTCTTTATTTCTGAGCATAAATGTGAATTGTCTGTTGGTTCTTAAAGTGATTGTAAAGTCTTGTTTAAAAATAAAAAATAAAAAAATAACAAACATAAAAAGGGAGAACCCTCACCATGCCAACATCCAAGATATATATAAAAGGATTGAGAAACTCAAAAAATAGGTGGACTTTGTGGGCACATAATGAGAGAACTGGTTAAAAAATATATATGTTTTTATTAAAACATGCAATCAACACCCTATATGGACACAGTTACCCAATAAGAATGCAGTTATGAAGGTTGGATCTAAAGTAGAAAAAAAAAATTACTTGCTAACATGTCTAATAAAGAAAGTTTGATCCAATATCGCCTCCAAAACTTGCTAGTCTACGCGTTTCGCTAGATATTAGCTTCCTCCAGACAGATACTGGGTAGGTGCTGGTATATTTAAATACAGGGTGTTGATTGTATGTTTTCTATGTTTTTTAATCATGTTGTATTAAAATGTACCATATTTTTCGCTCCATAAGACGCACCTGACCATAAGACGCACCTAGATTTTAGAGGAGGAAAATATTTAAAAAAAAAAACTTGAACCAAATGGTGTACTAAAATATTTAATAAAGTATAACAGAATAATATTTCTACACTAACAACTAATGTAAGGGGGCACCCTACACTGATCCCCAATTTAACTGGGACATTTACATGACCTCAATACAACAGGAGTATTTGCATATTTAGACATTTACACTGACCAGTAATGTAAATGGTGTATTTACAGTAACCCCCTCCCACATCTCTCTACTAATCTCTGCATTCTTATCTCCCTCTCAGTACAACTCTGCCCCTCTAACTCATCTGCTAACCTCTGTCCCCCAAACCCCTCATCTTCTAACATCTGCACTCCAAGCCTTCCTTCCCATTCAACTCTGCAGCCTCTGCACCTCAAACCCCCCTCTTTGATCCCCTCTACATGCCCCCTATATTCACCTGTATGCTGTTCACACCTTCTAGGTGGGCAGCATGCAGAGGTGCGGGCGTAATTAGCATATGAATCGCGGCGGCCGACCTAATTAACATAACAATGCCCGCGCGATTTACATATCAATACCGATCCTGTGGGGGTTAAATACAGAACAATACCCTTTTGTTTCTCTCCCAGTAGCAGCTGAAAGCATTAGAGAAACAGGATCTAGCTGGGGCAGAGTGATGCATAGGGCATCGTTCTGCCGTCGAAACGATCCCCCTATCAGCGGCTCTCCTGATTAGTATTCGCTCCATAAGACGCACACACATTTCCCCCCGTTTTTTGGGGGATAAAAAGTGCGTCTTATGGAGCGAAAAATACGGTATATATATTTTTTTAACCAGTTCTCATTATGTGCCCACAAAGTCGACCTATTTTTTGAGTTTCGCAATCCTTTTATATAACAAACCTGTTATACTTGCCTCCTATGTACAGTTGGATTTGCACAGAACAGCCCGGATCCTCCTCTTCTCGGGTACCACTTCGGCGCTCCTGGCCCCTCCCTCCTGTTGAGTGCCCCCACAGCAAGCAGCTTGCTATGGGGGTACCGAGTCGCAGCTCTGTGTGTCCATTCAGAGCTGCCGTTCGGCCTCGCCACCTCTTTCTCCTGATTGGCTCCCGCTGCTGTCAATTAAAGTCAGTTAGCCAATGTCGCCGCTGCTGTGTCTCAGCCCATCAGCGGGGTAAGTCCGGACAGCCGAGGGACTCGTGGACATCGCTGGATAGAGATGGGACTCGGGTAAGTATTAGGGAGGCTGCTGCACACAGAAGGCTTTTTATCTTGATGCATAGAATGCATTAAGATAAAAAAAAACTTCTGCCTTTTCAACCCCTTTAAGTAAAATAATAGTTTGATTGCCCTGTGAATGGAGATCTCTGCACAGTCATTCTGTTAAGTGTTATATCTTGTGTCTTTACATATCCAAATCTCTTTTGTCAGAGATATCGCTGCTAGGAATGTGCTGGTCTCATCTACCGACTGCGTCAAATTAGGAGACTTCGGGCTGTCTCGGTATATGGAGGACAGTACTTATTATAAAGGTAAGATGTATGCATTTGTTCTTTTCAGTGTTGATGGGGAATTTAATGATGCAGTAACGTGGAACCACTGTGCCATATAGGTATACGGTAAAATAAACAGAATAGGGAAAAAATTTCAAATATTATCTGTGTAGCGACCTCACCTCTCACTCCCTCCTTCTCTGTCAATGTCAATGGCTCTCGTCTAGGGGACCAGGGAGGAGAGTGTGACGCACCACCAGCTCGTATCCTCTAGTGTGTAGAGGTGTGAGCTATACCCAATTACCTTCGGGTCTGTGCCCCTGTCCAGAGCCAAAACTTCCCTTGAGAATGACCTTTAACTCCCAGAAAGCCAAGTTCCACACCATAGAAAGTCCAACACTTATTTATTCTTTTAGTGCAATAAATAGTCCTTTTAGAGCAGACTGGTTAGACAATGAACAGACAAGGTGGTGAGGAAGGTCCAGGCACAAACATGAACTTGTTACTCTCCTGTTTCGGTGTACGCAAACAGGCTTGGCGCACAGTCGCTGCCACCGACCGGGTGAATTGAACTTGAGGCCTCTGCCACCGACCTGGGTTTCAGTTGGGTCGCTGCCACCGACCATGAGAACGTGGACTACCTTCTTGAGATGCCGCCCCTGTCAGGGGAGTCATCCGTCCGGATGGTCACCAGAGGCCTCCACCGTCACCAGCCAGTGCTGCGCTGGATCTCCGGGAAGGTCACCTCTCTGGTCCCCCTCGCCCTAGATTCGGGTGTCCAACACAGGAGGACACCCTAGGAATCCTCCATCCCTTGCGGGACCCAGTCGAAGGTACTGGGCCCCAGGCCTCCGGAGAGTACCTCACCCCAGACCAAAGGTGTCTGGTGTAGAATCGCAGCTCCGTCTCCGGGCCGAGGGCGCCCGGAGACCACCAGCGCTCACACCCAGGCTGAAGGTGCCTGGGCGTGGACACCGAGCGGAAGATGTCTGCCCCTTTTATCCCCTCTCCCGGGATGCACAGCAGGTTTCCCGCCCCGCTGTACCACTGCCGAGAGAGGACAAAAAGGCACAGACCTACAATGGTGGTTCAACCCCGGCCTATAGTGACAGCGCCACCTATAGGCCGCAGGGAACTGGACACCATTGATATCCGCCACTGGCATAAATTGGTCCATGAACCCTGACAATTGCTGCATCTGAGCCTGATACCACTCAGATGCCTCCCCTAAATGTAACCACCCGCTACATCTGTTTTAGGGCCTGTCCACACTGCTCATACACTAAACAGAAGCGCTTTACTGTGCAGACAGCGGTCAGTGAGGGGGCGGTCTGATGCCCATTCCAGAGCGTCACACAGTCTAAATCCCCCCTCCCCCCCTTTTTTTTTATTTATCAACTTTATTTGAAGTCCACAAAGTGACACTTTATTCATGTCTCCACGCAGCAGTGTTGTGCTTTGTGCTAATTTGCTGTCACATGCCGTGCCATCCAGGGTGCTGCATGTCTGCATGTTATCACAGCTCACTGCATCACAACTCCAGGCTGCATTGCAGTGCGAACGGGGTATGCATAAAAATGTTTCCATGTGCCCTAGGGGTGACTCGTATTCTTCCAGTGCTTAAAAGGCCAGTCGCTGCAATGTGTTTCAACGGGCCCTTAGACTTTCAGAAAACAAAATGAGATACGTTTTTTTCTTTAAAAATTTAGAAAAGATATGCAGTGCCTTACTACAGTAGAACTATAGTATCCAGTTTAATAGGCATTAAAATTATAAAAATGTCCTTTTAATTCGGAACTGAAGCCATACTTTAAAGAGGAACTGCAGTCTGCTCACACAATTTGTAATAAACACATCTGTGCCATTCTGAAGCTTCCCTCCAACCACTTTGCATATTTTATATATACTGTGATTCTGTACTTGCCAAATATGCTGCAGAAATCTCCCTCCACTGAGTCTGGCTGCAGCCATTTTAACTGTGAGCAGCTGAAGCTGCTGCCTGTTTACTTCCTGGATTTACACAGACACACACCTCCAGCTCTGCAGCTCACATTGGCCCTCTTATGACTCCTCCCTCCTTCCCTTCCTGGCAAACTCTAGAGAGCTGTGCATGATGTCATAAGCCTAGGCTAATTAGCAGACAAGAAACAGGAAGTGGGCTGTATAAGGTATTTACTGGCAAAAAAAAAAAGTTTTACTATCTAAAGTTAAAACAAAAACAAGGGCAGAAGATTTAAAGCGGAACTTCAGTCCTTTTTTTCATCTTTCCATCTATTAAATCCTCTGTCGTTGTTTTAACTTTGGATAGTAAAACATTTTTTTTCTGCCAGTAAATACCTTATACAGCCCACTTCCTGTTTCTTGTCAGGGGAAAAAAGCCTAGGCTTATGACATCATGCACAGCGGTCTCTCTCTCCTCTCCCTCTCTCCCCTCTCTGTCTCTCTCCCCCCCTCTCTCTCTCCCCCTCTCTCTCTCCCCCTCTCTCTGCTCTCTCGCTTTCTCTCTGTTCTCTCTCTCTCGTTCTCTCTCTCTCTCTCTCTCTCTCTCTCTCTCTCTCGTTCTCTCTCTCTCTCTCGTTCTCTCTCTCTCTCTCGTTCTCTCTCTCTCTCTCTCTCTCTCTCTCGTTCTCTCTCTCCTCTCCTCTCTCTCGTTCTCTCTCCTCTCCTCTCTCTCCTTCTCTCCTCCTCTCCTCTCTCCTTCTCTCCTCCTCTCCTCTCTCCTCTCCTCTCCTCTCTCTCCTTCTCTCCTCCTCTCCTCTCTCCTTCTCTCCTCCTCTCCTCTCTCCTCTCCTCTCCTCTCTCCTCTCTCCTCTCCTCTCTCCTCTCCTCTCTCTCGTTCTCTCTCCTCTCCTCTCTCTCGTTCTCTCTCCTCTCCTCTCTCTCGTTCTTTCTCCTCTCCTCTCTCTCCTTCTCTCTCCTCTCCTCTCTCCTCTCCTCTCCTCTCTCTCCTCTCCTCTCTCTCGTTCTCTCTCCTCTCCTCTCTCTCGTTCTCTCTCCTCTCCTCTCTCTCGTTCTCTCTCCTCTCTCTCGTTCTCTCTCCTCTCTCTCGTTCTCTCTCCTCTCTCTCGTTCTCTCTCCTCTCTCTCGTTCTCTCTCCTCTCCTCTCTCCTCTCCTCTCTCTCGTTCTCTCTCCTCTCCTCTCTCTCGTTCGCTCTCTCTCTTTCGCTCTCCTCTCCTCTCTCTCTTTCGCTCTCCTCTCCTCTCTCTCGTTCGCTCTCCTCTCCTCTCTCTCGTTCGCTCTCCTCTCCTCTCTCTCGTTCGCTCTCCTCTCCTCTCTCTCGTTTGCTCTCCTCTCCTCCCTCTCTCGTTCTCTCTCCTCTCTCTCACGAGAGAGAGAATTTGCCAGTAGGGGGAGGAGTCATAAGAGGGCACAGCTCTCTCTCTCTCTCTCGTGGGAGTTTACCAGAAAGGGATGGTTGTATGAGTCATAAGAGGGCAAATGAGAGCTGGAGGTGTGTGTCTGTACAAATCCAGGAAGTGAACAGGCAGCAGCTTTAGCTGCCCACAGTTAAAATGGTTGCAGGCAGACTCAGTGGAGGGAGATTTCTGCAGCATATTTGGCAAGTACAGAATCGCAATATATATAAAATAATATGCAAAGTGGTTGGAGGGAAGCTTCAGAATGGCAAAGATGTTTTTATTACAAATTATGTGAGCAGACTGCAGTTCCTCTTTAATAGATGAAAAGTTGAAAAATGACTGAAGGTCCGCTTTAAGAAACTGCGACCAGCCAGGCTCTTTATTGTAGAAGAAATGTATTTTGAGCTGCACAAGCGCAGCTCAGTTTGCATTCTGGCACAGCACCTGTGTGCCGTGATGGCGCAGGGGTGGACGTCATCCTGTGCCGGTCAATGAAGACTGTTGCAGCCCAGCACCTGGAAGAAGCGTAGTAAAAGATGCCAGCGAGGGACGTCAGGCTGTTGAAGGATAGGCGAGTATCGCAGGGTGTAGCTCTGCTTTAAATGCATATTAATTGCAGGTTACATGTAAAGGCCAAGGAAGGGGGAACTGATTAATATGTATGCAAAAAAAAACACGCTTCATTCAGTCTTCATCAGAATCTCAGGGCTTGTAAATTGTTTCAGAAGCTGAAATGAATGATTGCAACCAGTTTTCTGCAGAGATTAATCTGAAGCTTTTCTCCATCCGTACAGCTTCCAAAGGTAAATTGCCTATCAAGTGGATGGCTCCCGAGTCCATTAACTTCCGACGCTTTACTTCTGCCAGTGATGTGTGGATGTTTGGTGAGTCAGATTTGTTTTATTTTCCTCTTTGGCTGTGAAATATGCACTTCATTTTTTCCCTGTGACATCAGGCAAACATCTATTCTTGTGTTTTTTGTTTGAGATAAATCATTGCAAGACACGCACAGCCGGTGGAGCACATCTGCACTGTAGGTGGTGCGCTGCCTCAGGAACAGCGAGCGGGAGAGGGCAGCACACCGACTAATTATTAAAGCGGAGCTCTGCCGAAAACAAAAATATTAAAGGCCAGCAGCTACAAATACTGCAGCTGCTGACTTTTAATATTAGGACACTTACCTGTCCTGGAGTCTAGCGACGTCCGCAGCAGAGGATGAGCAATCGCTCGTCACTCTGCTGCCCCCACCGCCATCCTCAGTGAGGGAACCAGGAAGTGAAGCCTTGCGGCTTCACTGCCCGGTTCCCTACGGCGCATGCGCGAGTCGCGCTGTGCCGTTCTGACTGGTCCCCGTGTGTTCTGGGAGCTGAGTGTCTCCCAGAACACTACGGGTATTCTGCGGGAAGTGACGTATTTCCCGCAGACAGGACTCCCGGAAGTGGGTGCAAATACCTGTCTTAGACAGGTATCTTCACCCTCCTCGCCCCTGAAAGGTGTCAATTGTGACACCGGAGGGGGGGAGGGTTCCGATGAGCGGAAGTTACACTTTAGGGTGGAGCTCTGCTTTAACCAGCAATTTCCTCAGTCATTTTAGGGATTTTTCCCCATGTAAACAGCTGTGGCTGCTGTACGAATGGGGGAAAAATTGGTGGCTCCTAAGGAATTTTCTCTACTGATCAAATATTTTTAGAATGTTTCTTTTCAGTAGTGCTTATATTTAGTGGGAATGCTCTCCAAGCATTCCCAGTATTGTTGTTCGGATTTTTATTATTTTTAATTTTTTTTTTATTCTGTACGTTTTTTGGCTCTGCGTAACTTCTGCATACTTTCAGCTATTAAAACCATTCAACTTTTAAAATGTTCAGCTAATGATGGGACGTCTTCAATTTTTTTTGTACCATTTATACTTTTTAAAATATTAAGCTTTTTATCACTTTTTTTTTTTTTAACATTGAAGTCAATGAGAGCATGCTTCAAATCCTTAAAATCTTCATCCGCTCCCAAAAGTTTCAGCTCCTTCATACTTTCACCTACAGGCGCCAAACAAACTTTAAAATGTTCACAAAATATTCAGCTATCCGGCTATATCTTTTCAGTTTGATATCTTTTACGTTTTTTGTGAAAAATCTGTTTAAGTTTAGTCATCATTTCAGGAAATGTTATCGATTTTTAACAGTGTGTCTATGGAGCTGGTTAGAGTGGGTGATGTCATCGCTACAGCAGAGAGCCTTTAAAAAAATGATCTTAATTCCTTCTCTATAAATTGCTCTTCCGCCCACAAGATCTACTTGTCATACACAATTTATACATCAAAACGTAGGTATTTTTGTCTAGTTTCAGGCAATGTGCTCAGTTTTGTGATACGCCTTTTACTTTTGGCTTGTTTGAGCTTCCAAATGACAAGAGTTCTACACTTTCTTCCATTGACTGTCCTGTATAAAATTCTTCACATTTCCCAGCGAAACGCACAGCGAACTTCTTTTTTAACCACTTCCCTACCCAGCCATAGTCAAATGACATCCACAGATGGGATCTCCCATCCTGGGTGGACGTCATATGACGTCCTCGGCTTAGTGGGGGGATATCTCAATGATGCCTGCATCATTCAGATATCCTTTTGTTGTGCCGGCGATTCTGTGCACCATAAGAACGATCATAGCGGTTCCGCCGCTTGATCGTTCTTATAGGCGGTGGGAGGGGACATCCTCCCCCCCCTCCCGCTGCCATCCAGTGCTTCGCCGGGCTCTCCCGTGCCATCGGGGACCCGGAGAGAATCGTCCGGCGCCGGTGGTAGGTCACGTGACGAGCATAGAGATGACTGGTGACCAGATGGTCACCAGTCATCTCTATGACCGTCGGAGGCCCGGGCGCGATGTGATGACGTCATGCCCGGGTCCTCAGATGTAAACAAAGCCGCTATTGCGGCTAGTAAGTATGAGATCCGTGAGAATTTTTTCACGATCTCATGCTTTCCAGCCTGGAGGAGAGATGTGGGGTCTTATTGAAATTTTAAAGCGTCGCCTATGGAGATTTTTGAGTACCGAAGTTTGGCGCCATTCCATGAGTGTGCGCAATTTTAAAGCGTGACACGTTAGGTATCTATTTACTCGGCGTAACGTCATCTTTCACATTTTCCACAAAAATTGGGCTAACTTTACTGTTTTGTTATTTTTAAATTCATGAAACCATTTTTTTTTACCCTAAAAAGGGCGTTTGAAAAATTATTGCGCAAATACCGTGTAAGAAAAAAAGTTGCAATGACCGTCATTTTATTCCCTAGGGTGTCTGCTAAAAAAACATATATAATGTTTGGGGGTTCTGAGTAATTTTCTAGCAAAAGAATGATGATTTGTACATGTAGGAGAGAAGTGCCAGAATAGGCCCGGTATTGAGGTGGTAAAAAAAGCCTGGTGTTGAAGTGGTTAAATCGCTGACATGCCCACATTTTTTAGTTTATCAACATAAATTTTATACCGATTCGTTCACAAAGGCCGTGTGTCTCTAATGGTGAAGTCGCTGTTTCGATAGTATGTACTGTTGTGGATTTATTAAGGCTTGTTTGAAGGGTTCTCTCACTTTTTCTCACTCATTAGGTGTGGGGATTAATGATCAAAGAGAGGCTTTATAAGTACTGAAGGAACACGGCTTGTATGTCCTAAAGATAGTGTAGTGGTTATGGTGAATGGCTTTGGTGTGGGCTTAGCAATTCAGCTATTCCGCATTCCCACGCATTTTCTGCAGGAAATGCATTTTCTAGTAGTCAATGAAATCCATACAGTAATCTGTAGAATACTTATATTCTAATTACCTACAGTTAGAATGTGTCAACTATTATATGTGTTATTGTATGGATTTCATTGTTAATTTCATTGTTGAATGAAACCTATTCGAAGTATATTTGCCAAGTAAATGTTGCATTTACCCAGAGAACGATATCTCAAGCGGAACTTGATTGATTGATATGTAAATTTATATCGCGCCAAATACTGTCTTGGAGGACTGCAACTAAGGGCGCTCTACCATAAATTCACCAATCAGCCTTGGGGGAAAAAAAAAACTACTTGAGAAAAAGGGAGGGGAGAAAAAAAAGAAGGAAGGCTCACAAGGAGAGTAGAAAAACAAAGTTGACGTTAATTATTACAGAATTTAATGTCTCTGCATCCGTAGTTAGGAAAAAGCGTTTTTAAAAAGGTGGGTTTTTAATTGACTTTTAAAAAGAGCTTGGGGCATTGGGAGCCGGAGATGGTCAGGGAGTTGGTTCCAAAGGGCCGCGCCCATAGTCTGCATTCGTCGACCTCCCAAGGACTGGAGTCGGGCGGGTGCTTGGATGATCCTATTTTGAAGCCCTGACCGCAATGCTCTACTTGGTGTATAATGGGGGGGCCATTTCTGTGAGATAGTGGGCCCAAGCCCCAATATGCTATAAACATCAGAACCAAGATTTTAAATTGTACTCTATGCACTATAGGTAACCAATGTAGCTGTGCCAGCACGGGAGTGATGTGATGTCTATATGGTGTACCCGTAATAGTGCGTGCTGCTTGATTCTGTATAATTTGGATTTTTTTAACCCACTTAAGAGGAAGGCCAAGGCAAAAACCATTGGCAAAGTCTAGTCTGGATTGTACTAGAGCCAAAGTAAGTGTGATTTGGTGTCGATATGAAAGTAGATGTCTGATCTTTCGAATAATTTGCAAATAGAATGAGGCATTTTTCATACAGTTCATGATTTGCGGAATCTAGGTAAGCTTTGCATCAAAAATGATTCCAAGGTTCTTGACTTGTCTTTTAGGTTCTGGGCAGGCAACTTAACTGTATCTGAGCACCACAAACCGAAAACACTATTTAGTTCCTTTTTTTTTAAAGGTAACTTTATTGAGTAGAAAATAGAAGTACAGAGCGCAGAACAAACTTCGCTCACAGCTAGTTGGCTCCTTGTGCTGCTTTTTCTATTTCACAGTTTTAGCTCTGCTGTACAGTCATGGGCGTTAGCAGGGGGGGTTGGGGCAATTGCCCCCCCTGGAATCGTCAAGAAGGAGTTGTAGTTGCCAGCTGCAGTGTCCGCCGCTGACTTTTTTCTGATTCAGCCGGCTGCTCTCTGTCCTGACACATCTGATGTCCCTCCCTCACCCCCGACCCGATCATCGGATGAGATGGCTTGGCAGCTCGGCCGTTCCGCCGCTCCTCTTCAGTGATTGGCTGCCTACCTTTGTATATGTTGTGTAGATTCGGCCAGCGCCGTCGCCAGTGCCTACTCATCAAATCACAGGAAATCCTGACCTGAAGTGAGTGGCATATACAGTTGCAAGCAACAGAAGAAGAACCACAGGTAACAGCAGTTAAAAGGAGCATTTTGATTTATATATTGCTGGAAAGTTGGACAGCTATTACTGGAAAGATATGTCTGTGTGCGTTAACCACTTCAGCCCCGGACCATTTCGCTGGCCAAAGACCAGGCCACTTTTTGCGATTCGCCACTGCGTCGCTTTAACTGACAATTGCGCGGTCGTGCGACGTGGCTCCCCAACCAAATTGATGTCCTTTTTTTCCCACAAATAGAGCTTTCTTTTGGTGGTATTTGATCACCTCTGCGGTTTTTTCTTATCTTATAAAATTCCTTTTACTTTTTGCTATAATAAATATCCCCAAAAAATATTTAAAAAATCTATTTTTTTCCTCAGTTTAGGTCGATACAAAAAATCGCAATAAGCGTATATTGATTGGTCTGCACAAAAGTTATAGCGTCTACAAAATAGGGGATAGTTTTATGGCATTTTTAATAATAATTTTTTTCTTTTACTAGTAATGGCGGCGATCTGTGATTTTTATCGGTACTGAGACATTATGGCGGACACATCGGACACTTTTGACACGTTTTTGGGACCATTGACATTTTTACAGCGATCAGTGCTATAAAAATGCACTGATTACTGTAAAAATGTCACTGGCAGGCAAGGGGCTAACACTGGGGGGCGATAAAGGGGTTAATTATGTTCCCTAAAGTGTGTTCTAACTGAAGGGGGGATGGGACGGACTAGGGGAAATGACAGATCGCTGTTCATACTTTGTATGAACCATACGGTCAGTCATTTCTCCCCCTGAAAGGAGGGACACCGCTCCCAGGTTCTCGCTCTGTCACAAGCGATCGCGGGTGCCCGGCGGTCATCGCGCCCGCCGGGCACTCGCATCCTAGTGGCCACAGAGCGACATCATGTTATATTACGTGATTTCGCGCTACGTGATTTCGCGCAGCCGAGCAAACCTGCCGCAGTAAAACTGCGCCGGGCGGTCGGAAAGTGGTTAAGAGATAATTCTTCTTCTTCACTTTGTATAGGCCGTTTTCATCAAGATATGGCCACAACGGATGTATTGCAATGTACATTCTCTAGGCTATATGTATATGGGCATGGACTGGTGGTACGCCTGGCCTGAGTAACTTCCAATACAAAGTGAAGCTGAATTATCTCTTATATAACACACATATCTTGAAAGATATATGTGTTGTATAAGAGATAATTCAGCGTCACTTTGTATTGAAAATTACTCAGACCAGACATACCACCAGTCCATGCCCATATACATATAGCCTAGAGCAGTGATGATGAACCTTGGCACCCCAGATGTTTTGGAACTACATTTCCCATGATGCTCAACTAGAGTGCATGAGCATCATGGGAAATGTAGTTCTAAAACATCTGGGGTGCCAGGGTTCGCCATCACTGGGCTAGAGAATATACATCTTTTTATATTGCACGGGTTAACCTTAAAATACTGCCACCCCCTGAAAAAAGTTCTGCGGACTCCTATGTGTACAGTCATTGTAAAAAGCCAATACCAGGTGAAATTCAGGTACTTACACTTTGGCTGCGGCTGACAGGGACGATTCTCTGTAGCCCATCGCCATCCTCATCGAAATAAGGACTTGCAGACTAATGTGGAGCCAACTCTGAAGCAGCTACATTGGGAGGGATACTGCATTGGGTGCAGTGAGCTATACCCTCACAAATCTTACCAGGAACTAGTGAGGACCAGTGTGGAGCCATCCATAAAGGAGACTTGCACTGTCTGCAAGGCGTGTTTGACACCTTGCAGGGTCTTAAAAGGAGGTGAGAGTGCATTGCACTCAGTGGTGGGAGCACCTTAACAAGTGGTGTGGAGTCACAGTAAAGCACTATGACAAATTTACCCACGATTTGTTCACTTTGATAAGAACATTTATTACTTTTATGTCACTTTTGGACTTGTATTCAATTTTATGCACTGTTTAAATGTGATTGTCGTATTTTTTACTTATTAATTCATTAGCAGCACTGTTACATTTATACATTTCTGATTCTGTTTATTTGTGGATAGGTGACAGCAGCAGCTATTTTTAATTTATTTGTTCAGTTTGCACTATTAGGTGGCAGCATGCAGCTATTCTAATTATTTCAGGTACTTACACTGCTTGCATTCTAAAAAATTTTTTTCTATTATTGAATAGAAAGCTGCATTCGTTTGTGTCTTTTATATCTTTCTGGATTCCAGCATGAAGGGCTTCTTGACACTAACCTCGGTCTGCACACATCTCCATCTGCCTGTGGCTGTTATCCTCCATCCACTAAGGATTCATTCACACAAGCTTTGCTCTCTGAAGAGTGATCTGTGTTCAGATCTCTCTCCAGAGAGCATTTGACAGGCAGTTAGGAGGCGTTGTTTTGCCTCCCCACTGCTTGCTTTAACCCAGGGGTCTAAAACTGGCAGCCCTCCAGCTGTTGCAAAACTACAAGTCCCATGAGGTATTGCAAGGCTGAAAGTTACAAGCATGACTCCCAAAGGCAGAGGCACGATGGGACTTGTAGTTTGGCAGCAGCTGGAGGGCCGTCAGTTTGAGATCCCTGCTTTAACCCCGCACTAGCAGACTGCACCCACACCAGTCTATGGGCACTCTCATCCTTTATATATTTTTTTAACTGCTTCCCATACCCCATATGATACGAGAGCTGCCTCTTAAAGCGGAGGTCAGCCCAACATACTGCAGCTGCTGGCTTTTAATAATAGGACACTTGCCTGTCCTGGAGTCCAGCGATGTCGGCACCACAGCTGATGTTTCCATCAGCTGTCGGGTGCTGCCGCCGCCATTGCGGGTAAGGGTAGCCGGCATTGTAGCCTTTCGGCTTCACGCCGGGAACCCTACTGCACATGTGCAAGGCCCGCTCCTTTCTCCTACTGGCCTGGCGACAGGGGAAGGAGGGAGGAGGAAGGGAGCCCCAGCCGTCGCATCAATACCCGCTGGGCTCCTAAGGCTCCCGGAAGTGGGAAAGGATACCTGTCAGACAGGTGTCCTGTCCCCCCTCCCCCCCTAAAGGTGCCAGTTGTGGCACCGGAGGAGGGGGGAGGAATCAGATGAGTGGAAGTTCCACTTTTGGGTGACACTCTGCTTTAAGATTGAAGATCGCACCTTTAGTTCTACCGCTCCACCTAATTTTATATGTACTTACAGTGGAGACTACAGGAGGTCATAGCAAGGCAGCCATGGTTGTCGCCATTAGAAAATCTGCCCAGTTGAATTCTATTCAGCCATTGCTAGAGTGCATGTAGAAATGAAGTAGCTGGGATGGGGCTGCAGGAGATTAGCAACAATGAGATACAAAGAAAAAAAATGAAAAGTTTATTATACAAGGAACTTTAGCAAGCTTAAGGGCTTTATTTACTTAAGACAAATAGACTTTGCACACTACAAGTGCAGTTGCTTTAAAGCTTAGTAAATGAGGTAAAGCTTCACTTTGCAAAGAATACCCAATCGCGTGCAAAAAGTAAAAAAAAAAAACATGTTTTGCTTGCACATGATTGGATGGAAGTCAGCAGAGATTCTGCTCATTTACAGCACAGTTCTGTAGTGGTTAGCATATTCGCCTAGCAGCAAAAGGGTCGCTGGTTTGAATCCCAGCTATGACACTACCTGCCTGGAGTTTGCATGTTCTCCCTGTGCCTGCGTAGGTTTCCTCCGGGTACTCCAGTTTTCCTCCCACACTCCAGAGACATGCTGGTAGGTTAATTGGATCCTGTCCAAATTGGCCCTAATATGTGTATGAATGTGATTTAGGTAGGGCTGCAACTAACAATTATTTTCATAATCGATTAGTTGGCCGATTATTGTTTTGATTAATCGGTTAATAACCTTTAAAAAAAAAAAACTGTCATTTAGCTGCGATTTGCATTTTTTTTTTTTTTTTTTGGCCAATTTGTTGTTGGGCAGATTAAAAAAACACAAATTGCCGCAAAAATGCATTACATGCTTTTCTGCAGCTTCACAATTGAAGTATATTGAACCAAAATAGCACCGTTTTACGTTAAAAAAAGTCCTTGCCCTTTCCAAATACGCGGCAGCTGAAAAAATCATGGATGTAAACGTGTCCCATAGGAAACCATGTAAATGACCTGTAGTGGTTTTCTGCAAAAAGGGCCAAAAACCAGAGGTGTGACCCGGGCCTGAGATGTTTAGTAACATAATGGGGTTACAAAAAACTAAAATTAGTACAAAAAGAGAAAATAATCGCTACTGTAAGGGGTTCATGTTTTACTGTAGGACAGTGAAAGTAATATTTACAGTAGCGATTTGAACTTTTTGTACTATAAAAGGCAATTTTTTTTTTTTTAACCTCGTTATGTTACTGGCCGATTATACGATTATGAAAATGGTAATCGATTAATTTCATAATCGATTAGTTGTGGATTAATCGATTAGTTGTTTCGGCCCTAGATTTAGGGACCATAGATTGTAAGCTCCTTGAGGGTAGGGACTGATGTGAATGTACACTTTATATGTAAAGCTCTGCGTGAATTGGCGGCGCTATATAAGTACCTGAAATAAATTTACGAAGCTCTGGAGCAACTGCACTTGAAGATTTCACAGTTTTTTTTTTTTTGCCATTAGTAAATTAACCCCTAAAATCTCACTCAGGGTCTACTTGGTCACAACTGGTCGCAGTACCTTAAAATTCCATTGAGTGGCACCACTGTGTTTTCACCACTGGCAGTCATGTCACCCACCGCCAAAGCATTTGTTCATGTGACCGAATTGCTGTGTGTTTGATGCGCTCCCAGCAGATCCTCCTCCTCCTGTTGCCCAGGTAAGTATTGGGCTTCTTCTGTGTTCCATGCTGAAAGGGACGGGGGGTGCGAAGGGGTCTCCCTTTTTATAGGTCTGGCTTAATACAGAATTCTTACTTGCTGTCAACAGGGATGATCATGCCGGGGAATTTCTCCAGCTCACATACCCCCACATGGCCCATATGATAGATGGTTGTTAGGAATTGCCGCATTGTAGATTTTCTCCAGGAAATGTAAACCATCTTCACATAAACTCAGAAGGTGCCAACTTCAGAAATAATTCAGTTAAGAGGTCACAATAATCCCCTGCTTTGTTTACAGAACATTTCTCTACATGAAATCACCAGATATGGCCGTATATGGAGAAAGTCGGAGAGTAATCGTCTCTTTACTCCACTTCATTAGAAGTTTCAGGCTGTTGGCAGCATCACTGGGATTTAAAGGGAGCCATTCCAGCTTTGTTCATGTAAACGATACGATTGTTTTACAAACCATTTCCTTATTTAATGCTAATTACAAAAATTATGTTTTCTGTTCCAGTCTGGGGTCAGCCATGATTTTCTTTACCTGTCATATTGGTATCAGAATCAATGAATGCAGATGTCTGATTGGAGCCAAGGCTCAGTAGGGGAGAACTGGGGCACCAGTGTTTAAAGTGGATGTAAACCCAAATTTATTTATTTTTTCTTGCTGTCACAATGTAGAGTATAAGATTTCCTATCATATGTGCCAGGTCTTGCCACAAAGAGTTAATCCAGCTCTGAGCAATCCTCTTTTCTTTTTACAATGAGATAAAAGGACAAACGGGAGAACTTTTGTACGTTTCGCCCCCTTGCTGTGAGTGACAGATTATTTACATATCTCGTGCACTAAGCCTGAGACAGGCATTATTTTTTAATTCCCACCCAAACTCCTTTTCTGAAGTCATGTGGTTACTTTTCTGGATTTTGACTGGATGTTAGTGATCATAGCAGAAGCAATACACAGGAGAAAATGCATGTTGACAAGGGGAGTGTAGAGGTGGGCGGGGAGTCTACTGACATCACGACTCCGCCCACCGAGCTCCAGACAACAGACCCACCCACAGAATCTGCAGTTTTTCAGTTCTTATAACAGACAGAGGGGAGACATTTGACAGATAAGGATACATGCAGGGAGGCCTCTATATCCTTATAGATCAGCACTATGGCAGTAGTTTAGAAAGTATGAGAGTGGCTTTACATCTACTTTACGCATCTTTTACCATACCATTTTTTTTATAGTTCTTTAGTTTTATAGTTAAGTATTAAAGTGATTGCAAACTCTTAATTTTTAATTTTTTTTTAAATGACAAACCTGCTTTCCTCACCTGTTCTGTGCAATGGTTTTGCACAGAGCAGCCCCAATCCTCCTCTTCTCGGGTCCCCTGTCAGTGCTCCTGGCTCCCCCTCCACCAAGTGTCCAGAGACTCACAGAGCCTGGCTCTACTCCATCGCTCTCTTGCTGGCTGGCTGTGATTGACAGCAGCAGGGAGGCTCCCACTGCTGTCTGAGCCAATGAGAAGGGAGAGAGCCACTGCTCTCGTACACATCGCTGGATCGAGAGCTTGCTCAGGTAAGTATAAGGGGGAGCAGCAAAAAAATGTTACATAGTAGGTGAGGTTGAAAAAAGACAAAAGTCCAACCTGTGTGTGTGATTATATGTCCGTATTACATTGTATATCCCTGTATGTTGTGGTCGTTCAGGTGCTTATCTAATAGTTTTTTTATATTATCGATGCTCCCCGCTGAGACCACCGCTTGTGGAAGAGAGTTCCGCATTCTTGCCACTCTTAAGCCTCATACACACAATTGGATTTTCTGCGGACAAAGCGTAGGACTTTTGTCCGAAGGGCGTTGGGCGTGAACTTGTATTGCATACAAACTGCAAAGAATTGTCGGCCAGCAAACACGAAACTACATGGTTTTTCAGCTCTTTAGCGCCACCCTTTGGGCAACTTCTGCTAATGTTGTGTTTGGTGAGCAATTGCTTCTGAGCATGCGTTTGTACTTTGGATTTTTGTCCGACGGACTTGTATACACACGATCGGAAAATCCGACAAGACACATTTGTTGGCAGAAGATTTTAAAGCATGCTATCCCACATTTGTTGGCGGAAAATCCGACGACAATTGTCCGATGGAGCGTACAAACGGTCGGATTTTCCGACAACAGCCTGTCGTCACACAATTCCCGTCGAAAAATCCGATTTGTGTGTACGGGTCTTTACGATAAAGAACAGGTTAAGGTTAAACCGCTTTTCTTCTAATTTTAGTGAGTGGCCACGTGTCTTGTTAAACTCCCTTCCGCGGGAAAGTTTTATCCCTATTGTGGGGTCACCAGTACGGTATTTGTACATTTAATATCCTATCCCCTCTCAAGCGTCTCTTCGACTTGTTTTGTCCCCCTGACAAGACAAGTTGGGCGTTGACAGATGCTCCCTTTGTGAATCCTGCTTTACTCTGCAGCAGGTTAAAAAGTTCTGAAAAAAGTTCGAACTGTATGTATGCTTAAAAAGAAATAAATAAATTAATTGGAAAAAAAAGTTCTGAAAGAGAGTCCCCAATAGCAAAAGTGTAAATCTGAGTAAAATAAAAAAAACACGGTAAGAAATGGAGGATTTGATCCAACAAGCCAGAGATTCCCCCAAAAAAATTTCATGAAAAATGAGCCTGCTGGATTCACTTTGTAAATTCCACAGAATTTCATACTCTAACGCCCCATAATAGCTTGATCTGGAAAAGTAACCATATTAATACAATATCATTAATCCACGGAGGTTAAGTCACGGACATCTTTTTTTTTTTTTTTTTTGTTTTTTTCCTCCCTCCCTCTCCCTTGGAAAAATTTAGGTAATTTAAAGCTATATTATTACAATCTAATTATCAGAAACTGTAGTTTCATTGTTGTATTTGGATAAATATTTTGCCGTATCTATTAATTTATATACTGAATGTATTACACTTTGATATATACCTTATGATGTATAATTGTATGTTTCTTTTCCTGTATATTGTGAAATCCTAATAAAGACTTTGAAACAAAAAAAAATATACGGTAAATAAGATTTAAGACATTTCAGCAAAACAAACACATTTCCTCATGTTTTATCCCTGCAAAAAAAAAAAAAAAAGCTGTGTGTAAAGAAAAAATATTTGTTGCTCTTTCCAGAAATTCAGTGAACTAAGTTGGTGAGGTTTGAAGCAGCCACTTGTCTCGATTGACAGCTCAGAACGTTGTCACCCAGTAAGAGGAATGAGGGACTTTTTGACATGGGCACGAGGGATTATTTTATTGAAAGCTGCAGATTTAAAAACCCACAATTGCTTTTGAAAATACATTGAAATATTAAAACGTATGAGATTTCTTGATTGGGTTTACACATACTTTAATCTAAATCTATACTGCATGTTCGCTGCAAAATCTGCTTTTCCTGTCTATTTTTACTGGGCATGAAGTCTCTTGTGCAGGGAATTAAACATTCTATTTGTATATTTGCAGGTGTGTGTATGTGGGAAATCTTAATGTATGGAGTGAAGCCCTTCCAGGGAGTGAAAAACAATGATGTGATTGGTCGGATAGAGAACGGCGAGCGCTTACCAATGCCAACCAACTGCCCCCCAACACTCTACAGCCTTATGACCAAGTGCTGGGCATATGACCCCAGCCGGAGACCGCGGTTTACCGAACTCAAAACACAACTGAGGTGAGGCCCCGGTCAAGTTTTTTTTTTTTTTTTTTTCTTTGTAACAGACCTGTGACCAGAATATTACGTTTTTTTTTTTCCCAACACTCACCTCCCCATATTCCACCCTAACAACAATTCCATCATTTCATTCTTATCTTCATATGTTTAAAATTCCAATGTACTCAGAATGTCAGAGCCGGTTCACACAGGGGCGTCCTGGGATCCGACTTCAAGTCGCCCCAAGTCGCGTGGTTTAGAAAAGTAATGGAAGTGAATGGATCCGTCTTAATGTACACTACTGCAGTCGCTCCGACTTCAGAAAAGGTTCCTGTACGACTTCAATCCGACTTGTACCCATTGATTTCAATAGAAGTCGGATCCCCTGTCT
The DNA here is from genome assembly GCA_029206835.1 of Rana muscosa. NCBI lineage: Eukaryota > Metazoa > Chordata > Amphibia > Anura > Ranidae > Rana > Rana muscosa. The sequence continues at coordinate 193,825,424 of JARGYO010005626.1, read as the reverse complement.
TAACTGAAGCAACTTTCCAGGAAGTAAAAATAGTTTTCCAGGCAAACCCCTCCCTCCCGCAGAGCTGATTATTGTTTGATTGGCCACTGGAAAGTCGCCTGTCCTGGAGGCAACTTGAAGTTGCCTGGAGTCGCGCTGTGATTCATGCTCAAGTCGTGTCCAAGTTGCCTCCCAAAGTCATGCTGCCCCTGTGTGAACCGGCTCTAAAGCTAAACTCAAGGTACCGTATATACTCGAGTATAAGCCGACCCGAATCTAAGCCGAGGCACCTAATTTTACCACAAAAAACTGGGAAAACTTATTGACTTGAGTATAAGCCTAGGGTGTCCATCTACATGCCTCACTTTGCCTCACTGTGTCCATGCCTCATGGGAGTCTATGGAAGGGGTGCCCGGCTTTGAAAAATCAGTGCTCCCTGGCCGTAGGTCCCCCAGACAGCAAACTTTGCACACTTATAGTGCAGAGACTGAAGGAAAAGCTTGGACAGCCACACTCCAAAAATTGGTTGTTTTTAAAACACAGCAATGGAACTGACGCGTTTCGCACTGCAGATCAGTGCTTATTCATAGCTATGAATAAGCACTGATCTGCAGTGCGAAACGCGTCAGCTCCATTGCTGTGTTTTGCTGTGATTTTGTGTTGATGTGATCTTTTCCTTTTTTTAAAATAAAAACAACCAATTTTTGGAGTGCGGCTGTCCAAGCTTTTCCTTCAGTCTCTGCATTGCTATATGCAATTGCCTGCACGCTATGCTGAGGATCTAGTGAGCAGAACAACAGTTTCTTTTGAGCGGTAACTTTCTCTCTTGTTTGCACACTTGTAGATGAAGAGTGGGGCTACATGTGTGCCAAGCTTGGGGTCCAGGGGACCTACGGCGGGCCGGTACAGGGTCCCCAAAATCCGGGATATCAGGCGCAAAAAGGTGACTCGAGTATAGGCCGAGGGGGGCATTTTCAGCACAAAAAAAGGTGCTGAAAAACTCGGCTTATACTCGAGTATATACGGTATGTTTTTTTTTTTTTTTACAGTTACTTAAGTCCATACCTGTGGGACTGCTGTGGAATTGGAGAGTCACAGTAGTAGTTGGTGCCACTACAGTGACCGCTGTGGTCTTCCTCTTTCCAAGTGGCTGCCCTTCTATACAATAAACACAGAGGGGGGAGATTCAATAAAATGGGGGCACACAAAATCTGGTGGAACTGTGCATGGTGGTCAATCAGCTTCTAACTTCAGGTTGTTCAGTTAAGCTTTGACTATAGAACCTGGAAGCTGATTGGTTTCTGTGCAGAGTTGCTCCAGTTTTAGTAAACCCCCTCCCCACCCCAGAGGCTTGCTTAGCACAGCTGCCATTCACAGAACACCTTGTATTTTTTTTTTCAATGAACATGAAACATATGGATACAAAAAATGAAATCATGGACCCGTTCCTTTCAGTTTCCTCCCGTTTACAAGTGCCTTTTGATTGTTACATTATCTGTATCCCTGACGCCCGTATTTGCAGTTTCTCTATAAGAACTACACTTTGTTTAAGGTTTAGAGTGGTCTGTTTTGTTAAAGCTCAACTCCAGGCAAACCACAAAAGGCACCGATATAAACCTGCCAAAGGAATTATATTCCTGCCCATCCAGTCATTGGATTTACACAGCCCCGCCACATAGCACAGCCCCGCCACATAGCACAGCCCCGCCACATAGCACAGCCCCATCTAGCAGGGCAGAAGACCTGAATTTTCTCTACTGCTGTTAAATAACCCTTACAGGTCTTGTCCCTCCCCTGGCCTGTGATTGGAGAGAGAAAAGAGAAGCAGCAGACTGATGAACTCCTCTGTGCTCCTGTCAGCATTTTTTGTGCACTGCAGCACAGCTGATTGGTTTCCTGTGCTTCCCCCCTCTCTCTCGGTCTGTATTTTGCTATGCAAGGACTGCAAAAGACTAATACCAAGTCAAATTCAGGTACTTGCATTGATTGTAGTTAAAAAAAAAAAATTACATTCAATAATAAAGTAATGAATTTGTGTGTCTTATAATTGCCTGGAGTTCTGCTTTATTGGCCTTTCTGTTGCCTTTAACCTCCCTGGCGGTATGATTCTGTCAGATTTTAGGTGCTGAAAGCGGTACCATTATTCTGCATGGAAATTTGGCGTTTTATATTGTAGGCCTGTAATTCTTAGGAATAACTCACTTAAATTTGTCCAAACCAGAGTCTAGTAGACATCCCGAGTATGATAAAGTTCAAAAAACAAAATTATACATTATAATAAAATAAATAACTATAAAATAATTATAACAAATAATATAATAATAATAAAAGTGTTTTTCAGTGTTTGATGACGAATTTCCCCACAAATCGCTATCGCTTAATTCTGCGAGTGATTCTAATTTATTGTCGCTGTTTTTTAGCTGGTCTAAAACCACTTTTGACATAAAGGGACACTTTTTGGTTGCTATGGACAATCTCCAGTTTCTAGGCAGAAAGAAAAGTTTTTATTATATAAAAGTGCATGCAGGACACTGGGCAGACCACTAGGGACAATGGGGGTGTGTAATTATTATACAGTACTGTAATCTGTAAGATTACAGTGTACTGTATGTATACTGTGTTTTAACGTTTTTGAATTTGGCGCCGATTTCCGTCCCCGTGCGTCGTAACGTCGCAGGGAACGGAGCTCGGCGGCACTCGGAAGTGTGTGAATCGAGCGAGGAGACAGCTCGATCACACAGCGGAGAGGCATCGCAGGATCCAGGGGACAAGGTAAGTAACTCTGCCTGGATCACTGCGATGCAGCCCGAGTCTGGCTCGGGGTTACCGCTTTTGGTGCTGAAAATTAACCCCGAGCCAGACTCGGGAATACCGCTAGGAAGGTTAAGAGAGGAAATACACTACTTCCCTCAGTGCAATATTGATTCCAATCAGACAGCATTCCGTGCTGTCTGATTGGAATCAATATCGCACTGCAATAATGGAACTTACCGAAGCCTGATAGCAACTAGTTTAATGAGACCAAAACGTCAGAAACCTGTAAGAGAAAAGGTAGTTTATAGACCTCTCCAGCAACCAAATTTCTCTGGCCTCACTTATTAGCCCCACAACCTCTGTCAGTCTTCAAAAGTTAGCAATTTGGGGAATGTTTAATGCCTGTGTTGCCCTGCCCAGTGCTGGTACCCGTCTGACCCCACCTCACTGCTGAGTTCCGTTGTAACAAATGGCTTTGAACAGGTTGGATTTGATTTAAATCAAGTAGATTTAGCTCTGGTGCGTTTTGACAATGCGATTTGACATGTTCCATTCACTTTAATGGGACGGCTGGTGATGCGGCGATGACGCAACAAGGTGAAGGGGCGTGGCGGCAGCACGTGAGTGGATGCCCGCTAACAGGCGCTGCCATGATGGATCTGAAATGACAGGTGCTCTTTAAGGCTGGGCGCTCACTGCCGCACGGAGCGGCTCACAGCAGGAGTCCGGTACGTCCCTGTTTACCGTTTAGGGTCCAATTTCAGCCTTAATTTTGGCTGAATTCTGACCTGAAACGGATCGGAAGACGCACAGGATTCCTTTGCAATTCGCAACGGAGCTGCTCCAGAGATGTGTGAACCGGCTCCACAGAGAGGTGGTCACACTCTCCTGACATGCGAATTGGATGCGGGGGGGGGGGGAACCCGCACCCAATTCACAATAGTGTGAACCCAGCCTAAATGTAAGGACTCGTTCTTGCTGGTAGTTGGAATCTTTAATATTTGCAAACAAAATCAAGGTTTCCCATTAAGAATAATAAGCTGCCGGGTTAGTAAATATTCCCAAACTGGGTCTCTTTTATGGCCTGCTGCAATTTTGCTCCCCAAGGGAGGAATAAAGCACTTCAAGCTATGTGCAGAAAGATCACAAGGTTCATAAGCTGCTTAGAAGGTTTCACTTTCATTTTTACTGCTTGCCCTTCCTCCTCACACTTAGAGCCTGGTACAGATGCATTTCTCTTCAAACAATCATACAGTTTGTGATGTACATAGATTTGCAAAACAATGGGATAAAGCAGGGCTTGACAAATTTGCTTGGAATCTGGGAGCCAGCTAAAAAAGTTAGGAGCCAGCCTGTCTCGCCGAGCTCGCGCGCAGAAGCGAACGCATACGTGAGTAGCGCCCGCAAATGAAAGCGGTGTTCAAACCACACGTGAGGTATCGCCGCGATCGGTAGGGCGAGAGCAATAATTCTAGCCCTAGACATCCTCTGTAACTCAAAACATGCAACCTATAGAATTTTTTAAACGTCGCCTATGGAGATTTTAAAGGGTAAAAGTTAGTCGCCATTCCACGAGCGGACGCAATTTTGAAGCGTGACATGTTGGGTATCAATTTACTCAGCGTAACATTATCTTTCACAATATAAAAAAAATTGTGCTAACTTCACTGTTGTCTTTTTTTTTTATTAAAAAAAAAAGTGTATTTTTTCCCTAAAAAGTGCGCTTGTAAGACCGCTGCGCAAATATGGTGTGACAGAAAGTATTGCAACGACCGCCATTTTATTCTCTAGCGTGTTAGAATAAAAAATATATATAATGTTTGGGGGTTATAATTAGAGGGAAGGAGATGGCAGGGAAAACAGACAGGGAAACTCCATTAGCATTGCTGGTTGTCATACCAACTGCCACCACAAGATGGCGCTAGTTCACAGACTGAAGCATAGGCCTGCAGAAGGCCGCAAAGCCGCGGCCTCAATTACCGGCCGGCGCGGCCCGACGCGATCCCGCGGCGTGGAGGGGGGGCACGGAGACACAGGATACCCCAGCTGTGCTGCGCCAGGTCGCTAATTCTAGTCGCAATGGCGACCTGGCGCCCGGGGTTTGTCGAGCCCTGGGATAAAGGAATATTCCTGAACTGTGTTTTATCTCATGGTTACTGTGAAATTGTGTGAATGCATCATCAATGCATGTTATCTCAGCTTGGATTCATTGAATGAGTTTACCAAAAAATTAAAAAATTGTGGAATATATAGCCTCATGCTACATAACTAAGCTCCATTTCATGCTGAATAAACTCAAGTATAAATGTATCTTAGATAGAAAGCTATCTTTAGATAGATTTTTAGTCCAAAATAATTTTATTAAAATAAATTTGATCAAAATCAAAAAGAATCTGATTTAAATCCCCCCCCCCCCCCCCCCAAAATTTTTTTTTTTTTTTTTTTAAATCATCAATTTTTATCCACCCTGGCTTGAAGAAAGGAACCAGCGTGTGACTGGGGATTCCCAGCTTTCCAATGTAGCTCTGTGAATAACATCCCCAAACTGGAGATTGCATGTGCTTTAAAAGCTGTCTGTGGACTTGTTCACACTAGTGGATGGGGGAGGGGGGGGGCGGTAAAACCCAGCGCTTGAGCCACGCTTTTACTGAAAGCTGAAAAGCTGTGCAAATGCTCTGTAAATCTTTCCATAGACACTGCTCTTACACAGGCTGAAGCCTTTATATACACATCATCAAAGACTCCACACAAGCTCTAGGGATTACAGTGCATGATGAATACAAAGTATAAAACAAGTGAAAACGTACTTTCCCAAATTAGAACATGAAATGCGCCAGAAAAATGAGTTTACGCTGCACAACGTGGGTCTGGGGTAGGGATGAGCTCCGGCGTGTTGGCACACTCCATGTGCAGAGCCCGTCAGGAAGTTGGCACGGCGCTGCGCTAATGACAGGCAGGGAGACATTGTCACAATGCGCGGCTGCAGAGATCAGGACAATGTCTCCCTGCCTGTGATTAGCGAAGCGCCGTGCCGACTTCCTGGCGGGCTCTGCACATGGAGTGTGCCAACACGCCGGAGCTCATCCCTGGTCTGGGGAGACAGGAAGTGAAATGATTCTATGTTTCCATGTGCTGCTTTTTCAAACCGGAGGCTTCATTTCATTCACACACTGTCATTCAGTCTGGGATATTTACATGTTATTGCCGTGGTGTGTGACCCTAAACCTGCGGGGGGGGGGGGGGGTGTAAACATAAGTGATATAACTGTTCTTGAGCCCTTTAAAAAAAAAATGTCAGCTAACCTCTCTTATGTAACCACTTAACAGTTTGTAATTGCAATTGTGTTTTCTTAATTAGAATTGTTCTAGTAGTTAATCACATTCACCTGGACTTGTTCTACAATGTTGAAGACATTACATAACCTATCCAGGCCACTTCAGTTCTAATGAGTAATCAAAAGATACCTCTCCTATTATACCCACACAAATACCATGGGACACCCATCTGTGTCTCATTGGGGAGATTTCCCTTCACTTCCTGTCCCATAGCCAAACAGAAAATGAGAGGAAATCCTTCCAAAGTGAGGGAGTTCCTGGTTGTCACCAGATAAAAGAAAAGAGAACGGCGACCCCTCTAAGTGCAGCATGTTTTACAACATATTTAATGAAAAAAGATTAAAAACGCTGACATGGGAGCAAAGCTTTTCAGGCATTCAGAATTTACAGTGTTTCATCCGCATAGTCCTCTGTGGCGTGCACGGCTCGGGCTGATGGAGGTGATCTTCTGTCCAGCCAGCCAGCACTGTATGTGCACAGCGCTGGCTGGAGGCTTGGACGTGGATCCTAGAGGCTCCGTGATGTTGTACAGTTGTCATTCTCGGGACAGGGGTTAGCAGAAAGCTACAGGACAGAAGGTCACCTCCATCAGCCCGAGCCGTGCACGCCACGGAGGACTATGCGGATGAAACACTGTAAATTCTGAATGCCTGAAAACCGTTGCTCCCATGTGAGTGTTTTTAATCTTTTTTCATTAAATATGTTATAAAACATGCTGCACTTAGAGGGCGCCGTTCTCTTTTCTTTTATCTGTTTCCAGAGCGTCTTCTAGCTTTTTTGGACTGGCAGACTTCTACAATTCAGCAACTTTTAGAATACTTCCTTACATGGACTTATTGCATATGGATTTATTCTAATAACACCCCTCTCTCATCCACCCAAAATTCCCTTTATACCTAATTAATTATTATCGGACAACTGCATCCAGAGTGCGCCATATTAACCCTTTGTTCCTGGTTGTCACCAGAACTACTGTCCCCATTGGAAGATTTTCCCCCTATTATTTTTCCTTTTCAACTTAAAATTTAGAATTTTCTTTAACTTTCGGTGATAACAGTAAACAAGACAAATTGAGAGGGGGGAATTCCTCTTAAGCCGTCCACAGACAACAATAAATAAATTGACAGGTGTTCTGATTCCTCTCCTCTCTGTCCCAAGAATTATAATAATCTTGCCTTTAGTTCTCCTTTAATAGGCTTTCCCTGAATGGAATATACCTGTGGGTTGGCTTTCCTTCTAAATGACTTTCTTATGGAAGTTATTCCATCAGGATTAGGGATGAGCAGAGTAAATTTGGCTAACGTGATTTCGTCCAATTTTTGGTCTTGCGCTCCTTTAGGAAGAATTTGCTTGAAAAAAAAATACTATATAACCAAGAGATGACCATGCCAATTGACATAGCCCTAACGCTAAGGGGCCAGTCTCACTTTATTGAATTTGATTTCATATGTTCCTGTGTTAAAAGAGAAGTGCAGAAATCCAAAAAAATAATCATACAGCGTTTACTGGAGCCGGCAGGCTGTGGAGGGGGGTGCTGGAAGCGGGCAGGCTGTGGAGGGGGGTGCTGGAAGCGGGCAGGCTGTGGAGGGGGGTGCTGGAAGCGGGCAGGCTGTGGAGGGGGGTGCTGGAAGCGGGCAGGCTGTGGAGGGGGGTGCTGGAAGCGGGCAGGCTGTGGAGGGGGGTGCTGGAAGCAGGCAGGCTGTGGAGGGGGGTGCTGGAAGCGGGCAGACTGTGGAGGGGGGTGCTGGAAGTGGGCAGGCTGTGGAGGGGGGTGCTGGAAGTGGGCAGGCTGTGGAGGGGGGTGCTGGAAGTGGGCAGGCTGTGGAGGGGGGTGCTGGAAGCGGGCAGGCTGTGGAGGGGGGTGCTGGAAGCGGGCAGGCTGTGGAGGGGGGTGCTGGAAGCGGGCAGGCCGTGGAGAGGGGGGCGCTGGAAGCGGGCAGGCCGTGGAGAGGGGGGCGCTGGAAGCGGGCAGGCCGTGGAGAGGGGGGCGCTGGAAGCGGGCAGGCCGTGGAGAGGGGGGCGCTGGAAGCGGGCAGGCCGTGGAGAGGGGGGCGCTGGAAGCGGGCAGGCCGTGGAGAGGGGGGCGCTGGAAGCGGGCAGGCCGTGGAGAGGGGGGCGCTGGAAGCGGGCAGGCCGTGGAGAGGGGGGCGCTGGAAGCGGGCAGGCCGTGGAGAGGGGGGCGCTGGAAGCGGGCAGGCCGTGGAGAGGGGGGCGCTGGAAGCGGGCAGGCCGTGGAGAGGGGGGCGCTGGAAGCGGGCAGGCCGTGGAGAGGGGGGCGCTGGAAGCGGGCAGGCCGTGGAGAGGGGGGCGCTGGAAGCGGGCAGGCCGTGGAGAGGGGGGCGCTGGAAGCGGGCAGGCCGTGGAGAGGGGGGCGCTGGAAGCGGGCAGGCCGTGGAGAGGGGGGCGCTGGAAGCGGGCAGGCCGTGGAGAGGGGGGCGCTGGAAGCGGGCAGGCCGTGGAGAGGGGGGCGCTGGAAGCGGGCAGGCTTTGGAGGTTGGTGCTGGAAGCGGGCAGGCTGTGGAGGGGGTGCTAGAAGCGGGCAGGCTGTGGAGGGGGTGCTAGAAGCGGGCAGGCTGTGGAGGGGGGTGCTGGAAGCGGGCAGGCTGTGGAGGGGGGTGCTGGAAGCGGGCAGGCTGTGGAGGGGGGTGCTGGAAGCGGGCAGGCTGTGGAGGGGGGGTGCTGGAAGCGGGCAGGCTGTGGAGGGGGGGTGCTGGAAGCGGGCAGGCTGTGGAGGGGGGGTGCTGGAAGCGGGCAGGCTGTGGAGGGGGGGTGCTGGAAGCGGGCAGGCTGTGGAGGGGGCTGTAGCAGCTGGCGCAGGCTCTCGGCGGCCTGCTGAGAGGCTAAGCTGGCTGTCGGTCAGGCATCTTGACGGATCCAGACATTATTGTAGGACTCCCTGCAGAGCCTGGACCGGCTCTGTGAAATCGGCTGACAGCGGGATAAAGCTGAATCTGGGTCGCAGGAGTGAACTGCTGTGGCCCATAGGAGAAGTATGGCCAAAAGAGCTTTGGCTATACTTCTGCTTTTAAGATAACCATCATTTTGAGTGGGCTGTCCATGCCACTTGTGTTTGTGAATAAATGCATCGGCACTATTTTTGTCTTTGTAATTTACTATAGTGCAGGTGCTTTTTGACTTAATGTATTTGTGCATTGGGCTTCCATTCATTATGAAGGATGCTGCACCGCAACGTACTGGTCCACGAGCTGTTCTGTGTACACGAGCAGATCTTTGGGCGTGGACAGACATGCACTTGGTCCTCCTGACATAGGGGAACCTTGGCGGTATTCACCTAATGATGACAGTGGTACACCAAATTATTCTACTTACTTTTTCTTCTCTATCTACACCTCCTCTCTTTTTCATTTGATAACCTCCCACGGCTTCCAATATCATCTCTACGCCGATGACACCCAAATCTATCTCTCTACTCCTCACCTCACTCCTTCAGTCGCCTCTCCCATCACTAACTTACTAACTGACATATCCGCATGGATGAAAAGGAGCGAAGGGGGCGCTTTTTTCCTTGAATGATTAGGGATGGAAACGCATGGCATTACCATTCCATGTTTTTCATTTAAAGTCCCCTGGGATGGAAATACTTGGCCTTACCAGGCCTTGGCTTCCTCAAAGTCCCGTACAAACCCCCTCAATTTATATCAGCACTTCCTTAAAGTGATTGTAAAGGCTAGTGTTTTTTTTTTTTCCCTACAGAAATAACAAACGTGTTATACTTACATGCTCTGTTGCAGTGGATTTGCATACAACAGCCCGGATCCTCCTCTCAGGTCTCTCTTTGGTTCTCCTGGCCCCTCCCTCCTGTTCAGTGCCCCCACAGCAAGCAGCTTGCTATGGCGGCACCCGAGCGGAGTCACATTCAGAGACAGAGCCCTGAGTCAGCCCCGCCCCCTCTCTCCCCTGATTGGCTAGCTGAATTTAATTGACAGCAGCGGGAGCCAATGGCGCTGCTGCTGTGTCTCAGTCAATCAGGACAGAGAGGGACCTCGGGTAAGTGTTAGGGGGTCTGAGGGAGGCTGCTACCCAAAGAAGGCTTTTTATCTTAATGCATAGAATGCATTAAGATAAAAAAACTTTCTGCCTTACGTCCACTTTAAACTAAATATCTCTAAAACCCGAGCTGATAATATCCCCCCCCCCCCCCCCCCCCCCGCCCATCAAAATCAGTAATGCAACCATCAATCCCTCCCCTCACGCCAGGGTACTAGGTGTAATCCTAGACTCTGATCCATCCTTTCAGCCCAAAATCCAATCACTGTCCAAAGCTTGTAGACTTAACCTCTGTAACGTCTCCAAAATTCACCCCTTTTTGACCAATGAAAACCACCAAGCTCCTCGTTCACTCTCTTGTTATCTCTCGCCTTGACTAATGCAACTCTCTCCTCCTAGGCCTACCTCTCTATAGGCTATCCCCTCTTCAGTCCATCATGAATGCTGCTGACAGACTCATCTACTTTACCAACCGTTTAGTGTCTGCCAATCCTCTCTGCCAATCCCTCCACTGGCTTCTGATCGCCCAGCGAATGAAATTCAAAATACTAACAGCATACAAAGCCATTCACAACTCTACCCTGCGCTCCATCACCAATCTTTTCTTCAAATATCACCCAAACCGTCCTCTCCATTCCTCTCAAAACCTCCTGCTCTCAGGTTTTCCTTGTCTCCTCCTCCCATGCTCGTCTCCAGGACTTCTCTAGAGCCTCTCCCATGCTCTGGAACTCTCTACGTCGATCTGTCCAGCTATCCACTACTCTGGCTGCCTTTAGATGATGGCAGAAAACTCACCTCTTCGAGGAAGCCTATCACACCTCCAACTAATTTTTCATCACTTCAGTCAGCTCATTCCCCACAGTTATAACCTTTTGTACCACTTGCCCCACCCTGTTAGATTGTACGTTTCTATAAGCAGGGCCCTCTTAAAACCAAGTAGGTTTAGGAGATATTTGTTGCACCTACAGGTAGGCTTTAATCCAGGCTTACCTGTAGGTGGAAGTGTGTTGTAAGGGTTTACAACTACTTTAATATTGAGTTGGCCCACCCTTTGCAGCTATAACAGCTTTAACTCTTCTGATAAGGCTGTCCACAGGGTTTAGGAGGGTGTCTATGGAAATGTTTGACCATTCTTCCAGAAGCTCATTTGCGAGGTCAGGCACTGATGTTGGACGAGAAGGTCTGGCTCGCAGTCTCCGCTCTAATTCATCCCAAAGGTGTTCTAACGGGTTGAGGTCAAGTTCCTCCACCTCAAACTCACTCCTCTGTCTTTTATGGATGTTGCTTTGTGCACTGGTGCGCAGTCATGTTAGAACAGGAAGGGGCCCCAAACTGTTCCCACAAAGTTGGAATCATGAAATTGTCCAAAATGTCTTGGTATGCTGACGCCTTAAAAGTTCCCTTCACTGGAACTAAGGGGCCAAGCCCAACCCCTGAAAAACACCCCCACACCATAATCCCCCCTCCACCAAATGATTTGGACCAGTGCACAAAGCAAGGTCTATAAAGACATAGATGAGCGAGTTTGGGGTGAAGGAACTTGACTGGCCTGCACAAAGTCCTGACCTCAACTCGATAGAACACCTTTGGGATGAATTAGAGCGGAGACTGCGAGCCAGGCCTTCTCGTCCAACATCAGTGCCTGACCTCACAAATGCACTTCTGGAAGAATGGTCAAACATTCCCATAGACACTCCTAAACCTTGTGGACAGCCTTCCCAGAAGAGTTGAAGCTGTTATAGCGGCAAAGGGGGGGTCAACTCAATATTGAACCCTACGGACTAAGACTGGGATGTCATTAAAGTTTGTGTGCGTGTAAAGGCAGGTGTCCCAATACTTTTGGTAAGATAGTGTATGTCCCTATAGCTTGATCTCATTTCCTTGCTTTGGGATGCTGGCATGAGGTAGGGGTGTGTTGTACTGGTATAGAAGCACAGCACATGGACTATAGAGCAGAGCTAGGGATCTATGTCATTTTTTTGATTTTCAAATAATTTAAAAGCAAATTTAGGGAACAAAGTCCTCTCATGTAAGTGAAGAAGATACAGAACCCATGACTCTTTATTTGTTTCTAGTGTGTCGGATTCTCTCTAACATTTTATCTTCCTGTGATCAATGTGCGCTCTGTGCTCAGGCCATGGGTTTTGGGAGCATCCAGTGTCCGATTTATCAATGAGTCCTCTGTGACGGAGGCTCTTCTCAGCCTCAGCCTCGGATAGACGTCTTGTCTGACAATTCACTTGTCTGTTTTTGATCTTTCAATTACCGCGTTTGTCTGAGTTCTTGGAAAAAAATTGCTCAAAAAATTCCATGCTGGTTTTACAAATATGCAGACATTTCATCTACAGATTTGAGTTTGGTGCTTTTTCGGTGTCTGAACGTGTTCTCCATACAAGACGTAACATAACTCTGTGAACTGCTAGAATCATACAGGTAACCTTAAAGAAACCCCGACACCAACTTAAAAAATTGTACAGAATAATCAAGAATTTACATGCTATCTTTCCATTAATTACTTTTTATTCATTTTCAATGTGTTTTTGAAAATGCCAACATAATCGGACTATTCAAGGAGCGTTGATTCCTTCGCACAGCACCCTTCTTCCTTGCATGTCCTAGTCCTCTCCAGCTCTAGGAGTCAGGGGCGTACCTAGAGCATTTGGCACCCGGGGCGGATCCTATATCTGGCACCCCCCCCCCCCCCCACATTAAAATGTAAAAACACCCCACTGTGCCCCCTGCATACCTCTACATTCTTCAATATCTCTGTCACTACTGTGTACCCCCTCTCCACAACTGCACCTCTGGACCCCTTTACATTACACAGCACCCCACAGCTCTGGTCCCCTTTACATTACACAGCACCCCACAGCTCTGGACCCCTTTACATTACACAGCCCCCTGCATCTCTGGGCCACTTTACATTACACAGCACCTTGCACCTCTGGACCCCTTTACATTACACAGCACCCTGCATCTCTGGGCCACTTTACATTACACAGCACCTTGCACCTCTGGGCCACTTTACATTACACAGCACCTTGCACCTCTGGACCCCTTTACATTACACAGCACCTCTGGACCCCTTTACATTACACAGCACCCTGCATCTCTGGGCCCCTTTACATTACACAGCACCTTGCACCTCTGGACCCCTTTACATTACACAGCACCCTGCATCTCTGGGCCACTTTACATTACACAGCACCTTGCACCTCTGGGCCACTTTACATTACACAGCACCTTGCACCTCTGGACCCCTTTACATTACACAGCACCTCTGGACCCCTTTACATTACACAGCACCCTGCATCTCTGGGCCCCTTTACATTACACAGCACCTTGCACCTCTGGACCCCTTTACATTACACAGCACCCTGCATCTCTGGGCCACTTTACATTACACAGCACCTTGCACCTCTGGGCCACTTTACATTACACAGCACCTTGCACCTCTGGACCCCTTTACATTACACAGCACCTCTGGACCCCTTTACATTACACAGCACCCTGCATCTCTGGGCCCCTTTACATTACACAGCACCTTGCACCTCTGGACCCCTTTACATTACACAGCACCCCGCATCTCTGGGCCACTTTACATTACACAGCACCTTGCACCTCTGGGCCACTTTACATTACACAGCACCTTGCACCTCTGGACCCCTTTACATTACACAGCACCTCTGGACCCCTTTACATTACACAGCACCCTGCATCTCTGGGCCCCTTTACATTACACAGCACCTTGCACCTCTGGACCCCTTTACATTACACAGCACCCTGCATCTCTGGGCCACTTTACATTACACAGCACCTTGCACCTCTGGGCCACTTTACATTACACAGCACCTTGCACCTCTGGACCCCTTTACATTACACAGCACCTTGCACCTCTGGACCCCTTTACATTACACAGCCCCCTGCATCTCTGGGCCACTTTACATTACACAGCACCTTGCACCTAGGGACCCCTTTACATTACACAGCACCTTGCACCTCTGGACCCCTTTACATTACACAGCACCCTGCATCTCTTTACATTTAACAGCACCCTGCATCTCTGGACCCCTTTACATTACACAGCCCCCTGCACCTCTGGACCCCTTTACATTATACAACCCCCCCACAGCTCTGGACCCCCTGCATGTTGCAGAGACCCCTCCCTTCAGTGCAGAGACCCCCCCTTCAGTGCAGACCCCCCCATTCAGTACCTCAGATCAGCGCGGCACATGCACAGCAGGTCCCCTCCTCCTGTGTACACATAAACAGAGAGGAGGGGGAGGCGGCTTCACTCTGCTCGGCTGTGCCTGCCTGTGTGACATCCGGGACCGCTCAGACAGACAGCCCGCGGCCTCGAGAGGAGGGGATGGTTGGTGCAGCGGTGTCAAATATTGTAGCTGCTGACTTTTAATATTAGGACACTTACCTGTCCACTAATCCAGTGGTGTTTTTGCCCAAGCCAGTTTTTCAGTCGGCTCTCGGGGTGCTCTTGCCACCATCTCAGGTAAGGGAAACTGGCAGTGAAGCCTTGCAGCTTCACAGACGGTTCCCTACTGTGCATGGGAGAAGCACGCTGTGCTTTCTGAATGACCCGGCGGAGGGAAAAGAAGGAGGGGAACCAAACTTTTTGGTGAGTTCACCACGGCAAAGTCAGCCAGACGTGGGAGTGGGTACCTGTCAAGACCAGCTACCCGCTCCCCCCTCACCGCTAAAAGGTGCCAAATGTGGCAGGGAAGGGGGCAAATAAGTGGAGCTTCCCTTTTTTGGGTGGAGCTCCGCTTTAATAACCTTTTATGTAGCAGCTTGGGGAGGAAAAAGGGGAATACTATGGAGCAGCTCTTAACTTTTTCAACACAGAGGAACCCTTGAAATAACTTTACATTCTCAGGGAACCCCCCTGCTAGGAGAAAAGTGGTGGGCATAGCAACTGCATGTGACTCTGCAGCTGCTGGAGCTAAGACCAGCATGTCCTGCGTCAGAGCACTGGAAATATAGCGATATTTTTTTTTTAAAAGCCCATGGCGTGTGAAACCCACCCAAAAACTCCACCCGGTGCCAAAAAAAGTGCACACACATAAAGAGTGGCACAAAACGTGCAACGGGTGTTACACTTGTCCTCCGCTAGAAAGGACCTTACCCTGATCCCCCGGGGCGTTAGGCTCCAGATGGGGACTGAGGTACTTCAAATGGTCCATCTGGCCGAAACCAGACGGACCCTGTTCTCTGGAGGGTCTGCCCAAACAGACCCACCCAAGTACTTAGTGGGGCTCCCCCGAAGGGAGACCCCATGAGAGCAGGCGAACTAAGCCAGAAGGCCATGTCCACCCACTCCCAAGACATTCAGGGCAGGCCCGAGGACCTACACCCTACTAATCACACTGTGACAAAACGTGTAGACAACCAACAAGAAAAGACACAAAAGTGACGCACACGGGGATAAAGAAAAAAAAAGTAGGTAGAAGGAAAATGGGAAGAGTGAAAAGTGACCATCGTGCAATACGACGGCCGGCTCTCCGGCCAGGAATCAAAAATTCCTCTGGTCCTAGCCAAAAGGCTCGGCCCTAGAGGCAGGTGTGAAAAAAGTGTGTGTGGTAACGTGACCAAGGTGCCAATACTCCACGTGCCCCTCAACACTTGTGCAAGTACGGCACCCCTGGAACACTGGAAATATAGCTAGATTCCAAGTATCCAGAGAAAATGTAAAGTGTAAATTTAACCGATAAGTCCACAAGGTGGCATGCCCCTCATTGGACTGGACCTATAGTAATCCAGCATTTTACAAAGTGGCTGAATTCCTGGAGTTCAGCTTTAAATTGCCCCTTGCTTTCCTGCCCTTTCTCACAGCCTTTTTTTTTTTCCCCACTAACCCATGCCCTAATTTAATTGACAAGCCAGGAGACTCCTTGTCTGCTGCACCCATTAAATACTACAATTCCTATTGCACGATGGGAATTGTAGTCTGAAACCGTGGGATGAGCACTATCTGGAGTTAATGTTGGGTGCTTACTTTGATCCCTCCTTGTGGTGCTTGGGAACATACAATAAGCCGAATTTAGCCAAAATCTATAAGTGTGGAAAAAATAAAATGCTCCTTTTTTTTTTTTTTTTTTTTTTTTTACTCTAGAAATGACGAGAAGTATTGTTGAGAATTTTAAACCATCTCGGAGTTTAGCTTTAATCAAGTCTCTGTAACTAATTTACCCTTTTGGG